>JAMWET010006913.1:12500-107500 GCA_024036415.1 Prochilodus magdalenae | reverse complement strand
GGTCATCGCAGTGATGTCTCACAGTAAACAAGCCAATCAGAGCAGAGCTATCTGAATATTCATGAGCTCAATGAACTCAATGGACTTGCTAAATAATGATAATCAGATAATGAGGAACTCCTTTAGATCTTTCAGAGGTGGACGTCTGGTTCCATTGACCACTACTGTGAACAGTTCGGGCTCTAGGGTTCCCCAGAGAGGCACCCTTCACACCAAACCCCTCTGAACGGCTCTGTTTGCATCCGTTTTAGCGACTCATGAAGGAAATGTAGAAATATTGGTGGAGTTCCCCTTTAAAAGCCATAAAAGCACTGTGCCTCAACAGCCTAATAGTCTGCAGCTGATACGGAGGTGGCGAACAGCAGGGCTTAATCTATTTATGACATGCTTGTATTGTGCTTGTGTTTGCCTAAGAGATTAACTGTTTGAAGAGTGAGATATTATGAGTGTCTCAGTCAAAGCCCAGGTTCTCTGTGAGGTCTGAAAGCGAACTGACTGAATTCTTCCAGTAGCAGTGCTACAATCCGAGCGGTCACGTCCGAAGTCCAGCGTGACCGTCACGTGCTGCTCAGAGATCCAGAAAGGGCATAGGGGTCAATTCCCTGCCTGAGGGCTACACTTTTTAACATATGGACTAAACGCTGTAGCTTCTTCGGTTGTTTGGTGTGAAACGGTTTATTGTAGAGACCAAGAATTCTTTACGGTGAGGGTGGAGGGAACCTGGGGTCTCCATGTCTATCCATGACTATCCAAACCACCAGTGAACCCACACGTGTCTTCTGAGTCAATACGGAATATTAATGCTGGGACAACAGTGGAAAACATATAATAAATAAATAAATAAAACGATTTCTATAGGGACTACTTGGCCTCACAGTGCCCTACATGTATCCTTCCACCCTATTAAGCCAGTGGACTGCTATACACTCACAGTCAAACACATAGGTGCACCCAGAAAGAAGTATCGGATTGCATACGTCACAATAGCATCGTTAGCACCGATAGTCTTGTGATGTCAAACCTACCCCCCCTCACGTTTCATTCTAGTGCCGCTATATGTTTCTTTATTTGCCCTCTAGGCTAAGTAGCTAATTCTAGTGTTTTAGCATATATGCTAGCACAGTGGGTCTTTTTATGGGTCTGTTTAGCTCCACCCATAGTTCCGTATACAACCAGTGTTGGATATGAACGCCGCAGGGGTCTAAGGAGGCTAATCAGCTACGATACGATAAAGAAAAGACAGATTACGATCATTAACGTTTGGCTAAATTTCCATGTGCGTGAGAGCCCGATCCGCCGGCCCGTGTTAGGCCTTTTGTCCTGATGGCGGGTGTACTTCAGTGGAAGCCCGTAGGCCCTGGGTACATAAAGAGAACTTCAGTTACCCTGCTGTAGCTGAAGCTGCCCTTTTCAGCTGTGACGAGTCTTTGTCGTAATGCGGGCACTGAGGACAGACACACGCCCTGACGGGATAATTGACGCTCGGGGGTGGGGGCTTTGTGCCAGTGGAGTCACGCTGAGATGGAGCGATGAAACTGATCTGCGGCCGCCAGGGTTAGTTTCGAGTTGCCTATCTCGAGAGGAAATGCCGAAATACGGCGTGTGAGCGTTCGGGCCAGCAGGGATGACAGAGACTCTCTGTTTGCAGTTGTTACCAGAACGAAGGACTTCGAAGAAGAAGGGGACGCGGAAGAGGAAGGAGAATGCAAGTGCTGCTAAACTGTGTTTGTGTGCAGGCGTGGAGGATCTGCCTCAGCCGAAGTCTTCAGTCAGGGCCCGCCCCATATAAGGCAAGCGAGTCCTACTGAGGATGTTAGTCATCTTTGCCAGGACTTGCCCCTAACGTGGCGTGGTTTCTGTGGGCAGGCAGGCATGCCTCAGAACAGAAAGTGAATGCACCGTCACATGCCATGGCCTGAGATGTCTACACCTTACTTGTGTAGCCTCCCTCATGACTTCATCACTGTAAGTCTGATTCCTCAAAATAGAGGAGAAATAAATATTAGCCGTCACAGAAACGGAGCTCTACTTGCTTTTTCGAGCGGTGTTGGGTACCCTGACCCTTTCTCTCCAGGTCCCCACTGTGATTTTGAGCGGGGTATATATCGAAATCTAAATTTTTCAGAGCTGCCGTATTTATTGTAGTCTTTTAGTCTGTCCTCGGCAACGCTCAAGATCTACCGTAAACAGCAGGGACCGTGTGAATTGCTCTTGGATGAATTCGGCTAAGCTGAAGCGAACACACCTTTGTGTGGGGTGACATCACAACCGCAAAAATCCGGCAGACTGGCATTCAAGCCTCAAGCCAGAGAAAGTACACACACGTCCTCTTGGCGATAAAAAGCACAGGCCTCGATGTTGCGCAGTTTCAATCATAATTCAAACCGTAATCGGATATATTGCAATTAGATGATGATTAGCTGAAATCGGTCATCCCTGATCCTCAGTGCACACTCGTACTTCCTAGTATATGGAACCGGATTGTGTACCACATGATGTACCACATGTACTATGATACTATGGAATGAAGAACGCTAAACCCCAAAAGACCCCAACGCTAAACCCCAAAAGACCCCAACACTGCAGCAGCAGCAACACCGACTGGGAGATGCAGGTTACTTATGAAGTTTTCAAAATTCCTTTAAGCATCTTGTCCTCTCGGCTTGACCCTAAGGCTTTAGCTTGCTGATGCGTAATATATAGAGAACATATAGAACATCAGAGCATCCTAATTCTCCTTTTGACACTGGAAACCTTGACCTTTCTGTTCAGAAAACTGCTGCACCATTTAAGGTGGAACAGGAAACTAGAATCCAGAGACTGGTAAATAAGGAGCCTTGTAGTTTCAGACTTGTAGTTTCAATGCTGGTACTATTTATTTATTTATTTTTGATTAAGCTGATTTACACTATCAGAATGTCCCAGGTAGAAATTTACTGTACCTGTAAGTATGTCCTAGAGTGGGACGTTTCAAACAGGTAGCACGTCACAGCCTTTCCACTGACGCAAACAAATCCACGACGCATCCTGCACGAGCACACTTTCATCTAGGAGACTTAACTGGTTGGGTTTAATGTTGAGGTTTTTGAAGGATGGCATTGGACCACCGAGTGATGCTTCAGATCTGAAACGGTGACACTGATGGCCTGGCATTGTACCATCAATCCGGTTCCCCTTAGCTTTTTTATGTACCATCTAAACCACCAGTGACCCTACATGTGTCCTCTGAGTGTTCATATTGAATTTTAATGATGCCAGTACAGTTAAAACCTGGAACTAGTAAGTTTTCTTTGGGGGACTATTTTGCCCCACAGCACCCTGCATGTACCCCTCCTCCATGAATGGACCCGGCAAATAAAACAGCGTCAACATGTAGCGACTTCCTGTGGGGGAGCTTTTAGAGGTGGACGTCTGGTTACCTTCACCACCACTGTGAGCAGCTTAGACTCGGCAAGGTACGCAAGTACGGCCCTTATCGCTGTACCTGATTTACCCTGTTATTGCCAGCACCATTGGCAGACGACTGCACCATGCAGGACTACATGCACGTAGGCCGTGCCCTGCCCTGAACACCAAGCCAACATTGCCAAAGACTGCAATGCTAAATTTGAATCCTCTTTAAATACAGTGTCTATGCCCACAGGTAGTTTACTTTATCCTCGTCGCTTGCCTAAAACTGCGAACGAGAATCAGCCGTAGCCCTGCGAGCAGGTGCTGAATGCTGACCCCGGCTGATTATGAAACATTAATGTCCAAATGTTTTTATTGAGTCTGTACTTTGAGTATTGAGTAAACCAGGTTGCTCTTCCCGTATGGCCAGCATTAATAAATCATCTCCATCAGACACCTCCAGGTTTTTCCCCTTCACAGCACTGCCCTAATGCATAATCTAGACTAAGGATAGACTTTATTTACAGAGACGTACACAGACGCACGCCCTCACCACACACATGCACCGACGCACATACACACATTACTGTGCCTCTCAGATCAGCCCTGTGGTTAGCAGCCTGCTTCAGACTGCTTCAGGCAGTTCTGCTTCAGACTGTAAAACCTGAACTCGGCTTATAGGAATAATGCTGGGCTCCTCTGAAAATGATTAATGCTAATACTGTGTGGGGAGGAAGCTGGAAATGGCCGACGCCCTGAATAGTTTCTACATTCTACATAATACAGTACGCCGTGATTCTCTGAAACACAAACAAAATACACTGTTAATATATCATTTCAGCTGATAGTGTTAGCTAATGCTAATGCTAAATGTTACTGTTACCATTAGTTAGTGTTAAATGCCAAGAAATGATCTCTACCTTAACATCTCTGTTAATGTATTACCTCAGCGGTTAGCATTAGCTAGTGCTAAACGACAAAAACTACCTAGATTACATCACCATTAACATTTTCCCTCACCTGTTAGCGTTAGCTAGTGCTAAACAGAATGAACTATTTAGAACATTGCATCTCTGTTACTACATTAGCTTTGGCCAGCACTAAACTCCATGAACTACCAAGAATATTAGAGTTTGCTAATATATTACCTTGGTTGTTAGCGTTAGCTAGTGCTAATCAAATATGAGCTAGAATATTGCACTTCCGTTAATATTACCTCAGCTGCTAGCATTAGCTGGTGCTAATCACCAAATATGATCTAGAATATTGCACTTCCGTTAATATTACCTCAGCTGCTAGCGTTAGCTGGTGCTAATCACCAAATATGATATAGAATATTGCACTTCCGTTAATATTTCCTCAGCTGTTAGCGTTAGCTAGTGCTAATCACCAAATACGATGTAGAATATTGCACTTCTGTTAATATTACCTCAACTGTTAGCGTTAGCTAGTGCTAATCACCAAATATGATCTAGAATATTGCACTTCTGTTAATAATACCTCAGCTGTTAGCGTTAGCTAGTGCTAATCACCAAATATGATCTAGAATATTGCACTTCTGTTAATATTACCTCAACTGTTAGCGTTAGCTAGTGCTAATCACCAAATATGATCTAGAATATTGCACTTCTGTTAATAATACCTCAGCTGTTAGCGTTAGCTAGTGCTAATCACCAAATATGATCTAGAATATTGCACTTCTGTTAATATTACCTCAGCTGTTAGCGTTAGCTAGTGCTAATCACCAAATATGATCTAGAATATTGCACTTCTGTTAATATTACCTCGGCTGTTAGCGTTAGCTAGTACTGATCACCAAATATGATCTAAAATATTGCACTTCCGTTAATATTACACTAGCTGTTAGCATTAGCTAGTGCTAATCACCAAATATGATATAGAATATTGCACTTCTGTTAATATTACCTCAGCTGTTAGCGTTAGCTAGTGTTAATCACCAAATATGATCTAGAATATTGCACTTCTGTTAATATTACTGTAGCTGTTAGCGTTAGCTAGTGCTAATCACCAAATATGATCTACAATATTGCACTTCTGTTAACATTACCACAGCTGTTATCGTTAGCTAGTGCTAAACACCAAATATGATCTAGAATATTGCACTTCTGTTAATATTACCTCAGCTGTTATCGTTAGCTAGTGCTAATCACCAAATATGATATAGAATATTGCACTTCTGTTAACATTACCGTAGCTGTTAGCGTTAGCTAGTACTGATCACCAAATATGATCTAAAATATTGCACTTCCGTTAATATTACACTAGCTGTTAGCATTAGCTAGTGCTAATCACCAAATATGATATAGAATATTGCACTTCTGTTAATATTACCTCAGCTGTTAGCGTTAGCTAGTGTTAATCACCAAATATGATCTAGAATATTGCACTTCTGTTAATATTACTGTAGCTGTTAGCGTTAGCTAGTGCTAATCACCAAATATGATCTACAATATTGCACTTCTGTTAACATTACCACAGCTGTTATCGTTAGCTAGTGCTAAACACCAAATATGATCTAGAATATTGCACTTCTGTTAATATTACCTCAGCTGTTATCGTTAGCTAGTGCTAATCACCAAATATGATATAGAATATTGCACTTCTGTTAACATTACCGTAGCTGTTAGCGTTAGCTAGTGCTAATCACCAAATATGATGTCGAATATTGCACTTCTGTTAATATTACCTCAGCTGTTAGCATTACCTAGTGCTAATCACCAAATATGATCTAGAATATTGCACTTCTGTTAATATTACCTCAGCTGTTAGCATTACCTAGTGCTAATCACCAAATATGATCTAGAATATTGCACTTCTGTTAATATTACCTCAGCTGTTAGCGTTAGCTAGTGCTAAATTGCCAAATAAACATGTAGCAGACTTGTTTTTCAACCCTTATGTTTCTTCTGTCTGCTGTTTAGTCGATCCCTTGATCCCTGATTTAGGACGAGTTTCGTTACCGGTGCCGGGAGGCTGGTTTGGGCTTCTTGTTCCCTCTTCCCACCTTAACCATGCAGCAGTTAACAGCAGTTGCCTGAAGCACCCCGACTGCAGCTGCTGCACCATTTAAAGGGAAACAGGAACATTTGAATAGGAAGCAGATAAATAAAAATCTTTTTATCAGACACAAAGTGGCCAGCGCACACACATAGGGGTTTCACCGACTGTATCTAGACGTCACCATCAAAATACCCTTTATCCTTTCTGGTTCAGCCGACAACAGATCACTTCCTGTGATTAGCTTAGCCTAGCTTCCGTATGATGTTAACGGCTCTGGCTCTGAAACAGTGTTATTCTAATGAGCCCCCACTTGAACCAAATCCGAACGGCTTGATGTTTTCTGGTCTAGGCAGTCAAAAAATAAAACTGGGTGGTCTTATTTCATAGTTTGTGAGTTTGTAGCTCCAGATTCCCAATGCATGAACACGAGAACTGAAAAATGAATGTAATTCTGTCTCTCTCTCTCTTTTTCTCTTTTTCTCCTTCCAGCCAAATACCCAGAGATCAAATCTTTGATGGGTCCTGACCACAGGCTAAAATGGATCGTCTGTATGATGGTGGGAATTCAGTTCCTGGCCTTCTACCTCGTTAAGGACTTGGAATGGAAATGGGTGCTGTTTTGGACGTACGTGTTCGGGAGCTGCATCAACCACTCCATGACGTTGGCCATTCACGAGATTTCCCACAACACCGCCTTCGGCAACAACCGCGCAAAGTGGAACCGCTGGTTTGCCATGTTCGCCAACCTCCCCATCGGCTTGCCGTACTCCGCCTCCTTCAAGCGCTACCACCTCGACCACCACCGCTACCTGGGGGGCGATGGTGTGGACGTGGACATCCCCACCAACTTTGAAGGTTGGTTCTTCTGCACCCGCTTCCGCAAGTTCGTTTGGATTATCCTGCAGCCGCTCTTCTACGCCATACGGCCTCTCTGCATCAACCCCAAGCCCATCAGCCAGTTGGAAGTAGCCAACGTGGTCATTCAGTTCACGTTCAATGCTTTCCTCTACTGGCTTTGGGGGGCCAAGCCAGTGGTCTACATGCTGGCTGGCTCGATGCTGGGCATGGGGCTACACCCCATCTCCGGACACTTCATCGCCGAGCATTACATGTTCCTCAAGGGCCACGAGACCTATTCTTACTACGGTTCTCTTAACCTGCTCACTTTCAACGTGGGCTACCACAACGAACATCACGACTTCCCCAGCATCCCTGGAAGAAGGCTGCCTCAGGTAAGATGCCCATTTACTGTGGAGCTTAAAGCCAATGATCCATGAATGCCAATCTCCGTTCCCAACAATATAACTAGATTAAAGGGCGCGCCGGGCAGCCTCATAGTCACAGTACACCGTCACTCAAGCGGGCGCTACGGGCAGCCTCATAGTCACAGTACACCGTCACTCAAGCGGGCGCTCCGGGCAGCCTCATAGTCACAGTACACCGTCACTCAAGCGGGCGATCCGGGCAGCCCCATAGTCACAGCACACCGTCACTCAAGCGGGCGATCCGGGCAGCCTCATAGCCACAGTACACCGTCACTCAAGCGGTTGCTCGGGCAGCCTCATAGCCACAGTACACCGTCACTCAAGCGGTTGCTCGGGCAGCCTCATAGTCACAGTACACCGTCACTCAAGCGGGCGCTCCGGGCAGCCTCATAGTCACAGTACACCGTCACTCAAGCGGGCGCTCCGGGCAGCCTCACAGTCACAGTACACCGTCACTCAAGCGGTTGCTCCGGGCAGCCTCGTAGTCACAGTACACCGTCACTCAAGCGGGCGCTCCGGGCAGCCTCACAGTCACAGTACACCGTCACTCAAGCGGTTGCTCCGGGCAGCCTCGTAGTCACAGTACACCGTCACTCAAGCGGATGCTCCGGGCTGCCTCACAGTCACAGTACACCGTCACTCAAGCGGGCGCTACGGGCAGCCTCATGGTCACAGTACACCGTCACTCAAGCGGGTGCTCCGGGCAGCCTCATAGTCACAGTACACCGTCACTCAAGCGGATGCTCCGGGCAGCCTCATAGTCACAGTACACCGTCACTCAAGCGGATGCTCCGGGCAGCCTCATAGTCACAGTACACCGTCACTCAAGCGGATGCTCCGGGCAGCCTCATAGTCACAGTACACCGTCACTCAAGCGGATGCTCCGGGCAGCCTCATAGTCACAGTACACCGTCACTCAAGCGGATGCTCCGGGCAGCCTCATAGTCACAGTACACCGTCACTCAAGCGGGTGCTCCGGGCAGCCTCGTAGTCACAGCCTCGTAGTCACTCAAGCGGGCGCTCCGGGCAGCCTCATAGTCACAGTACACCGCCACTCAAGCGGGTGCTCCGGGCAGCCTCATAGTCACAGTACACCGTCACTCAAGCGGGCGCTCCGGGCAGCCTCATAGTCACAGTACACCGTCACTCAAGCGGTTGCTCGGGCAGCCTCGTAGCCTCATTTATCGTAACCGCTACGTCAGTATAAAGGGATCCAGCTATGTTGTCTGACGGTGTAGCCTTGAGGTCAGCACCCCGGTGACAGCTGAGTATCTTTTTATGAGTGTAGATATGATGTAATGATGGGTTGTAAAAACAGAGTGTTTGTAATAATTGACTGTAATAACTCTATTAGGCCGGCACTAACCTGTTTATTCTCCCGTGTGACGGTAAACAGCGTGTTGGGTAGCGTTCTGGTGTGCAGATCTAGATAATATGTTTAATTAGTAACAGCTGTAGGTGCAGATGATATCTGTAATGCCAGTCAGTAGATGCTATGCCAAGTAAGGAGGACTTTGACCACTGCCCCTTGGTCAGCACCTTTTGCACAACTGAACGCTGTAAGCTTTTTTTGGGGGGGCGGGGCTTGAGAGAGACGAAAAGCTTTGGGGGAAGTCTGGTGTTGGTCACTGCGGACTGCTTATACTCTCAAATAGCTGCACCCAGAACGAATCAGGAACGAACCGTGGTGGGTAGGTTTGACATCATGAGACCATGCATGTGGCGCTAGCAAGGATGGACCTTATCGCTGTACCTGACTGACCCAACCGCCAAGACTGTAGCAGAGATGCCTCCATAAGTCCTCCTGTTAGTGCAGCACCATCGGCAGACGGCTGCACCACGCAGGACTACGTCCACACAGACCGCTACCACGACTGTCCTTAACACCACGTCACCGTCACCAAAGACTGCAGTGGTGTCGTACCAGACTGTCATGGAGTGACTCAGAATGGCAGCGGGTCATCTTCAGTGACGAGTCCCGCTTTAGTCTTGGTGGAGACGCCCAACGGATCCGTGTGTGGAGGCACCGTGGTCAGCACCAAGATGAACTCCACCTCCACCGCTACCGCACCATCTGCAGGAACTGTGTGAGGATGTTCAAGCTGCATGGGATGGATTATCACAGGACTCCATCAGGAACCTCTACAGCTCCATACCGAGACGTCTGGCGTGTTGGGTTAGCAAACATGGCCGCCTGATGCCACACTGATGTGTACTTTTATGCATCATTTGAACACAGCAGATGCATTTTACATTTTATAATGAATGAACCAACAGAAATGGCCCATAATGCCTTGGGGGGCGGGGATAAGTCTTCCATTGACTTCCAGAGACAATATGCAGCTTGTTTGAGCTCACCACACAGCTATGCATCACCATATGTCTATATTATCACAAACGGGAATTGGTGTATTTTTGTGTGATGGGCTGATGCAAATATATGTAAATAAAAAAACAAAGGCTGAAATGTGTTTTGAAACGCATTAGCATTGGCCTGAGCTTGAGCTGTGTCTGTTATCCTTTGGGTGCTACTGAGTATTGACAGCTTAGCAGCTAGGTGGCTAATCAGGGCCCAGTTTCCCAAAAGCATCTTGGTGCCTTAAGGTCATCTTAACCAGGAGGGTGAGTGTTCACTGTGGAGCTCCCTCGGCTGGTACCAGTACTAGTGCCTGATGCTGTGCTCATGTACTCCACACAGTTCCTCCTTCTTGAACAACAGACCGTCCATCTCGGTGCTGACCACGGTGCCTCCACACACGGATTCGTTAGGCGTCTCCACCAAGACTAAAGCGGGACTCGTCACTAAAGATGACCCGCTGCCATTCTGAGTCACTCCATGACAGTCTGGTACGACACCACTGCAGTCTTTGGTGACGGTGACGTGGTGTTAAGGACAGTCGTGGTAACGGTCTGTGTGCATGTAGTCCTGCGTGGTGCAGCCGTCTGCCGATGGTGCTGCACTAACAGGAGGACTCATGGAGGCACCACTGCTCGCTGAGTGTCTGTAGTGGTGGCTGTTGGGTCAGTCAGGTACAGGGATACGACCCACGGTTGTGGCGAGGCAGCCAGAACCAGGAACAAGGCCTGTCTTGGTTGCAGGATGGAGCAGTGCTAGAGGAAAACACTGACGCCTCAACTTTCTGAACAACACTCTCAACACTCTGGCCGAAATAGGGTTGCCCCGCTCCCACTCCACACCGCTCTGATCCAAGCTTACTAATACAGCACAGCAGGCTAACGCACCTAATTTCAAAACAGCTGGATTTGAGTGATACAGCTGTTACACTGCACATCAAAACATGACACCAGTGCATCCCTGGTGGTGGTGATGATCAAGGACTGTCACATTGCTCATCCCCTAACCTGCTGTCTTCTCGAACAGGTGAAGAAGATAGCGCCTGAGTTTTACGACGACCTGCCCTGCTACACGTCCTGGGTAAAAGTTCTTTATGACTTCATCATGGATGACGAGCTGAGCCCATACTCTCGAGTGAAGAGGAAGCTGAAGGGAGACATCAAGCTGGAGTGAGCGGCTCCACCTGCCGAGTGGCACCCGGACGGACCAAAGCCAGGAGGCCGCTGTTGCTTACAACTCACGCCGCTAACCGCTTCAGCAGAGTAATGCAGTTAGACACCACGCTGCGTGTGGGTGAACAGAGACTGTGTGTGTGTGTGTGTGTGTGTGTGTGCACACTACTGAAAGAGTGAATGATAATTTTAGTCACAAGCCATTTCAAGTCTTCTCCTCTAACTGAATGGAATCATCCCTCTCTTATTCCGCTAATCTCCTCTGAAAGCATCTCCAGTTCACACGTTCTCCTGTCTTTTAGTGTGTTTCCGCACCGAAATCGTTTTTAAAGCTCTCTTTAGGTATTATTGTTCAAAGCGGTAAGGGGAATTCCACCCATTTTTCAAAATTCCGGCATAAATGAGTGCTGGAGAGGGAAGCAGAGTGTAAACGGATGTTCTTTACAGTGGTGGTGATGGGAACCAGGGGTCACCATGTCTACGACACACACACAGGCTTTTTATTGACTATCTAAACCTCCTGTGAACCTGCACGTGTCTTCTGAGTTTCACACAGTCACATTATTATGACCAATACAATACAGAGCAACCGCCGTGTGTAGCACAGACTAGCCGTCCTGGGGTTGACTCAGTAAGCTCCTGGTTGGTTGTCATTGGTATCTGTAGCCATGCTGACTGCAGGGCATCCCACAGTGGCTGGAGGGTGCATGGAGTAGGATCCATAGAGCGAGCATGACGGTCAAGCTGGTCCCACAGATGCTCATTTGGGTTCAAGCCTATAGAATTAGGGTCCCGGATAGTTCTTGGAGGTCTCGTTTAGGCTTCCCCCCCCGAGGGTCGGACGTTTCTAGCCATCCAGCCCAGGGAAGATCATGCCCAAATCGGTTGAGAGTGCCTTCCACGTGGATGAGTGGCCACAGAGGATGGCGCCTTCCTTCACGGGCGACGTGCCACTGCCATTGCAAACAGGAAGTGGTCATAACATGACTCCGTGCATATGGATAACCATAGACGTCTGGTTCCATTCACCACCACTGTGAACAGCTCTGACTCCACCCATTAATTGTTTACATCTCATAAATTTAATTATGTGTAGATTTTTGGTTCCCGTTTAACTTTTAATGGAAGTCAGTCTAGTGAGGTTTTATTCTAAGTGACTTTAGAGCATTTCTGTAGGTCAGCTCATCATCGAATGGACAGACCCTGTGCCTAAACGCTCAAACGGACAGCGATGATATATAGGTTATATGATTATAGGCCTTGTGTGATTCAAAACCCCTTACAGAACGGAAGAGTTCTATGTAGGCGGGATTAATTCATGTGGCCCAGATGCATTCGTTTGATAGGCGACTTGCCCGGCCCCTCAGCAAACGCCATCCGCTTCCATCCTCATGCCACTGCTTATCACTGGATCTGGTGCTGGAACACTGCCATGCAGGGCGTGCACTCAAGGTGTGGACCTGCACGCTTGCAGTGTTTGCCGATAGCTTATCAGTCATATGTCATTGAAGGAGACGGCAGGAACGTTCAGACCTCCCGCGACCTTGCTTGTAGCGCACGTCTGTGCTGTGCTTGCTTTTCCAGACCCGGATTAGGCCTAGTCCTGGACTGTATGGCATTGTAAATGGAGATATAGTGTAGGACCAGGCTTAATCCCTCTCACAGACACCAGGACCCACAGGGCGTAATACAGAATGGGGTTTTCAGCCACATGGCCTGATGTTAAAGGGGACGCTGAGATGTAAACAAGCTCATTCAGAGTGGGTTTGGTGTGAGATGGTTCAGATGGTCTAGTGGTGGTGATGGGAACCAGGGTTCTCCATGTCTACAGCACACATAGACATTATTATATACATGAGTCTTCCAAGAGCGTATATGGAATGCTGATGATAAGGAAAATCTGGAAAACCTAAAAATGGTGCGTCTTCTTTTGGGACTATTTTGCCTCACAGTACTTTACATGTAATCACTCGCTAGGGCTGAACGATTCGGGCAAAATATTGAATCGCGATTTCCCAGAACAATATTGAGACCGCAATTTAAATTGCGATGTTTTTCTGTAAATCCAGATCCACGTTTTTAGGCCAGGAAGTTCAGCGCATCCCCTTTTTTCTGGGCTGCGGCTTAAACGTATCCGGTAAACAGACCAGACTGCCAGTGAATGATGTTTGTGTTCATGTTCACAGCACAGGGATCGTTTCTGATGGGTCTAGCTCAAATAAAGGAATAAAGGTGGTTTACACGTTTTGGTATTAAGCTACTATTAACATTTTCCTGCTAAAGAATGTTTACAGCCACATGGTTAATAATGTAGGCTGTTATAAAAAAAAATTGCAGTTCTTGCAAAAAAAAATAAAAAATGTATTTTTACCTATTTTGGTACCAAAAGGATTTATCAGTCAGCCCTAAATTACCCCACGTAAAAGTTAAGACAACTTGTTTCAATGGTGTGGGTGGTAATTTAGAAAACCAAAAAATTTAAGATCTTGCAAATTAAAAAAAAAAAATGCAAATTACAGATTAAAATTTTACAGATTAAATTGCGATTTCGAAACCAAACTATTATTGACTATTAATAGTTTTGTTCTAATAGAATTGTTCTATTATTATGTTTTGATAGTGCAGGCCATAATTTAGTGGAAAAATTGCATGTCTTGCAATTGGAAAATTTCACTCTCCTGAATTGCGATAAAATCGATGAATCGTTCAGCCATATCCTCTGCAATAAGTGCCTTTTTAAAAATGGCTACATTCCCACCACAAAACTTATATACAGCGCATCAGCCACCACTCGAGTAACCATACTGACTTTCTGTAAGGCAGCTTTAGAGGTGGATGTCTGGTTCCTATCACTACAACTGCTTCCCCGGAACGGAGCATTTCCCACTCTGCCACTCTGAACCACTTTGTTTCTGTTTACTTTGGGTGGGAATTTCCTTGTAAGGGTTTGGAGAAACGTTACGACTCACATGGTATGGTAGTTGGTGTTGAGTATTTCTAATGTTAGAGTGTTGCTATTGAAATTTTGCCGCCTAGATGCGCTAAAATGACTTGAAGATCGAGGACCGTGCCTTTAGCGGTTAAGTGCAATCCCTGTCGTAGAGCTGATGTGGTGCTTCCACCAGGTCCTGTCCAGCGTATTAAACCAGTCTGCTAATACTAGAAGTAGATCACTGGGGTTTCTACCGTCGCTGCGAATCAAGCCTGTTCTCTGTCCTACTATTAGTCAGGGCCTGTTGGTGTGATTTAGCTGGGTGTGGTCGTTTAAGATCTAGTTTTATTTTTGCTTTTGACAAAAGGTGGACCAGAAGGCCTCATGCTGTGGCGTCGGCGGTTGGTGTACGACTCCAGCTTGGACGTTGGCATGTTACTCAGTTCATTGTTCTCTTAGAAAAGCTCTCAAGCCCAGCCTCCACCTTTTGATCCACTGCGAAGCCAAAGAAGTCCTCCTATTGTGTAGCACAATGGCAACAGGCTTCTCTCTTTGGTCTCCTCTTTGAAGCCCCTGTCGACACGTCTTCATGATGTTCCTCTATGATCTCCGGTGTTGATGTTTACACTGTGAACTGGCTCTAAGAGCGAGCACTGTTCTGCTGCGAGATTGATTATACAGTTGGGTGGGACTGAATTTGGCACAGGTGACGTCAGAGCTGCCACATGAAACGACTCTCCCAGCTGCTTCCTGCTTGCGTTAGCCACCTGTTGCGGGATCCTGCTATAATGCCGCTTTTTCCAACACACCTTCTTGGTTTTCCATTAGGCAGACCTGGGACCCGGTCTCACTGGTATCCCTGATATCCTTGTGGTATCTACTCCATCAAGGTTCCAGCTGAGCTGAGCTAAAAGGTGATGCTGCAGGCTACTGATTGGTTGGAGAGAATAGCTACCAACCCCCTAAACACATATGCTAATGCTAGCTACCAGGTTGGCGTATCCTTTCGATTCACCTTCAAGCAACCACAATGATCTCGTTGAGACGTAGCTGGTACCAAAAGCAGGCCATACCACATGGTATCCTATTATAAGGGTGGTTTTCCATTTTACATGGTACCGGCTTGACTTGGAACTCAACGTTTTTGGTTTTCCATTAGGTGAACCTGGTATGAGCGTGTATTGGCAATAACCTGGCAATACACATCATACTGTAGGGGAGTTGTTGTCTTGGCATGAAAAAAAAAAACACCACTGTATTCACAGAACGCCCTTATGGCTCTTGGTTACGTACTGTCTACGCAAAACACCCAATGAACCACTGGCTGCACCTGTCGTTACATCGCCTGTATAACATCTGTCAAGGTTCCAAGCGAGATGAGCCAAAATGTCACTTTAACACACATGCTAATGCTAGCTACCAGCTTAGCATACCCTCTTCAGTTGCTCTTGAGCAGCAGAATTGCTCTGTAATCGTCTGATGATGTTTTCCTCCGAACTATACTATACTATACTTTTATCAGCAGTCTATGGTGCGGTCTTTAGACCTGACCATCGCTGAGCTTGTATTCCGGACTGAAGTGGTCTGCCACTCATTTTTTGCCACGCCCACACAAGTGTTCAGCAGGCAGCAGCTGGGAATTGTCGGAGCGTTTGTCCGCTGTTCAACTTTATGAATTTTAAATGATATATTTATTTCCAGGACTCTCTTTTCCCACAAAACCCATGTTGACAGGGGCTTTGAAGTCTCAGAGGCCGATACCCTTTGCTCTGTGTCCTTAACATTTCCGAAGCCCGGCCCACCTTTTTAAAGGTGCTTTATCTCCAGTAGCGCTTGCTCAGCGATGCCAAACTGATTAAGCTAGTTCTCTGGAATATATGAAACCATCAGACTGAGACGTGTTGACTTTGGAAGGCAGACCTGCTGGAAACGGCTGGTCTGGAGCGTGTATGGTGTTGCTGGAGAAACATATTCCTTTTATCAGTATTACAACCAGCGAAGGACGAAGCCCGTAGCTGGATAGGGCCGTTTGTTGATCCTCGGAACGTCTTGATTTGGCCTGATGGCTTGTTTTAATGATTCCATTCCTGTTCTGTCTGTGCTTTTCTGCGTTGAAGTGATTTTATTAAACCATTTCAGACTAAACTGTGTTGTCTTTCCTTCTGTGGAATGATTTTAGGTGGGGGGGGTGGGGTAGAAGGCGGTTGGAGGAGGGCAGAGCACAGATGCAGGGTTAACCAGGTTCAAGTACTCTCTTAACATATCTTCAAGGTTCTTTACAGAACTCGTGATTCTAAAGAGGGCACCGTTCCTTTCACTAAAGAGCCTTCTGCATGCTTTAATGGTTCTTTAGACTCATGTAGAATACATGGTTCCACTCTATAGCACCACAGAGGGTTCTGATATTGTCAGGCTTGCAACAACTTCAGCATAAAGGGTTCTGGTATACTACAAGCTGGACAATATAACAATAGAAGAACCCTCAATGGTACTATATAGAATCATATATACGTACAACTCCTTTTCCATCCATCTAAAGGATCAAACATGTACCAACTGAAGAACCATTTGGTGCTGTATACAGCCATATACGACGTGTTTACCACCACACAGTGTTCTTCTGTGTTCCAGGCTTGCCCAATAGCAGAACCCTTGACCAATAGTTTCTGTGCATCATCATCTGAATTTCACAATTCCAAGACCTAATTACGCATTAAATATATAGTTCTGTATAGATCTTGTGGTTCTAACTATTCCCTTCACTAAAGAACCACTGAAGAGCCTGTTTTAAGAGTACAGAGCATCGATTTGGTCACTTTTGGGTGTCTATCAGACGAATATTTCTGCAGAGTTAACATTGAGAAGCTTATAAATGCTTGTTACAGAGTTCTGCGTGTAAGTCACACGTATGATGGTTACTGTGTTGATGATCATATGTGTTAATGATTATTATATTTGGCATTTTGGTGACTTTTCATACCGTGCAGTCGGTTCACGCTGAGAGCTAGCTAGTCTAAACAGTATGCTAAACCATGTTGCTGAAGATGGGGGTCAGTTTAACAGTAGTAGGGAAGTCTAACGTGTATGTCTTATTGATCCACTCTGGGATGTTTGTATGTGCTGATGTTCTATTGATAGCAGGTACATAAAATATTATTAAATATTAATTTTATCATGCTAATATTCTAATACATAACATGCAAGGGTGTTCTCCCTTGTGGTCATTAATCTATTTTTTAAGTATGTAGGTTAGAAATCTTTTTATATATGTGTATATATATATATATATATATAAAATATTATAACTTTTTGGTGACTTTACACCTCTCCTGCTTTTACAGTTTACCTCTGTTTTTGGGTTCGTGGTACGTTTGCGCTCCCTCCACTTTTGTTTTTCCAGTAGACAAGTGGAACTGTGTGTTGGCAAAAACCTGATGATACCATACATAGTATAAGACAGAGATTATGATTCAATATCTTGTGATACTGTAAGCAATATGATATTTAAGATGATTATGAATCTGATTTTAGGAAAACGGTCATAGTATGAAAACACAGTACCGTATCGTTGCTGTCCAAAGAAAAACAAGTATCTGCAAATTGCCAGCTTTACAGGACACTGGCCCAGTTCTTTATGTAAAAAAAATCCCTTAATGTAAAAAAATTATTGCTCAAATACTTTATACATATTTTTGTGTTGTCCTCCTACTGAACTGTATATAGAGAAACCCTCTGTGAGATCAACCGTGTGTTCAAAAAGTATTTATTAATGATAACCCGTATTTATTCTAGTCCTTTGACCCCATTTGTATTATTCCTACACGGCCCTCATATGCAATGAGGTCATTATCCGATGTCTGTTGTTACAAATCAAAGTAAAAAAAAAAAAAAAAAGCTGGCATCCAAACTGGTAGAGCAACCGCCCGTCGATTCCCACGCGTCTGAAAGCTCAGCTATCTGGTCAGAGATTCCCGCAGTTTCTCGTATGTCAGCTGGTCCTGTTTGGAACAAAGCAAAATCAAAACAGACACATCACCTTTTCAGTTTCTCTTATGTTCAAATACCACACGAGCTGGCACAACAACAAAAGCAAGCCTGTTCCTTCCACAGCCTTCAGGGGCACCACATGCCCAGAGGGCCTGATTCCGAGTCACGTGAAACGATTGTAATGCCAACAGGCGTTCTTGTGATCAGCTGTACAGAGAATCCGGGTGACCCAAGCTGCAGTTTCAGGGACCATCCATCGATCAGGCCGGCCTGATTGTTGCACTTCTGATGCAAACTTTAGGGAAAATAGCAGGTAGATAACAATAACCTCACTCTGCAGTGCTCCGCCAGGACGCAGAGCAGCGTGGGAAATGCAGCTCCTAGCAACCTAAGCTCCTCGGGACTTGAAGGACTGGTTCAGCTAGCAGCTGACAAGAATTGAGTTTGCAAAAACAGCTCCAGGGATGCGCTTCACATGTGCCTAATTACATCTCACAGGGCCACGGAAGTCGCAGATAAGAGGGCGCTAGGGAGGAATTACAACTCCCAAGGTGACGCTGGTGAACAAGATGCATCAAATGGTGGATAAACGTGTGTGTGTGTCATTCAAAAGTTTGGAATCACCAACTTTAAATAATATAAATAGCATTTGGTTGTGTATATCTGGCTAAAAGTCTCCTAAGATTATTATTTAAAGGTGCCATAGAATGGAAAACTGTATGTACGATGAATAAGGAGTTAAGTTGGCGTAGCTCAGCGGATAAGACCGCTACCCACCAGGGAACCACCACCACGTGGGAGACTGGGGTTCAAAGCCCAGTCTGGGTGACTATACTGTGCTACACCAATAAGAGTCCTTGGGCAAGACTCCTAACACCATACTGGCCTCCCTGTAGTAGGATTACCCTTGTAAGTCACTCTGGATAAGAGCGTCAGCTAAAATGCCGTAAATGTAAGTTCATTAACCGACATACAGTTGTTCCTCTTCTGCTTTTCCAAAAGGAGATGGTAAAACGGAACTGCGGTAACCTGTTACGGAACAGACCTATTAATATTTACACCCCCAACATTTACATACGACCACAACCGAGCTACACAACCAACATGATGGACTAGGTGGAGAGATTCAGCGCTCCAGGCTGTGAAGGGGAGGCGGCACTCTTCGTTCTCTTCCCAAGGAGCCCAACTATCGGCGGTACGCGGCTGATGTTCATCTGTAAACCAGGCCGACCTTGCTTCCTATCCACCAGCTTCCTAATCCAACGTTCAACCCTAAATGCTGCAGCTTGTACAGGCGCCAGAACGTAACTGCAGCACCATTTAAGGTGGACTGAAGATTCATACAACAATCTTTAACAGAATCCTGGACAGCTTTAATCTAGCAGCCTGCACATTTCACTCCGGACACTTTCCCAAACCTCTCCAGACAATATGGAGCAGCTCTGCTCAGCGTTTGACCCTGAAGACACTGAAGAGAGGAGCAGCTCCACCTTTATTAGCATCACAACCCCAACAGCAGCCTGTCAGTAGCAGCCATGCTGTGTGATTGTATCCGTGTTTGAAGCAGATCATCTTAAACTGAGAGCTCCATAGTGAGGGACAGCTTTAATCTACTGTGTGTTGATGTCCAGATGGAAAGCCAGTAGCTAGTACCGGAACGTTAGCTACTAGCATTAGCGCCAAGTAACTAGCATAGCTAACGCGATAGCACATCGTAGCGGCGCTTATCAAGATGGTCACAAGCTTACCAAAATAAATAGCTTGTTTTATTCTAAGGTCATAGGGGTCATGAGGCTGTGAAACAGCATCTGACCCAAGTCACACACCTTCCACTTAAAGAACCATTAAAATAATGAATAAAATAATTTTATTGCACCTTTCTGGCCAAATCAATATTTACTGTTCTATTTAAATGCAGGTGCCCTGCAGTGCAGTGCACTCAATGCAGTGCACTCAAAGATGCTTCTACACAGGCTTCTAAGCTGTACATATAATAAAACACATTTATGAAATACCTTGTACTCCAAAGGTGCTGATTTAATAACTATTAATATAATAACAGGTAATTCCAGACTTGTGCTGCCTCAAACCTTCCTCCTCAGCAGATCTGTGAAACCTGATTCTGCTTATAAGCAGGAAGTTGTGCTTGCCTCAAACGCTTTATCTCTCAGTGAACAGAAACCACCTGCACGAATGTTTAACGGGCTCCTTTACCATTTCTATCCGAACCGCCATGAAATTGGCTGAGCTTGGTTTGTAATCCTGCTCTGGGGTGCCACTGCCCTGATAGCTCAGCTTTTTCCATGCTCTAATGTTGCATGCATGAGCAGGAAGTGGAGCGTTGTTGTTTCTAACCTGCAAATGGGGGAAAAAACTTTTAAACTTCCTCCAACTCAGAATTCCTACTTGGTTCCAACATGGCTTTTGGCACTAAGGCTTTTGAGTTAGTATTAGGGCATATACTGTGAGACTTATTTCATTATCTACGATACATTGAGCGTGAACGATCATAACATCCACTTCTAAAATAAGCTAAGCAGTAAATAAACAACTTGGAGTTTCCAAAATTGGGAATTTCTGAGCTCCCATTTGCCAGGACAGCAGCATAACACACCCACCCCAACAAAGGGCAGGCTGGTTAATTAGCCAACAACTTGAATCAGGTGTGAATCAGGGAAGCTGTGCAGGGCCGTGGGTACGTCCAGGATCAGGCCTGACAAACACTGTGCTACTTGAATTCAGGGAACATTTACATACAGCTAAAAAATTAAACCGCCACTCACCTTTTTGGACACGGACGGCCGCACTTTCTGGAAGGCCTCTTCGAAATTCTTCCTGCTGACCCGTATGTCTTTGGCAGAGCCGGAGGTGAACGTGTGCTCTGTATGGAAGAAACAGCAGCGTAAAGTGAACTGCCATGTAAGTATTACTGTTTACTGCTCGACTGCAGGTCATATGATATGAATACAGGGCCAGGCTGTGGTGCAGTGTGTTTACCTGTGTGGGTGAGAGATGTCTGAGAGAAGAGGTGAGCCTTCAAAGCGTTAACTGAAGCCTCTCTTACCAGAGCAGACAGGTCAGCACCACTACACAAACAAAACGCACAACGTCAAAATGATGAAGGTACTCCATGATGAAGCCATGTACGAAACAATCAACACAGTCAGAGTCTATAAACCTTTATGGCTGCAGTAAACTCTGCGTGGAGCTCTTGATGGGGCAAGTAAAGCAAACGAGATGACAGCTTTTACAGACACGCTTACGGAGCAATTAAGTCAAATCCAGTCCTTCTGATATCAGGAGTTTCTGAAACTCTGTTAGGAATCACTTGCACTCAATCCACTGTGAGCTTTTGAGCTTGCTATTAAGCTTGCTTTGACCTGTTGGAGTTTGGTTCTAGCTAATGGAACCGGTTCTCCTTCAGGGTTCTGTGCTGATGATGATGTGAATAGACGTCAGTGTCAGACTAATGAATGAGCTTCTATTAAAGACTGGTGGACTGAGAGACACTAGAGTCTCTTCACCTACACTGAGCTGATGAAGAGTCCTGTTCCAGAAATGATAATAGGACATTAGAGCCGTAATAAACCATGCTCCTGTTACTCTCCATACTTCAGTACATCTGAAGGTACATACTTTAGTACTTGTACTCTCCATACTTCAGTACATCTGAAGGTACATACTTTAGTACTGTTACTCTTCATACTTAAGTACATCTGAAGGTACATACTTTAGTACTGGTACTCTCCATACTTAAGTACATCTGAAGGTACATACTTTAGTACTGGTACTCTCCATACTTAAGTACATCTGAAGGTACATACTTTAGTACTGTTACTCTCCATACTTAAGTACATCTGAAGGTACATACTTTAGTACTGTTACTCTCCATACTTAAGTACATCTGAAGGTACATACTTTAGTACTGGTACTCTCCATACTTAAGTACATCTGAAGGTACATACTTTAGTACTGTTACTCTCCATACTTAAGTACATCTGAAGGTACATACTTTAGTACTGTTACTCTCCATACCTAAGTACATCTGAAGGTACATACTTTAGTACCGTTACTCTCCATACCTAAGTACATCTGAAGGTACATACTTTAGTACTGGTACTCTCCATACTTAAGTACATCTTAAGGTACTTACTTTAGTACTGGTACTCTCCATACTTAAGTACATCTGACAGGACATACTTTAGTACTGTTACTCTCCATGCCTAAGTACATCTGAAGGTACATACTTTAGTACTGTTACTCTCCATACTTAAGTACATCTGAAGGTACATACTTTAGTACTGTTACTCTCCATACTTAAGTACATCTGGAGGTACATACTTTAGTACTGTTACTCTCCATACTTAAGTACATCTGAAGGTACATACTTTAGTACTGTTACTCTCGATACTTAAGTACGTCTGGAGGTACATACTTTAGTACTGCTACTCTCCATGCTTAAGTACATCTGGAGGTACATACTTTAGTACTGTTACTCTCCATATTTGAGTACATCTAAAGGTACATACTTTAGTACTGTTACTCTCCATATTTGAGTACATCTAAAGGTACATACTTTAGTACTGTTACTCTCCATATTTGAGTACACCTGAAGGTACATACTTTAGTACTGTTACTTCAGTGGAGGTCTACAGGGATGAACTGACACTGGAGGAGGATTTTACCTTGGGTATCTCTCTTTAACTCAGGTACATGGTTTGTGTACTTCGTCCACCACTGCTAAAGTCTGTCGATTTGAAAAGATCTGGCATCCTTTGGTTTGTTATCTCTGGTAAAGTTTAACAGTCCCTTCACACGCATAGTCAGTGATAGGACGGTGCTCAGGGGGAGGGGTTTGGGTTGGAAGGTGTTGAACAGTTTTATGTCGAGTGCCCTTATTTTTATTTTTGCGAACGTTAAAAGCATAGAAGCACCTTGCAGTGTAAATTTAATAAGATGCATCTTAATAAAAGTATGTAAATCACACATATAGACCAAAATAGCAAAACATCACATTATAGGTGGGTCCTTTTTTCTTTTTTTTTGCTGAAAAAGAGAAACGCAATGAACTGCGAAGGAAACACGTTTGGTGGAAAACAGAAATCTAATGTGAGCCAAAAAGTCATATGATCAGCGGTTTTCATTTTCATATCTGACACAGCAGGTGACAGTTTACAGAAAGTGATATCAGAAGGTAAACAGACACGAGGAGCCAGTTGCAGAACTTTAACTCATTGAATTTGCCGGCACATTTGTTTATTTTAAAACAGACAACAGAGGCAATAAACAAAAGCACTTTATAAATGTGCATTTTCCTCATGCAAATATACTACATTAATGTTACTGCTGTTGAACGTTCTAGGTTTCTCTGTAGAGCTGTTAGATATTTCTCAGCTATCTTAATGCTCTAAACAGTTTTGTTCTCCTGTAGCTGAAAATGACACGTACATTATATACAGGTCCCTGATGTGTACATTTTAAGCTCATTATTATGCTACATTAATTTACTAAATCATTACCTTACTTACTTTTATGCAAAACAATTTTCAGTGCATCCATACACAAACAATATATACATTTTAGTTTCTATTTGCCTCCAAATGTCTAACAATTTCAGACAGTCTCACCGTCCAACCATATATGTTGACAAACTAAACTGTTTAAATGCTATTAGCTGTATAAACTTCTAAATAAAATAGTTCAGCCTGATTTTATGTTGGAAAACCATGTTGCAAAAGGCCGTTTTTAAAAGCACTTGACTCCCTAAAATAACGCAAGTTCCTCAAATGTCATGTGGCACAATCAAAGAAATTTTATTTTGACAAGATTTTTTTTTTATCGAAAGAGAGGCCAGGGTACAGCGTCATAAAGCAGACCCCAGGTTAGTAAATGTGATTTCTGAGTGATTTTGATTTAACTGGTTCATTACAGCACTTTAGGTGACATTACTATAATGAATAGTGTTTATTTATTTGTATAAATAAAATGTAAGTATAAACTACAGCTGAAAGAGAGCGGTTTCAATAGGAGTCCAAGTAGATGCCTGTTTAATTTGTAATTAGTTTGAAAAGTCAGGCAGAACAACCAGTAAAGCCAGGCATACACTGTGCGAGTATAGAAATCTTGGCGTTTGCTCACAGCTCATACTGGACATTGGAATCGCCCTCTGTGTACAGAGAAAACCTGGGATGTATGTACTCACCAGTGTGTGAAAACACTCCGTCCAGCTCCCATGGGACGACGAGTGCTCACGTGAAACGCAGCCCATACAGACAACTCAACTCCCAAACACTATGGCTGAATCCCGAACGACTCCCTTGGCAGTTTATCGGACTTTGCCTTCCCTTACTCGCATTGCATGGCAAACGATGCCTGATCATGAAATTCAGTCGGCTCAGACATATTCGGGAACACAGTGTATGCCTGGCTTTAGTCGAATGGTGCAAACAGACCGGAACAGTAGATGCTTCTTTTTAGCACACTCTGGAAACTACAGTTACCATAGAGTACAGTTAAATTCATGACCTTGTAATACTCACGTAAAGCAGTCACACCGTTCGTCATGGGCTATTTCCTCCAAACTCACATCCGACTCCAGACGAGGCTTAGTACCACCCTGCGGCAATTCCAGCACTTATTTGCATGCTCTCACATTGTGATTCATCCAAACATATCTACAACTTACAGGGGTTGGACAATGAAACTGAAACACCTGGTTTTAGACCACAATCATTTATTAGTATGGTGTAGGGCCTCCTTTTGCGGCCAATACAGCGTCAGTTGGTCTTGGGAATGACATATACTGCGTCCTGCACAGTGGTCAGAGGGAGTTTAAGCCATTCTTCTTGCAGGATAGTGGCCAGGTCACTACGTGATGCTGGTGGAGGTTCGTCCTTCTTGGTGGTATGCTGACATTACCCTGGATACCGTGGCTCTTGATACATCACAAAGACTTGCTGTCTTGGTCACAGATGCGCCAGCAAGACGTGCACCAACAGTCTGTCCTCTTTTGAACTCTGGTATGTCCCATAATGTTGTGTGCATTGCAGTATTTTGAGCAGAACTGTGCTCTTACCTGCTAACTGAACCTTCACACTCTGCTCTTACTGGTGCAATGTGCAGTTAATGAAGATTGGCCACCAGGCTGGTCCAGTTTAGCCAATTGAGACCTCCTACACTAAAAGGTGTTTCAGTTTCATTGTCCAACCCCTGTACTTGTAATTGATGTTACAGTACCAGTGTATTTATATATATATATACACACACATGTACAGTGGGGAAAATAAGTATTTAGTCAGTCACCAATTGTGCAAGTTGTCCCATGGGAGGCCTGAATGACATCATAGGTAGACCTATGAGAGACAAAATGTGCAAAAAAATTGAGAAACATGCTGTTTACCAAAATAGGGTGAAAAATAAGTGGTCAATAACAAAAGTTCATCTCAATACTTTGTTGTATATCCTTTGTTGGCAATGCTGGTCAAACGTTTTCTGTAAGTCTTCACAAGGTTGGCACACACTGTTGGTTTTGGCCCATTCCTCCATGCAATCTCCTCTACCAGTGATGGTGTCTGAACACGGACAACTGCCTCCAAAGGTCGATGGGGTTTTGATATGGCTGCACTCCAGGACTTTGAAATGGAGACACTCCTTTGTTGCCCTGGCAGTGTTTGGGACAGTCACTTGAAAACCAAATATTGCCCTTGCTTTTGCACCCAAAATCTACGATTCCTGTACAACCAGTCGTCCTGGTCCCTTTGCAGAGAATAACCCCCATGCTTCACAGTGTATGCAACTTTCACTTTCCTCCAAACACGACGAGTTGTGTTTTTACCAAATAGTTCTACTTGGTTTCATCTGACCATATGACATTCTCCCAATACTCTTCTGGAAACATCCAAATGCTCTCTAGCAAACTTTAGACGTGCCTGGATATGGACTGGCTTAAGCAGGGGGACACGTCTGGCACTGCAAGATCTGAGTCCCTGGCGTCGTAGTGTGTTGCTGATGGTAGCCTTTGTAACGTTGGTCCCAGCTTCCTGCAGGTCATTCACTAGATCCCCCCTTGTGGTTCTGGGATTTTTCCTTACCGTTCTTGTTCATTTTGACCCCACGGGCTGAGATCTTGCGTGGAGCCCCAGATCGAGGGAGATTAGTAGTGGTCTTGTAGGTGTTTTCTGATTATTGCTCCCACAGTAGATTTCTTCACATCAAGCTGCTGCCTATTGCAGATTCAGTCTTCCCAGCCTGGTGCAGGTCTACAATTCGGTTTCTGGTGTCCTCCGACAGCTCTTTCGTCTTCACCATAGTGGAGTTTTGGAGTGTGAGTGTTTGAGGTTGTAGGCAGGTGTCTTTTTATACTGTTAACGACTTCAAACAGGTGCCATTAATACAGGTAATGAGTGGGGGAAAGAGGAGCCTCTTAAAAAAGAAGTTACAGGTCTGTGACAGCCAGAAATCTTGCTTGTTTGTTATTGACCAAATACTTATTTTCCACCATTATTTGCAAATAAATTCTTTAAAAATCAGACAAAATCACTTTCTCAATTTTTTTCCACATTTTGTCTCTCATAGTTGAGGTCTACCTATGATGTCAATTACAGGCCTCTCTCATCTTTTTAAGTGGGACAACTTGCACAATTGGTGACTGACTAAATACTTATTTTCCCCACTGTATATGTGTATATATGGGACTGAATGAGTCCCATTGCAGAACATGCTGTTTACCTTAGTGATGGTGACCAGGATGGCATGCCTGTCTGCTGGTGGAGGCAAACCCACATACAGGGTTTTGTCCAAACGACCTGGTCTGAGCACTGCAGGGTCGATGATATCTGCACACGGAGACAGGATTTTACAGAACTTAAAAACAAATAGTGCTTTTAAAGTTACGACCTGAAATAAAAATAACATGTATGTAATTCCAAACATAGTAGTTCAGCCAAAGCTCTAATCTTCGATTGCTGCACTATTAAACAATGGAGGCACATCATTCTCTGTGTAAGCAGTTTTTGAGTCATTTTGGAATGAGCCATGTGATGTGGCAAGGTTAGGCCTACCCCATCACATAGGGGCTGGAATGCACTGCTGATGGGGTAGGCCTCACCTTACCACATCATAAGCCATCAGAGGAATTTATCTTCCTCATTTAAGCCATCTTCAAAGTCAAACACACTAGGGGGCAGTAAGCACACTCGCGGTGGCAAGCCCTGTCCACGGCTGTCCACGGCTCCTGGGGAGTACTTGTGGGTTAGGTGCCTTATTGTTCAAGGGCACTTCAGTTGTTACTGTTGGTTCAAGGAATCGAACTGGTGACCTTCCAGTCATAAGGCTGGTTCCCTTACCTCCAGCCCACGACTGCACCCATTAGTTTTTCATCAGCTTACAAACACTGTGACTATATTTGCACTAGAACTACAATGTAGGCTAATGTAGCTAACACAACAGCAGTTTATTCTCAAAAAACGTTAGCACTCTGAAAACTGCACACCTAAATCATGTAACACTTGCCTTGTTATTTTGAAAAAATGTGATGTATGATTATTGTACATCTAAAAGTAGGCTCAGTGGAAAAACTAAAAAAAATCAAACTTCGGACATCAAACTGTCTTGGCTGACTATGTTTTGGAGTTTCTATCAACCTACTTGTCTAGCGTGTCTCAGAGTGTAGAATTGCTTTTACCCGGTCGGTTAGTTGCAGCCATGATGAACACCTGGCGGCGTGTCTCCAAGCCATCCATTTCTGTAAGCAGCTGGTTGACCACACGGACGCTGGCTCCGGACTGTCCACACAGCACACAGAGTGACAACACATTCATTTACTGATCTAAGAGAACAGTAGTTGTGATCTTTAGTTGTTGAGATTTTCCAAAACTCCTACATAATTAAACTGCTGAGTCATTTAGAGTGGTTTTGGTGTGAAGTGCTCTGTTCTAGAGACTGGATTGTTCACAGTGGTGGTGAATGGAACCAGACATACACCTCTCTAAGCTCCCTTACAGAGAGCTGTTAAATGAAATGACTATGATTGCTTGAAGCTTGAAATGTATTTCAATCCATTTAGTTTATAGAAATAATGATGGCTGAGACAAATTAGTCCCCAAATAAACCATATTAATTCCAGATTTTTCACCATTTTCCCCATCAGCAGCATTCCCAGAACTGACTGATCAGTTATATTTGATGGAATGAACCTGGAGGAGTATTACACAACAGCTCAAGAATGTGACTCCCCCTTTATAGGTCACTGGTTGCTTATTTAGGATCTCTTCAGAACATACCTAATGGTTTGGGGCTACCTAAGGGAAGCCTAAGACTAGGATGATTGCATTCTATTGCTCCAGTCTAGTGGGCCTGGTAATTATTGTGCTTTGGGCAACAGAATGAAACCTTCTTGATCAACAAGTGCCAATTTGGAGGTCACGTAGGTAGCCTGAAATAATCAGGTTAAATTTGCTTCTTGAGTTTCACACTTGGGCTAAAAGGCTAATATTGCTAAAACATAGTAAATGCCTGTCACACTGAACTTTTTTGCCTATCAAAGCAGCTACATTTGCACAGCAAACACGCCTGGCTGTGACCACACTTGGAGTATGAGAAAACTAGACAAATACGTAAAATACGTTAATTAAAAATCCCGAATTGCAAAGCACTAACAGACGAAGTCAATGGATCATTTGTTTCAACATATACTACCCATCGTAGAACACGAACCTCTGTGACTTTTATTCTGAAAAACAAGATGGATGACTTCAATGTTCCCCAGTGAAAGATGGCCGCCAATATGGCGCTTGGCTAAAGAGAGCTCATGGTGGGTCACTCTGTGGATTTTCTGCCCTCAAAGTTCTGAAAATCTGGCAAGTAAGTAAACACCTTTTTGGTTGTTTGCTAATTCCTCTACTTGGCTACTTTGGTCTGACTGATTGGTCTAACTATTCGAAAGAAAGCAGGCTGTATGGATTCTCTACTCTAAGAAATGCTGTTTGACTCAGGCTCGTTGGTGGTTGTTGAACACTCGGCTAGAGTGTGGTCGGTTTAAGACTCCTGGCCATGTTCATAACCACTCATTTGTGTGACTGATACTTTTCTAAACCTGGAGCTGAGGAAACATGCCAGGGACCCGTCAGTGTAGACCTAATGACTTTTAAAATATTACAAAAATACTGATACTGCAAACTCTATGATGGTGACACCAATTCCGGAAGTCTTTTCCCGAAACTCTAAAACCACTTGGCTGTTATGAAAACAATAGACTGGATACACATTGCTCAACCGTCTAAATAACACTGTGCTTAGGCTGTGAAACTAATATCCTTACCAAGTAAAGGAGGAACTACGCGGAACACATTACTCACTTATACAGTCATTTCTTTATATTTAAACTTTTACACTCTTAGAACTACACCAAAACCAAATTTAAAATTAGCATAATGGTTCAGGTTAATAAATCATATCAGATAATTTTCCATTTCCTTCCTATACCTAACCCAGTGGCCAGTATCTGACTGATATTGAGTATTGTATTGCCACATGCCTAATTTCATTAAGATTTGATTGAAAACAAAACGTTCCTCCACTGCCTAGGACTTGTTTGAGTGGGAGGGCAAGCCTTGCGCTTCAAGCCACTACCAAGTAAAGAATTTTAACTCTAGGCCTTTTGGAAGCTCTAGATATGTGACCTTGTTCACTGTAATTGGAATGGCCCCAATCTGACTTATCTATCCCATCTAAGACATGTTTTATCTATCTATCTATCTATCTATCTATCTACGTTTAATTATGAATCTATATTTATCAATCCCTTCTTTTTTTGTATAGTGCTTAGCTACATTGTACATGAGTAGCCCACCTCAGTATATTTAAGGGTTAACTGAACATGGCCAGTGGTTTGTCTGTGCTTGTTTAGGCAGAACAGGAGTGGGATGGTTTCATCATTAACGAGATCACGGGCGTGACTTGGCTGGAAAGCCTTACCTCTTACCATAAGACATGACCTCAACTGTTCTCGTGCTTTAGGAAAAGAAAATGGCAATTCATTTTTTGTTAGTCTGAACTCCACGACCAGCTGGTCAAATCATGATGCACATCTATTGGTTACATCATCAGACGTAACCTTTACAACCAATCTGGCTGTTGTATAATCTGGAACAGTATAAATCTGACTACCCAAGGCTGTCGTGTGTCTGATAGAGTATAAAGTGCATGTGTCGTGTTAGCCTTTAAATGATTCTGAAGTTCTTCCCTGTGTTACCTCATGACCGGAGCGTCGAGGGCAAAGGGCATCGATCTCGTCAAAAAAGATGACACACGGAGCAGAGTTCCTTCCCCTCTGGAACACCTGGCGTACAGCCCGCTCGCTCTCGCCAACGTACTGTGGGATAACAGTTGTTTTAATAACTAGAACCATCTGGGTAATTAAGGTGATAAAAATAATCAGCTTTCTTAAAGGAGAATTTGGAGATAATTCATTGAGATACCGAGTGATTTGACGTAAAAAGGTCAGAGACTCTAATTTCTTTGCTGTGGTGGTGACGGGAACCAGGTGTCACAATGTGTACAAAGCAAATACGATAGTGGGACAGTTTTGCCTCACAGTGTGCATGCACACCTACCCCTCTGCTATAAACACTGTTTCAGGCCAAATCCTTACAGGAGAGTTACTGGAAATCAGTGTCTCGGACAACAGGCTGCATTTTGTAACCATATCATGCAGTGACTTTCAGTGAGGGAGTTTTTAGAAGCATTGAATAGAAGTATTCAGATATCTTATCACTGTGATGAGTTCTGTCTCAGTACGTTCCTCCAGAACCGCATTTCAAAGCAACCAGTTCTGAATGACTTTGCTAAGATCGGAATCATTTAATTAATCAGAAAATTGGTTGGTTGGTGTAGCTCAGCGGATAACACCACTACCCGCCAAGTAGCCACCACCACACGTGGGAGACTGCGGTTCAAATCACGGTCTGGGTGACTACGCTGTGCTACACCAATAAGAGTCCTTGGGCAACACTCCTAACACTACATTGGCCCACCTGTAATGTGATTGACTTGTAAGTCGCTCTGGATAAGAGCATCAGCTAAATGCCAGAAATGTAAATGTAAAATTGGGGGAATTCTCATCAAGGAACAACTGAACAAGGAAACTAATCGGATGAAGGGATAAAAGATAAATAGATTTTGTGACAGGGAAATCTGAGAGTGTAATTTTCAATTTTTAAATCACAAGAGCTCCTATTTTAATTATGAGCAGACATTATAAGCTTTAATCACAGTACCTTAAAGAGGATTTATATTTCAATGTGTAAGACGAAAACAGAGTAACTGAGAGTGGGTTTGGTGTGAGATGGTTCAGATGATCTTTACAGTGGTGGTGATCAGATCCAGGGGTCTCCAACACACATGTAGACATTTTCTACACCACCAGTGAACCTACACATGTCTGAGTTTTATATTAAATGCTGATGATGGGAATATAGTGGTACATCTTGTACATCTTGGGATCTATTATGGCTCACAACACTTTGCATGTATCCTTCCACCATTAATCGATTAAAATAAATTGAATTAATTATATTATATTTCTCAGCCACCATCTCAGACATCAGGCAGAGACATTCACAACCACTAACACCACTGTGAATGATTTTGACTCCATAGGTTTCTCTATAGCATTTCACAACAAACCCTCTCTGAATGACTGAATTATGTAGAGATCTTTAAGGTGTAATTGGAAAGCTGGCATTTTGCACACTACACTTAGCATTCAAGTGTCAAGCCTGAAGCTAAAGCCCAAATTCTAGATATTACATTTGAATCACAATCAAAAAAATACCAAAACTCTTTACTGATGTGGCAGAGCTGGTAATAGATCAGCAAAGCTACATCAGACTGCATCATCATTATCTGCCATGAGGATCCTTTGCAAGACTGTAACCAAATCATCAAAGAGCTCTGAATAATGAACAAGCCTACAGCTCCTGTTACTCACGTCCCTTGGACAAAAGTCTTTCTACAGCTGAATGCACATGTACTGGTGCGGAAAGAGAAGAGATTTCCCTAAACTCATAAAAAAGAAGGATTGAGTTACAGCCAGACCAAGATCTTTTATTGCCGTTTTTCTTTCCTCAGATCAGTTCATGTCAGTCTGAGAGAGCTTCTACACAATTAAGCCTAGTAATCTGATAACGAAACAGTACAGTGGTTGGTGTAGCTCAGCAGATAACACCACTACCCACCATGGAGTCAACACCACACGTGGGAGACTGGGGTTCGAATCCTGGTCTGGGTCACTATGCTGTGCTACACCAATAAGAGTCCTTGGGCAAGCCTCCTAACACTACATTGGCCCACCTGCTCTGGATAAGAGCGTCAGCTAAATGCCGTAAATGTACAGTGGAGGACGCAAACAACTGGTGTAATAACAAGAAAACATCGTCTGAAATGATTAACCAGTCCTACTTTGAACTGGAGTGTAACGTGAGAGCTCAGAAGAGCTCCTCTTACTCACCATGTTCAATAACTCAGGACCCTTGACGGATATGAAGTTTAAACCAGACTCATTGGCAACAGCCTGTAAACGGTAGACAGAGAATGATCGTTGGTAAATGGTGATTAAGCAGTTACAAATGATGGGTAGCATTTAGAAAACAGGTCTATAGGATCCAAACAATCAGTAGTTGAGTTAGTACATAGATGTGAAATCAAATCTAATGAACTGTTCTACTTGCATTGGACCTTCAGGTAATGTAGGCCAAAGCTGGGAGTTCTTGTCTTATTGATGATGAGGCAAAGGGAGAGGGTAACACACAACAAGTTTTAACTTTGAACAAGTACTAAAAATCCCAAATCTTGTAACACAGACAAAGCTGGAACTGGACCACGCCAGTTTGCACTTGTAACTCATTCCCCTGAGTAGGGCTGCACAATGTAATTTCAGCAGCGTCTTCGAAATGTGCACATGTGCAATACTCCCATCACAGGACATGCATTGTTAATAAGACTGAACGTTTTTGCTGCTCGGTCCAAAAAAAGAGCTTTCCTGGACTCTGATTTAAGGCTTCTCGGGTACACAGAGAAGAGTAGCCACAGCCCTCACATGCTTTTGTGTTTGGGGCACTAAAACCAAGTCTAGAGCATTAAAGCTTCATGGTTCACAAGAGTGTCAACAGGTTATTTCTTAGCATTATTATAATAATAATAATAATAATAATATCATCATTTTACACTGGCGAAAATTCTTAAATACTATTTCATATAAAAAAAATAATGCATATGTCAATTTTTTCCAATATCGTGCAAACCTACTGCTAAGGTTTGCAGGTCTGTGCATTAAGCATGCACATAAAAATGCATAACAATAGTTGTGTTGTGTATTTTGTGCCATCACAAATTATTCTGGCAGCGACAAAAAAACTCTTCTAAACTGTATTCCATTTTAAACTGTGAAAACAGAGACAATATAAAAGATCTGAATTATGATGCAACATTATTTTAAAATGTACAGAGCTATTTTTTTCTCTGTATATAGATTGTGCATGTGGGAGTTCTATTTCATTTTTAAAATGACAATGATATATATATATATATATATATATATATATATATAACAATGGTGCGTTATATTGATGGAGAATGTGTTGTATATGCTTCTATACAGCACTAAATGGTTCTTTTATTGTTATCAGCCTGACATGGTAAGAACAGCAAAACCATACTAGATAAAGAGAAAAGCATTAAGTTGATAAAGACGCCAACAGGAGAACTCGTACTTTAGCCAGCAGGGTCTTCCCACAGCCTGGGGGTCCAGCGAGCAGCACTCCAGCAGGGGCACTTAGACCCAGGGCTCTGAACTGCTCTGGGTTGCGCACAGGGGCCTGAACAAACACACACACACAAGTACAATGTGACCTTATTCAACCAGTATTCTAAATGCTTGCCCTTACAATGCTGGCATTCACACTGATACCCATAGCGTGGCTGTTCCAAGCAGTTAGTCAGAAACCTGGGGTAATGGACGCGTGCACTGACTGAAGGAAGATTCCAGCAGTGTTTCAAAATTTCTGCACAGTGCAATGAGAGAGCTCAAAAATAATTTTCTTTGGGTCCTATTTACCCTATAACCTTACAGCTAGAAATAGACTTTACAATACACATTGTATATACACGTGTGTTGATGTATGAATATAGAGATTTTGGGCCTGAATTCCTCACAACAATACTGCAACAAATGCATCAGGCAACGTACTTCCAGTCATTTTATGTAATAACTTTCTATGAGGGAGCATTTTAGATATGAGAGTGATCTATGACTTGGTAACTTTAGTTGTACAGTCAATGGCACAACTGCTCCTTCATATTTTAGACATTTCTGTTTATTCCCTGCCTTCACGCTGAATGCTAACAATGCTGCTCTGTTAGTCTTTTTGCCTCTCAGTGGGTGTGACCACTGTGCCTCGCACCAGCTGTGCATACCTTCTATATATAGCACTGTTTTCATACTGAGCCAATGGGTGCAATAATGTTATAGGGGAAAAAGCATCTATTCACTGATCACTTGACTTGCTTGGTTAAAAACCCCTAACTCCTTTCCAAGAGCTCAGTATCCTAAAGGGCTCTTCTCCATCACTGGACAAGTAATATGTTTTACTGATGAATTTCTCTATAATTAAGTCATGAAAATGTAAAAAACTTGGCTGATGTGATATTCAACTTCCTACTTACTTTCAAACACAGAGCTTTTTTAAAAATAGTGGTTGCCCTACCAAAATGGCCATAGTGAGCTCCTCGCGAATATCCTGCAGGGCTCCTATGTCATCCCACGTGACGTCAGGCACTGTGGCGAAGCCCTCCCGCTTGGCTGAAGGCTGGATGCTGGTCAGCGACGTCTTGAAGTCGTCCATTAGGATGCAGAGGCCAGCAAGCTGCTCCTCATTCAGAGACTCACTTTTCTTCAGCAGAGCCAGCAGCTGCACTAACTCCCCCTGCTGGGAGAAAGAGAAAACTGCATCAATAACAGCCATTTTTGACTGGAGGGATCCAAACTTTTATATCTGATTGTATTTCATAAATTCAGTCACAGACTCTTTTGAGTTATTGCCACATTACAGCTACATTATTCAGTCAATTCCATCACTTATGTATCTGCACTTACTTGTGCCATTAAGGAATCGGAAGCTTGTGCACTCTCTCCTTCTGCCACATCAGTAGGCACGCTCATATCTTGGCGTTCAGTGTTGATGTCATGTTGGGCATCATCTGAAACGCTTTGACTGATTGAAGGGTCAGCGCTGGTTGCCAGGTCGGTCGATTCTGGTGCAGGTGGCTCTTGTGTGGGTAGAGAGATGTCCATATCATTACCCTCAGGTGGGTTGGTGTTCAGCTGCTGCAACAGAACACGGTTAACGGCGCTCATGGCGGCCTCCCGGCACAGGGCCATCAGGTCCGCTCCTACGTAACCTGGCGTAAGCCGCGCCAGCTGCCGGAAGTCGAAGTCCGCAGGCAGCTTGAGCTTCCGACAAAGGGTTTTGAGGATCCTGAAAACATGAGAACTCAAAAATGTAAATGCTATCGGCAACTATCAGAGAGAGTGTAGATAGGTCAGTGATTTGAAGCTAGCATGAGAAATCGGCAGACATATGTGATAACGGTGGTCTATGCGAGGCACCAACCTGAGCCGTGTCCCTTCATCAGGAATTCCCAGACAGATCTCTCGGTCAAAACGGCCCGCCCTTCTCAGAGCTGGGTCCAACGAGTCTGGCCGGTTAGTGGCCCCAATAACTAGAACCTGCGCTGGCACAGATAATGAATTCAAGTCTGAAAAGGGAGACAAACAGTCAGACATGAGTATTACCAATTACTGGGCTTGGAACACATACACTTATTATTCTCTCAATAGTACGGATTTCTTTATTTTCAAGGAAATCTCCCAGAATGCACTTGCCATCCATGCAGGTGAGTAACTGGGCGACAATCCTTCTCTCCATGTCTTTAGAGGCCACTTCTCTTTTAGGGGTGATTGCGTCTATCTCGTCAATGAACAAAATGCAGGGAGCACTGCTCTGTAGAAACACATGTCAGTTGGAAGTTGAAAATATGGTTGCACAATTTTTGGCCACTTCAAAAAAAAAAAGTTCTCAGGTCTCATCCTAGAATTATTTTGAATACATATTTTCAAAGAAACTGATTTTATATGAATGATGTCATTGACTGGTGTGTAAATACGTCTTGGTGCTGGACCTGTAGCCATGCTCCTGACCCTACTGTTCCCTAGTATTAGTGCAGAACTTTAAAACAGATTAAAAACGTTATAGGTTCAGATGTGCTCTTACCACAGCCTGCTCAAACAGTTCACGTAGCTTCTGTTCTGATTCCCCCGAAACACCTGACACAAGTTCTGGAGCAGAAACCTTCAACATGGGCAACTCCATCTCCTGCAAGCAACCAGAAAAGTGCTCCGATAATCAATTAATGACCGCACAACATCCTCTCTGACCAGTTAATAGACTTGTACTGCATTAATATTAATACAGCAATCATATCAGACAGAATTAGTGTGCATACACAGCAGAGTCCTTTCAGGTGGTATTAGTCACAAACCTGTTTATTACAGATTTAAAAGTCTGACAATAATAAAAAGCAGAGGTGATATGGAAAATGATTGTATGGCAACACTAAGGCTTTTTCAAAATGCATGGTATGCATGATGTTGGTTTGTTTTTCTGAGATTTAATCATCTTGCACAGAACCTGTAGTGGGATTTAAAATACAATTATAATAAACATACAAAGATTTAGCAAACTGCAGTCAACCAAGTCTAATTAAATCAGCCTATTTATATATATATATATCAATTTGTATTAAATATTTCAGTACTAATGTTATTCACAAATTTCCTTAAACTGTTTTGTAGTATAATTTATCAACAATAATGGTAACATAAAAATATTTCCCACCCTAATAACTGACAATCATATTTATCAGTATTGTTGGAGTATAAAATTAAAATCATACTAGAAATATAAAATTACATCACAAAATATTATTGATTATCTGAATTTTTACCCCCTTAAAGTTGCACTGACAAAAATACCTCAGCTGGGTCTAATATTTACCGAAACTATTAAATAAGTCAGGGGTAAAAGAAGGCTGGAAAAGAAACGTCAATGACAGGTAGCAGACGTTTATTTATATGCTTATAATTTATTTTTGGTCGTGTTCCGAATATGAATCCTAACCTATCGCCCATGCCCGGCAGAATGTCTGTGAATTTAACACCATTGGCTAAGCACATTTACTTACCCCAGCCACGGCCTGGGCGAGTAGGGTCTTCCCACAGCCAGGTGGCCCGTGAAGGAGGAACCCACGTGGGGGCACCACCCCCAGCTGCTGGTACACTTCAGGGTGACGCATATGGATAAGCAATTTACACAGCTCCTAAAGACGGAGATACAGGCAGAGTAGCTTTACCAACATGGCACAGTGTGCAGGATAATTCTCAAAGCTGGTGATGAATACGCTGCAGTGTGCAGTTAAACTGTACCGTCAGAGTTTCTTCATTACCGCCAACATCTTCAAACTTCGCTGTGGAGTGCTGAAGCTCAGGGCCTTTGTTCCGGGCTTAAAGGAGCACAGATGATTAGAGTTACTCATTTTGTGATGAACAGAGAAACTTCCAGAAGTATCATATGAGCAGGGTCTCTACCTTTTTTAGCCTTGATGCTGGCCTCGATGTCTCCGTCTACGTCTTTGCTTTCTTGCTCTCTCTGCGTTTTCCTTTTTCCTTTCTTGGTGCTCTTCTTTGGTTTCTTCTCAGACTCCAGCATCGACAAATCGACGTCTTTCTGTAATATGCATGTGTGTACGAGTTCCTTACCATATGTGCTTTGAGTACACTTAAAAACTAATATATAAACACTCTCATTTAGTAACGCTACAGGGGAAAACACAGAGACTAGGGCTGCACAATATGGACATGAAATACAATGTAAAATACAAAAAACGATAAACTGTAATGTTGTATTTAAATGTTTTATTTAAAGTTGTGTTTATATTTAACTTGTGAGTGGAAAGGAAAAATCAATATAGTGTAGAAATGCAATATGTTTTTTGGCAATATTGAATTGATACATGGACCAAATATTGCTATTTTATTATACAAATTTTTAATTAAAATATATTTTATTGGTATACTCATATTTCAATCTTTTTAGTATCTTTAAGATTTATATCATGACTTGCATATCCTGATATTGTTTCCAACAACAACAACAATAATAATAATAATAATAATAATAATAAATTATCATTTTTGTTATTGTTTTATTTTTTTATTCATAAGCCCATAGAAGCCTCAATGGGTTTTTTGGGGATTTTTTTTTTTTTAAGTGCAAAGAATTTACAGCTTCACCTTAAATAACTGTGATCATCTCAAATAATAGTGATAATCACCTTATATAACTTTAGTGATTATGTAATAAATGTCACAGCCCTATTAAGCTTTAGTAAATAATAAAACAGGGTTTATTATGTAGCAATAATTGCAATTTGAAATTTATTTATTTATGTATTTATTTTTGTGATTTTGATATAAAAAAAAAAATTCTGTCAATCCTAGCTAAACCTGCCACAATATAGAACAGGATCCGTGAGCTGGTCTTGTTTACGTGTGCTTCAGCCCGCTGATTTCCCCATAGCACCTTCATGTCTGCATAATCATCAAATCCTAGAAATGCAGCTAACCACATGCCCCAAGAACTTACTCTAGGTGGACAGAACCTACTTGTGAAAGGGTCGATTTATTTCTGTGTAGACTGGATGACGAGGAACAGACGGAACTCACCTTCACGACAGGACTGGCTGGCTCCTCCTCACACAAGTCAATCAGGATATTATCTTGTTCTTTGCTTCCTGCCTTATCAATAAACCAGCCACCTGCAGACACCACAGTGGTAGACCGATGAGGAGTAGAGCTGGCACTGGCTCCGTCAGCTGTTGAACCTCTCTGAGAGGCTGGATTGGGGCTGTTGGTGGACTGCTCTTTGGATGGGTTTCCATTCTCCGGGTTCCCTTTCCGATACAGGGACATCAGGGAGGTGTTCATGTGATTGGAATTCTGTTGAGTCGAACAAAAAAGAAAATCGTCTGTGACTGTCACAATTAGCCAATTTAGTTCAGACTGTGTAAATATTAATGAGCCTGGAAGGAAACGGTTTAGGAACCTGGAGTCAGCCGGTTTTGTACAGTGAACTTATTTATCTATGAGATTTTAAATCCACCTTTCCGCTCTGGCTTATGACACTGAATTTCAGAGTTTTTTTTTTTGTTCAGCTTCGTTTTATCTCGTCTAAAGTCCTTAGTGTTCAGCAGAAAAACTGTATTCAGTTACTAATCTCTAGTCCACAGCTGCTCAAAGCTGCGCAGAACAGAGGACATATTAGAACACTGATCCTAATGTATAAATCAAGTGAAGTAAGTGACCAAAATTAAAAAAATGTGTAAACACTCACCTCATGCTCTGACATGTCATCCTCACTGTCTGTGGAGTCCTCCAGCATGCTGCTGCCTTCTCTAAAAGAACAAAGAAAGAAAACATAAAAGCCTCAAGCATAAAGAGGCTTCATGCAGGGGAAAGCGGGACACAGCCTAAAACAGGGTAATATTAAAAAACAATTTTTTTATTTCTTGTTAAATTAGTAAAAATCATCATGCTGTTGGTCACCTTCTTGTAACGCGCTGTGTGACTGTTCATAAACATCTGACCATTTCTTACTCAGAATTCACATTTTCATACTTGGAAATTGTGCGGTCTGGTTTTAAATGCCCAAATCTGGATAACAATATTCTGTAAAATAACAAAACCAGCATTTTACTGTAAACTAAATTGTCAATTTACAGCAAGCAACCCAATAAATGACCGAGAGCTGACCAGGCTGAAGTACAGCCTCCACACGGCAGGAATAGTTTACCATGCTGTCAATTACAGTCTACAGTTATATTTGTATTTCTTGTATACATTTCTTGCCTGTGAGATATTTAAATATTTATCCATAGTGACCTGTACTATGTATAGTTTATAGTTAACAGTTAATAATATTGCTGCCAGTACCTACCCATTTAGGTTTTTCATACTGCACAACCCTGTTTTTTTTTTTTTTTTTTTGTATTTGTATCTGTGCTGGTTTTTGTGAAACCGCTACTGGCTGCTAAATTTTCTTCGGGATCTATAAGGTATCTATCTATGACGGCAGTTCAGTCCACATTAACTAGAGGCATTTTTTATAGCCTTTTATTTACAGATCAACACTAGTGTGTGGGGCAGGGTGAGTAACCATGCAAGCATTAATGTTTGTGTCGCACGTGATCAATTAACCAATACAGATCAACTGATTGTTACATCTGTAATATGTATAATATCAATAGCTTAAAACAGAGTGCAGAACTGAAAATGTACGGTAGCATCTAATGCCATGCATATTAGACAAACTTCACTCCCATCTCTTACCTGTCATCGTCCTGGCTCCGTCTTGCTCTTTTGGCCAAGTGCTTGTCTTCTAAAGCAGAGACTCCGGACTCGCTGCAAATTAGTCCATGCACTACAAAGAAACCACACGCACTTTCAGTTGCAGGTCATCTGTGATAGCTGTGCAACAACTATGTCGTTTGTGCAATGGCTGAAATAGACTCACCTTTTTCTACCTGAATCCTGAAAGCAGTCCTGTTCCGTCGCCCGTAGTCCATTCTGAGGAAGCAGCAAAAGGGCTTTTAACAAACGTAATACGAAAATATGTAGAAAAGACTAAACGAAGTGGAAACCCACCTGAACTGATGCTGGAGGTCAGCGGCCATTCCCACCACGTCCACATAATCACTGTTTTTGGATTTCAGATACTGTAAAAGGATAAAACACGCAACTTAATGACAGTCTTTCAAAAGTTCTTTAAAGTCAATGCTTATGTTTAAAACCATGAGTTCTACCCAGAACCATTTAAAGAACTTTTGGTTCCTCAGAATGACAGGAAAGTGTCAAGTATTGTAAATGCTTTATGCAAAAATGCTTCTGATGTTACGATGTCAAGCTTGTAACAAAATTCTTCATACCCTCTGCACAACCTTCTATCTACACTCTCAGTTCATTTAATCAGCTCCACTGACCATATAGGAGCACCCTGTAGTTCTACAGTTCCAGACTGTAGTCCAGCGGTTTCTCTGTCTACTTTATTACCCTGTTCTAACACACCACCACCACGTCAGCGTAACTGCAGTGCTACGAATGATCCACCACCCACATCATACCTGCTCTGTGGTGGTCCTGTGGGGGTCCTGACCATTGAAAAACAGGGTAATACAGTACACAGAGAAACAGATGGACTACAGTCTGGACCTGTACAACTACAGAGTGTCCTATACGGTCAGTGGAGATTATAACATGGACAATGAGTGTGTGTGTATATATATATATATATATAAGGAGGTGGTCTTATTGTTACGGCTGATCAATGTATATGTGCATTAACTGTATATTACATATAATAGTTAATAGTTAACAATATATAAAATTCCTGTGTGTGCCAACATATTTGCCCATGATTCTGCTACAAGGTGCTAGCTATATAGAACCATATACAGCACATTCTTCCTCAACCTGAGGAACCATTTTTTCATTTAAACATGACATGGTTCTAAACTACTGTCTTTACTAAAATGAACCCTTGGTAAGAAGAACCATGTTGTTAGGTGTGTGTACAGAGCCTGCCTCTCTCTGTTTAAAACTGGAATATTATTAGTTTAGCTATTAGCTTAGCATAGCTTACCTGTTCGACTCTTTGCTTGAGCCGTTGGTCTATGTAGCCACCACTTCGGTTCTTCATTCTCTAGCATTAAACGTTGTCCCTCATTGTCTTCTGTCTATTATTTTGAACACGGAAACTATTTGCACGTTACTGTAATAGCGTTTCTTAGGCTGGTGGAGATATTAGCCAACAAGCTAACCTAGCTTAGATACGTTACAGCTAACGAGTTTGAAACAGCGAGCGCGTGCGCTTCGCTCCCAACCGCTACTTCTCCACACTTGTCTGAAACCGTCTCGGTTTATAATTTAAAGATAAAGGTATAGAGGATGGACATGGCACACAAACCCATGTGAGTCCACCGCTCTTCTTTTACATCGAAAAACGATGGGAGGATGAGAAAATTGGATAATACCGCCGCCTGCTGTATAGGAGCAAACTAAGATGCTAACGAAAGGGAATCGATTCCAAAAGCATCGACTCTTCAACTCCAACACCGTTTATGAATATGGGGGCCTTGTGAGTCGAAATGATTATATGAGTCGAAATTCTGCGAGTCGGTTCTGTAGTTAGTGTTTTGGTTATTTATTTATTTATTTATTTATTTATTGAAAATTAAGTATTAAATTACTTTTTGGAACAAATAACAAACTAAAGAGAAAAATATAAATATAAATAAACTGCAAAAGGAGTGTATATATAACAATGAAATTAGCTCATAATAAGAAATAAACTGAAGAAGACAGGAAGCTCTGTATAGTGCAAACCACAAATCGGATTAACAGCACAAAATGCCAAATTCAGAGCACAGATTCCAGGTTTCTGTAGCTTTTTAATTACAAGAGTATGATAAGGATCTCAAACTAAACCCTATGTATTTAAAGTTCTGTAGTGAGCAACATTTTGACTTCTGTTAGTGTAAAGGGGAAATCCGCCATTTTTACAAATATTCAACGTAGTTAAAACTGGGTGCATCTACATGCATATAAAAATCCCATAACTGCAGAAAATCAGACTTTCTCAGTAACCCATGCACTTGGATAATGATCTGGTTCCTCTTACCTCCACTGTGAGCCACTATGATTCCAAGTAAAATGCATTATCGTCAGATTTTCTACTAACTACTAATCAACAGTCTCAAACACCCCACCAGGAAGCCATGTGGAGTGATTAATCACGTTATCTGGAGAGGATGTCATTATTGCCTGTTACGACACACCATTGGCCTATTCAGTGATCATTTTGATTAACTGAATGGATTGTAAATGGACTGAAAGGTAAATCTCTTTAAAACTGTGTGACTTAGTTAGTTAGCAAGTAGCACTTGCTAACTCACTTGCTGTAAAATAACAGCTGTTCCTTTTTAGTTTGGTATTTCCAAACAGTAACTGAGATCCTACTCATAATCTTGATTTATGTACAACTGCATATAACTGATGCAAAACAATCTATTACTGCTATGTAATGCACAACAACACATTACTGGAGGCACTCAAACTTGTGAAACGGTCATTCCTGCATAAACTGTAGCTGATACATGATGATTTATGATGCACCCATTGTAGTTAATGTATAAGTAACTGTTTATAATGCATACATATTAACTAATACATACATTTAACCATTGCATAAGTGTTTATAACTGGTGCATAACATGTACTGTTGCAAAACAGCATATCCAGTGCATAGCTGCATATTACTAATGTTTATCATTTTTACATAACAGCATACAACTGATGCATGACAACATACTGACCCCTAAGGATGTATTACTGATCTGTAATACAACAGAATATGACCGATACACAGTTTGTCTGGTCATTTTTAGCTAGTACATAAATTTTAGTTAATGCATATCTCTTTAATGCAAAAATGTTAGCTAGTGCCAAGTGTTTATAACTGCTGCATGACGGCATATACTGTTGCATAACTGCATAGGACCAATGCAAAACTGCCTAAAGCTTTTGTATAACTGCATATAGCTAATGCATAACTGTTTAAAACTGTTGCACACAACACCTACTGATGCATAAGTGGTGCATAACTGTGTATGAAAGATGCAGATGCATACAAGTATACGGCTAATGTGAAATAGTTCATGGCTGATGCTGAAAAGCATATCAGGGGCATATCTGTGTATAACTGATGTATAACGACATATAATGATGCATAACTATGTGGCTGATGCGTAACTGTATACCACTGATGCATAACTGTTAGTAGCTGATGCATAACAGCACATAGCTAATGCATAACTGTATGCAGCTGACACATAACTGTATATCACTGATGCATTACTGTTAGTAGCTGATGCCTTACAGCACATAGCTAATGCATAACTGTATGCAGCTGATACATAACTGTATATCACTGATGCATAACTGTTAGTAGCTGATGCATAACAGCATATAGCTAATGCATAACTGTATGCAGCTGACACATAACTGTATCACTGATGCATAACTGTTAGTAGCTGATGCATAACAGCATATAGCTAATGCATAACTGTATGCAGCTGACACATAACTTGCTAATACACCACGGTATATGACTGGTGTACAGTTTGTGTTGACCTAAAGCCGTTTGTTTATTTTTCGTGAGTTACGTGTAAAAGGAAACTGAACACACACACACGCGCGCCTGACAGACCTGGGGCGTGCGCGTGCTCCGTGACACCCCCGCTCCAGACCCTCCCCTCGCGACGCGAAACTGCGTGCGCGCTCCCGCGGGCCTCATACGGCAGAAAATGGCGAGCGCGTGCAGGAGGCTGGTTTGCGCGAACGAAAAGCGGGGCGTTCGGCAGGACCTGGATTCATGGCGCTCTAAGCTCATTCAGTGTGTGGGTAAGACCGTTAGTCGCGGCCCGTTTGACGTCGCCGGTCGTTCTTTACGTTCTGCATGTTTACACTGATGGAACCGAACCGACTACGGACTGACTGCCCGCATTAGCATAGAGGCTAAGTTAGCTAACCTAGCGTCGCTAGCTACCGAAGCGTCAGCAGCAGCTGCTGCAGTGTTTTGTTTTTGTTTTGTTTTCTTGGCCTTTTGTTTATTTACGCCTCTCTTTTCACTAAATGTCCGACATTTAGCGTTCAATTACACTGCTACCGGACGTATTTTACCTTTGGAGGGCTAATTTGAACGAATACGAGCCTGAAGTTCAGCTTCTTATCCGCCAGATTATTGTTCGAATTTCCCCGTTCCACCTTAAATGGTCCGGCGGTTCTGTTCTGGCGTGTGAGGAGCTTAACTCGGGCTGGTAGAGCGAACTGTAGCGCAGGTCTGAGGTGTTGACTCGGCTGTAGCTCGAGGTGAGGTTCCTGTGAGGGGAAGCTAGCAGGCTAGCTGTAGCCACAGAGGGAGTGTTGAGGGAGAGCGGTGGTGTGATGGAAGCAGCCGTGCAGACTTGTAGACGTTACTGTGTTATGTTTGGGGGAAGGTGGGCAGTGGACGGGGGGAGTCAGGGGGGCCACCCTGCCTTTTAAACCTTGTTTCAAAACGTGACATTTCTTCCGGCTGCTTTTGAGGCGTGTACCCGGCTGGAAATGGCACCTGTAAGGAGATCTGTCTTGATGTGGAGGGTTGACAAGCCCAAGCAGATGGAGACAATCAAGAAGTCAATTAGGCTGTGTTCAGACTTCCATCCTAAATCCGGTTTCTGGAGTTCTATTCAGAACCACCCACGTGCCTAAACGGTTGTTTGGATGGTGAAATGGATCTCCAGGTGGATAGTGTTGCGTATGGTTATGTCTAGAACCTTATCCAGAATGGTTCCATATAGCACCAAAGCGCCAAGCACCAAAACATGCTGTGTGGAACCGTTTTACCATGCCGGGGAACCATGTAAGCATGAAATGGTTAGTACAGAACCATACCCCTTACTAAAGAACCACTGCAGAGCCAGAACTGTGTACGGTGTACCGAAAGTACACTGGGTGCTTGAGTAAACAGAGTTGATTGAGAGTGGGTTTGGTGTGAAGGGGTCCAGATGTTCTTCACAGTGTTGGTGATGGGAACCGGAGGCCTCCATGTCTGCAACACGCATATAGACACTCTATATGCAATCTAAACCACCAGTGAACCTACAGGGAGGTCTGGTGTTATGGGTATGAACCAGTATATACCACTCTTAGAGGTGGACATCTGGTTCTATTCACCACAAGTTTCTCCAGAACTGAGCGTTTCGCACCAAACCACTCTTAACTGCTTTGTTTACGTCCTGTAAATATAGACGTATGTGTGTGTTTATATCAGCAGGAAGTGTGATTTTACCCGTAAACCTTCATATTGCTTGCTGAAGTGAGACAGTAGCCCTGGTTGGAACTGCAGTTGTGTTTTGAAGGATTAAAATTCGCCACCGGATCCGTTGACAGAGTAATGAGGAAGCAGAGTTGGATGCGTGTCTGCTTATCAGGATAGCAAGGTCAGCTAAAGTGTTTGGGAAATGGAAACGGCAACTGGGGAGCAGCGATGGTCTGAAACAGCAAGGAGGATGCTTTGTGTACAATGCAGATATACACATCTGCCATAACGATATGCCTTATATATCTATTTTATTAGCTCTATTGACCATATGGGAGCACTCTAGTTCTAACCGTAGTCCAGAATGTAATCCATAGTCTATATACAGGGGTTGGACAATGAAACTGAAACACCTGGTTTTAGACCACAGTCATTTATTAGTATGGTGTAGGGCCTCCTTTTGCGGCCAATACAGCGTCAGTTGGTCTTGGGAATGACATATACTGCGTCCTGCACAGTGGTCAGAGGGAGTTTAAGCCATTCTTCTTGCAGGATAGTGGCCAGGTCACTACGTGATGCTGGTGGAGGTTCGTCCTTCTTGGTGGTATGCTGACATTACCCTGGATACCGTGGCTCTTGATACATCACAAAGACTTGCTGTCTTGGTCACAGATGCACCAGCAAGACGTGCACCAACAATCTGTCCTCTTTTGAACTCTGGTATGTCACCCATAATGTTGTGTGCATTGCAGTATTTTGAGCAGAACTGTGCTCTTACCTGCTAACTGAACCTTCACACTCTGCTCTTACTGGTGCAATGTGCAATTAATGAAGATTGGCCACCAGGCTGTTCCAATTTAGCCATGAGACCTCCCACACTAAAATGACAGGTGTTTCAGTTTCGTTGTCCAACCCCTGTGTATATATATATACATACACAAGCATGCACATGCATTATTTATATTTTTAAATGTGCTTTTACCTGTAAAAGCATCATATTCCTGCTGACAGAACCAAAAAGCTTTTATTTTTCTAGTTTTAACCTAATTTAAACATAGCCTTTCACAATGTGTCCACAATAAATAGCCCAAAATTGCTTAGAAGAAATTCAGGTTATATTAACTTAGATTAAATGGAAGATATCTTTTTACCTTCGCCTGTAAAGATGGCTATTTGGAGATATTTGTTGTGGTTCCAACAGCTGGATATGCTAGAACGAATGTGGTAAAACAAACAGGAAGTAGCTGAGCGTGTCACATGATTGGTTCCAGGCTTTTCTTTAAAATCCCAGTCATCGCATAGATAATGTTAAACTGCCCCTGGAGCAGGCCTGATTGCATTTAGCCAAGTATTGATGACTACAGTGTTGGGCTACCTTGAGGAGAGGTTTGGAAAGGTTAAGCAGTGTTTTCCCATGATATGTTGTAAGGCTGTGGTGGGTGGGACCTGTTCGGACCCTCCTGGCGATAGTCAATAGGTTAGATCTGTGAAGAACCTCTGTGCTCTAAACAGTTCGGGATATGAATAGTGATGACCCAGCAAGGAGGTGCCATTACAATAGCTTGACATCACTTGAGCCACAGAAGCTGGAAATAGCCACGTGGTTAGAGCATGTGTATGACATAACCAGACATGGCAAACACCTTAACGAAGAATCCTGTTTCCAAACTTCACTGAACTCTGACTAGTCCTGGTTATAGATGCACTTGTTTTTTGAAGGACTGGAATACACTATTGGACGTGTTGGCCGAATGAGGAGACTGTGCTGGATGTGTGTCTGCTTATCAGGAGGAGTAGTGTTAGCATGCTAAGCTAAGTGTTTGGGAAATAGAAACTGCAACTGGGAAGCAGCGATGGTCTGATGAACAGCAGGGGGTGCTCCGATGATACTCGTGTGTGTGGTACAGCCACTATTATGACTGGCAGGTTGTCACACGGCTAGAAATATCTGACACTGACTGGAAGAGCATGACCAAGACTTCCAGGTACCATCCTGGCCCCCTAATTTCCCCACATTTAAACCCAGTTCAGCAGCTGTGGGACCACCTCGATTGCCGTGTTCACTCTATGGAGCCGCTCCCTCCAGCAGCTGTAGGATGCACTGCAGTCAGCATGGCTCCAGATACCTGTGACAACCTACCAGGACCTCACTGAGTCACTCCCAGTCCGGCTATCTGCTGTTCACTGCACACTGCGGTTACTCTGGGTATTCGCTGGTGGTCATAATAATGTGACTCGACTGTGCCCTAAAGAGAATTGACGTGTAATTTGTTGGGAATGGTATATAATGATATTAGGTTCATTGTTTATGTACTCTTGTGTGATGGCGATATCTGATGCAACCCACCGTTGTAGTTATGTTTACATGGCTTTACTGTCAAAGTGAAAGCAAAACAGCGCTCCATATGTGAGATATACACATCTACCGAAACCATAAACTCTAAATATACGCGTCGGTTGCAGGCCCCAAGTAGTGCACTGCGTGGGTGTGTTGTTAGCTCCTAGCGGCTTACTGTGAAACCGGGTGTGGAAGAGTAAGGCCTAAAGAAGTGAGAACTCGTAATACAGTCAAACCAACAAATGAAAACGCATCGAGCTCAGTCCAAGCTAGTTGCAATGTGATATTAAATTTAATGACGGTTGGTAAAATGAGGGAGCAGCTAACAGTTATTTTAGAAGATTTTGATTGCATAATCTAATGATAACTGAATTATTCAATTAGATTCATTGAATTATCTCATAAGAAATACATTTGCTTTATTAGTAAATAGCAATTATGTAAAAGAGAAAAGATGGTCTCTTTAAAATAAAACAGCTAACTGGTTTTTACACAATTTAAGGCTTATTATTTATATATATTTTGTTTTTTTATTAAGTATTTATTATTAATCTTTTAATAAAGTTTCTTCTTTTATTTTATTTATTTTATTTTTCACATATTTTAAAGAAAGCTGTTAAAGAACATAATTTTCAACATTGTAATTGCTAAAATTGCATAAATCTAACCCCGTTTAGCACATTTAAGTGCCGTATAACATTCTTATTCTGTTGTTTTTAAAACATGTATTAATAAAAAAAATTACTTTTAAAATTATATAAGTTTTAAATTATTATAATTACAGTTTTAAAATATTAAATCATGTAAATTTATCATATAAAAAATAAGCCTGAATAAATAAGAAAATAAACACCATTGGTGGTGATGTGGTGTTAAGGACAGTCGTGGTAACGGTCTGTGTGCATGTAGTCCTGCGTGGTGCAGCCGTCTGCCGATGGTGCTGCACTAACAGGACGACTCATGGAGGACACCACTGCTCTCTGGATGTCTGTATAAGGCCTGTCCTTGCTTACGTCACATGCGTGGTCATGCATCAAACTTGAATTATTTGTATGTCCCACCAGTATATTGGTTTCTTCTGGGTGCAGCTGTGTGTGTAACTGGTCTTTTTGATGATGAGTGTATTAATAACATTTTCACACCACACAGAATGCATTTCCTCTCTGTTCTAAATATTGATGCAGCCAGTGACTCAGTGCTGACTCATTCCAATAACTGAAAAGCAACACATGTTCTCTCCACTCTCCAGCAAGTCAGGTTATCGATGCCTCGCTTAGTTTTATCGTTCTTGGAGGGTAGAATGGGGCCGCTGGCTGCAGGCGTGCTGCTTATTAGTTATTGGTCAGGTGTTTCTTCAGATGTTGGAGGTGTTTGACCGAGCGTTTTCTCTGGTTATGTGTTTGACCAGGCCTTTTTTTTTAGGTTAAAGGTGTTTGGGTTCCCCGGGTTAGACATCTTTTGTCCAGATGTTTCCTCAGGTTAGAGATCTTTGTCCAGATGTTTCTTTAGGTTACAAGTTTTTGACCAGGTATTTTCCTCTGGTTGCAGGTGTTTGCCAGGCGTTTTTCCTTCTGGTTGGAGGTGTTTGACCAGGCGTGTTTTCCTCAGGTTGGAGGTGTTTGACTAGGCGTTTTTCTATCTGGTTGAAGGTGTTTGACAAGGCGTGTTTTCCTCAGGTTAGAGGTGTTTGGCCAGGCGTGTTTTCCTCAGGTTAGAGGTGTTTGGCCAGGCGTGTTTTTCTCAGGTTAGAGGTGTTTGACCAGGCGTGTTTTCCCTCAGGTTGCAGGTGTTTGACCAGGCGTTTTTTTCTATCTGGTTGGAGGTGTTTGGCCAGGCGTGTTTTCCTCAGGTTAGAGGTGTTTGGCCAGGCGTGTTTTCCTTCAGGTTGGAGGTGTTTGGCCAGGCGTGTTTTCCTCAGGTTAGAGGTGTTTGGCCAGGCGTTTTTCTTTCTGGTTGGAGGTGTTTGACCAGGCGTGTTTTCCTCAGGTTAGAGGTGTTTGGCCAGGCGTTTTTCTTTCTGGTTGGAGGTGTTTGACCAGGCGTTTTTCCCTCTGGTTGCAGGTGTTTGACCAGGTCTTTTTTTTCTTCTGGTTGGAGGTGTTTGACCAGGCGTTTTTCCTTCTGGTTGGAGGTGTTTGACCAGGCGTGTTGTCCTCAGGTTGCAGGTGTTTGACCAGGCATGTTTTCCTCAGGTTGCAGGTGTTTGACCAGGCGTGTTTTCCTCAGGTTACAGGTGTTTGGCCAGGCGTGTTTTCCTCAGGTTGCAGGTGTTTGACCAGGCGTGTTTTCCTCAGGTTGCAGGTGTTTGACCAGGCGTGTTTTCCTTCTGGTTGGAGGTGTTTGACCAGGCATGTTTTCCTCAGGTTAGAGGTGTTTGACCAGGCGTGTTTTCCTCAGGTTGGAGGTGTTTGACCAGGCGTGTTTTCCTCAGGTTGGAGGTGTTTGACCAGGCGTGTTTTCCTCAGGTTGCAGGTGTTTGACCAGGCGTGTTTTCCTCAGGTTGGAGGTGTTTGACCAGGCGTGTTTTCCCCAGGTTACAGATCTTTGACCAGATGTTTCTTCAGGTTAGAGGTGTTTGACCAGGTGTTTCCTCTTGTCAGATAAAATTGAGACAACAACACACATGTCAGTTTTAACTATTTTTGGATTGCCATTATTCTGACTGCATGTTGTGCTTGAACCGAAATGGGTTTAACCAGAGTTGTGGGTTAGTAGCACTGATGTAATAACAGTAGAGAGACGTTAATTATAGTGTTATACACTACAGCTGATTTAGGACGAGCAGGAGATCTGTATGTGATAATCACCGCTATGTTCGAGAAGAGTTTCCTTCACACGCAGTCAGGTCAAGTGATTGAGAACCCGTCATTGTGGTGGTTTAACAGTTAGTCACAGTGCATGATTAGGCGGTTACCCTGTCATTGACCTTTTCAGCATACTGATAAGTATGGAGCTGTAGAGGTTCCTAATGGTGTCCTGTGATAATCCATCCCATGCAGCTTGAACATCCTCACACAGTTCCTGCAGATGGTGCGGTAGGGGTGGAGGTGACACCAGGCCTTCTGGACGTGTGACATGTGACAACAAACTGTTCACCTTGGTGCTGACCACGGTGCCTCCACACACAGACACGTTGGTCTCCTCCACCAGGACAAAAGTGGGGCTCGGCATTGATGATGACCCGCTGCCATTCTAAATCACTGACACGACACCGTTGCAGTCTTTGACGACGTTGACGTGGTGTTAACACTAACGTAGCACTGACAGGGTGGCTCATGGAGCTGCACACATTTATGCTTAGTTGTGAAACTAGGTCAGGACGATATCTAAAATAACTAGCTGATGTTAAAGGTTCAGAATTCTTATCATTTCAGCGACCAAACAAAATTTTAACATTCATACTTTCAAGTATTTGTGAGTATTGTTCGATGTTGGGTTAAGCCGCACTGTGTATCCTGATAAATACGCGCCTGCTGTGTCACTTACGCAGCTTATCACAAATTTTCTCACAGCAGATGTAACCGCACAACCTGCCTGCACGCAGTGACAGGAAGTTTGTGTGTAGAACTTCTCTCACGTGCCTCTAAACACTGAACCTAAGGATGTAAGTCTGATGTGCTGTACAGCAGCGGGTTGATATTGGATTGTTGCTGCTTTAGTGAGGCATGTCAGTTTTAAGTAGCGTGTTGGTGTACGGTAACTCAGTAAGTGTAATGCGTTAGTGTGCTGTAAGTAGTGTGTTGGTGTACGGTAACTCAGTAAGTGTAATGCGTTAGTGTACTGTAAGTAGTGTGTGGGTGTACGGTAACTCAGTAAGTGTAATGTGTTAGTGTGCTGTAAGTAGTGTGTTGGTGTACGGTAACTCAGTAAGTGTAATGCGTTAGTGTACTGTAAGTAGTGTGTTGGTGTACGGTAACTCAGTAAGTGTCATGTGTTAGTGTGCTGCAAGTAGTGTGTCGGTGTACGGTAACTCAGTAAGTGTAATGCGTTAGTGTGCTGTAAGTAGTGTGTCGGTGTACAGTAACTCAGTAAGTGTAATGCGTTAGTGTGCTGTAAGTAGTGTGTCGGTGTACAGTAACTCAGTAAGTGTAATGCGTTAGTGTGCTGTAAGTAGTGTGTCGGTGTACAGTAACTCAGTAAGTGTAATGTGTAAGTGTGCTGTAAGTAGTGTGTCGGTGTACAGTAACTCAGTAAGTGTAATGTGTAAGTGTGCTGTAAGTAGTGTGTTGGTGTACAGTAACTCAGAAAGTGTAATGTGTTAGTGTGCTGTAAGTAGTGTGTCGGTGTACAGTAACTCAGTAAGTGTAATGTGTTAGTGTGCTGTAAGTAGTGTGTTGGTGTACAGTAACTCAGTAAGTGTAATGTGTTAGTGTGCTGTAAGTAGTGTGTTGGTGTACAGTAACTCAGTAAGTGTAATGTGTTAGTGTACTGTAAGTAGCGTTGGTGTACAGTAACTCAGTAAGTGTACTGTGTTAGTGTGCTGTAAGTAGCGTGTTGGTGTACGGTAACTCAGTAAGTGTAATGCGTTAGTGTGCTGTAAGTAGTGTTTTGGTGTACAGTAACTCAGTAAGTGTAATGTGTTAGTGTGCTGTAAGTAGTGTGTTGGTGTACAGTAACTCAGTAAGTGTAATGTGTTAGTGCGTGCTGTAAGTAGTAGTGTGCTGGTGTACAGTAACTCAGTAAGTGTAATGTTTTAGTGTGCTGTAAGTAGTGTGTTGGTGTGTACAGTAACTCAGTCAGTAAGTGTAATGTGTACGTTAGTGTGCTGTTAAGTAGTGTGCTGGGTGTACAGTAACTCAGTAAGTGTAATGCGTTAGTGTGCTGTAAGTAGTGTGTTGGGTGTACAGGTAACTCAATAAGTGTAATGTGTTTAGTGCGCTGTAAGTAGTGTGCTGGTGTACGGTAACTCAGTAAGTGTAATGTGTTAGTGTGCTGTAAGTAGTGTGGGTTGGTGTACAGTAACTCAGTAAGTGTAATGTGTTAGTGTACTGTGAGTAGGTGTGTTGTGGTGTACAGTAACTCAGTAAGTGTAATGCGTTAGTGTGCTGTAAGTGGTGTGTTGCGTGTGTTAAACTCAGTAGTTGTGTTTGGTGTGTACAGTAACTCAGTAAGTGTAATGCGTTAGTGTACTGTAAGTAGTGTGTTGGTTGTACAGTAACTCAGTAAGTGTAATGCGTTAGTGTGCTGTAAGTAGTGTGTCGGTGTACAGTAACTCAGTAAGTGTGATGCGTTAGTGTGCTGTAAGTAGTGTGTGGGTGTAGAGTAACTCAGTAAGTGTAATGGGTTAGTGTGCTGTAAGTAGTGTGTTGGTGTACAGTAAACTCAGTAAGTGTAATGCGTTAGGTGTGTTAAGTTGGGTGTACAGTAACTCAGTAAGTGTAATGCGTTGGTTGTAAGTAGTGTGTTGGTGTACAGTAACTCAGTAAGTGTAATGTGTTAGTGTACTGTGAGTAGTGTGTTGGTGTACAGTAACTCAGTAAGTGTAATGCGTTAGTGTGCTGTAAGTAGTGTGTTGGTGTACAGTAACTCAGTAAGTGTAATGTGTTAGTGTACTGTGAGTAGTGTGTTGGTGTACAGTAACTCAGTAAGTGTAATGTGTTAGTGTGTTGGTGTACAGTAACTCAGTAAGTGTAATGTGTTAGTGTGTTGGTGTACAGTAACTCAGTAAGTGTAATGTGTTAGTGTGTTGGTGTACAGTAACTCAGTAAGTGTAATGTGTAATCGTTCTTTGTTGCTTTTAATTTTAAATGCCGTCTGACATTCAGCTTCATGAGTGCTGCAACTGTGGGAACTGATACTAACCAAGAATACCTCAACATCGTACTTTCACCTTGACTAAGCATCAGCAAGAACACCCATCCTCAGCTCAGCTCACGGCTGCATGAGCATGCATGTCTGCAGACGGCCTCCCTTTCTTCTCCTTCTTCTCTTCTTTTGATCTCGGTCTTTCAGTGTTTGGTCCGGCTATAAAATCGTCACTGTATGAATCAGTACAGCTCCTTTACACTGTTACAAAGTGAGCTAGTTCAGGTCTTTAGCAGCATTTGGGCTCTTCTCGACCGTGCTGTGGGACTGTGAGGGGGCGGGGCAGCTAATGATGGAGCAACACACACACCTACACGGAGTCCGTCTCTTTCTGAAGCGTTAGGTAACTCTTCTCGTACAGGAATCTTTTAACCTGAGTGCTTTACACCTGAAGTCTTTCACTTGGTGTTGTTGTGAAATGTGTACAAATTGTGAGTAGCCTGGATGCTAACAGGCTAGCCTGCTAACTGGTGCTTTTTCCTTATCTACGTTTGTAATAAGTGAAAAGAATACACATTTATATGAATATTAATGATTCAGTCTTCAGAAAAAACATTGTGCTAATCGTTTTACACAGTGTGCAGAATACACATCAGAATCAAGCCACATGGGCAAGTTAGATCCACACATACGGAATTTGTGTTTGGTTGCAGTAGCTCACATTGCACAACGCCTCACACAGTACCAAACACACATTACTATCTCCCTCTTACACACACACACACACACACGTACACACACACGGATAAACAGGAAGTAAGAATCGTCCCGAGTATGGATTGTGTTCTTCCTGTCACTGCGTGCATATGTTTATGTAGTGCTAGATATATAAGAGGTATGTGAATTGTGTTTATGGTTCTAGATAAGTAAGAGCCGTGCGGACTGTAATGTGTTTATGTAGCGCTAGTTAAATAAGGGGTGTGCCTGAATTGTTTGTCGTTCTACATAAAGTGCTGTGTGGACTGTAATGTGTTTGTGGTTCTAGATAAATAAGAGGGGGAGTGTGTAGTTTGTGTGTATGTAGTTCTATATGAATAAGCAGTGCGGATGTGTTATGTGGTTCTAGATGAATAAGAGCAGTGTGGATGTGTTATGTGGTTCTAGATGAATAAGAGCATTGTGGATGTGTTATGTGGTTCTAGATGAATAAGAGCAGTGCGGATGTGTTATGTGGTTCTAGATGAATACGAGCAGTGTGGATGTGTTCTGTGGTTCTAGATGAATAAGAGCAGTGTGGAGGTGTTATGTGGTTCTAGATGAATAAGAGCATTGTGGATGTGTAATGTGGTTCTAGATGAATAAGAGCATTGTGGATGTGTAATGTGGTTCTAGATGAATAAGAGCATTGTGGATGTGTTATGTGGTTCTAGATGAATAAGAGCAGTGTGGATGTGTTATGTGGTTCTAGATGAATAAGAGCAGTGTGGATGTGTTATGTGGTTCTAGATGAATAAGAGCAGTGCGGATGTGTGATGTGGTTCTAGATGAATAAGAGCAGTGTGCATGTGTTATGTGGTTCTAGATGAATAAGAGCAGTGTGCATGTGTTATGTGGTTCTAGATGAATAAGAGCAGTGTGGATGTGTTATGTGGTTCTAGATGAATAAGAGCAGTGTGGATGTGTTATGTAGTTCTATATAAATAAGAGCATTGTGGATGTGTTATGTGGTTCTAGATGAATAAGAGCAGTGTGGATGTGTTATGTGGTTCTAGATGAATAAGAGCATTGTGCATGTGTTATGTGGTTCTAGATGAAAAGAGCATTGTGCATGTGTTATGTGGTTCTAGATGAAAAGAGCATTGTGCATGTGTTATGTGGTTCTAGATGAATAAGAGCAGTGTGGATGTGTTATGTAGTTCTATATGAATAAGAGCATTGTGGATGTGTTATGTGGTTCTAGATGAATAAGAGCAGTGTGGATGTGTTGTGGTTCTAGATGAATAAGAGCATTGTGGATGTGTTATGTGGTTCTAGATGAATAAGAGCATTGTGGATGTGTTATGTGGTTCTAGATGAAAAGAGCATTGTGCATGTGTTATGTGGTTCTAGATGAATAAGAGCAGTGCGGATGTGTTATGTGGTTCTAGATGAATAAGAGCATTGTGCATGTGTTGTGTGGTTCTAGATGAATAAGAGCAGTGTGGAGGTGTTATGTGGTTCTAGATGAATAAGAGCATTGTGGATGTGTAATGTGGTTCTAGATGAATAAGAGCATTGTGGATGTGTTATGTGGTTCTAGATGAATAAGAGCATTGTGGATGTGTTATGTGGTTCTAGATGAATAAGAGCAGTGTGGATGTGTTATGTGGTTCTAGATGAATAAGAGCAGTGTGGATGTGTTATGTGGTTCTAGATGAATAAGAGCAGTGCGGATGTGTTATGTGGTTCTAGATGAATAAGAGCATTGTGCATGTGTTATGTGGTTCTAGATGAATAAGAGCATTGTGCATGTGTTATGTGGTTCTAGATGAATAAGAGCAGTGTGGATGTGTTATGTGGTTCTAGATGAATAAGAGCAGTGTGGATGTGTTATGTAGTTCTATATGAATAAGAGCATTGTGGATGTGTTATGTGGTTCTAGATGAATAAGAGCAGTGTGGATGTGTTATGTGGTTCTAGATGAATAAGAGCATTGTGCATGTGTTATGTGGTTCTAGATGAAAAGAGCATTGTGCATGTGTTATGTGGTTCTAGATGAAAAGAGCATTGTGCATGTGTTATGTGGTTCTAGATGAATAAGAGCAGTGTGGATGTGTTATGTAGTTCTATATGAATAAGAGCATTGTGGATGTGTTATGTGGTTCTAGATGAATAAGAGCAGTGTGGATGTGTTGTGGTTCTAGATGAATAAGAGCATTGTGGATGTGTTATGTGGTTCTAGATGAATAAGAGCATTGTGGATGTGTTATGTGGTTCTAGATGAATAAGAGCATTGTGGATGTGTTATGTGGTTCTAGATGAATAAGAGCATTGTGCATGTGTTATGTGGTTCTAGATGAATAAGAGCATTGTGGTTGTGTTATGTGGTTCTAGATGAATAAGAGCAGTGTGGATGTTATGTGGTTCTAGATGAATAAGAGCATTGTGCATGTGTTATGTGGTTCTAGATGAAAAGAGCATTGTGCATGTGTTATGTGGTTCTAGATGAATAAGAGCAGTGCGGATGTGTTATGTGGTTCTAGATGAATAAGAGCATTGTGCATGTGTTGTGTGGTTCTAGATGAATAAGAGCATTGTGGATGTGTTATGTGGTTCTAGATGAATAAGAGCATTGTGGATGTGTTATGTGGTTCTAGATGAATAAGAGCAGTGTGGATGTGTTATGTGGTTCTAGATGAATAAGAGCATTGTGGATGTGTTATGTGGTTCTAGATAAATAAGAGCAGTGTGGATGTGTTATGTGGTTCTAGATAAATAAGAGCAGTGTGGATGTGTTATGTGGTTCTAGATGAATAAGAGCGTTGTGGATGTGTTATGTGGTTCTAGATGAATAAGAGCATTGTGCATGTGTTGTGTGGTTCTAGATGAATAAGAGCATTGTGGATGTTTTATGTGGTTCTAGATGAATAAGAGTGTTGTGCGTGTGTTATGTGGTTCTAGATGAATAAGAGCATTGTGGATGTGTTATGTGGTTCTAGATGAATAAGAGCAGTGCGGATGTGTGATGTGGTTCTAGATGAATAAGAGCAGTGCGGATGTGTTATGTGGTTCTAGATGACTAAGAGCATTGTGGATGTGTTATGTGGTTCTAGATGAATAAGAGCAGTGTGCATGTGTTATGTGGTTCTAGATGAATAAGAGCATTGTGGATGTTTTATGTGGTTCTAGATGAATAAGAGCAGTGTGGATGTGTTATGTGGTTCTAGATAAATAAGAGCATTGTGGATGTGTTATGTGGTTCTAGATGAATAGGAGCATTGTGGTTGTGTTATGTGGTTCTAGATGAATAAGAGCAGCGTGGATGTTGTTTGTGGTTCTAGATAATGGTTGTAGATCGTGATGTGTTTACATGGTTCTAGTTAAAGAGCAGTGTGGAGTGTAATGTGCATTGTAATGGTCAGCTGTTTCTGAGTGCGATGGCATGTGGTAATAGGCTTCTCTGTAGCCTGGTTGTATTCTCATTCCCACGATGCGCCAGCCGTGAGGGAAGTTGCTGGAACAGATGATGGCCGGGGTGTGATGGATCAGTGATGTTCTCCGCACGCTTCCTGGTTCTGGAAGTGTCTGGGTCGTTTAACTCCAGGGGTCTTCTCTGCAGACCTGTTAGGTGGCTGAGCAGCCGTCACACTAATGGATGTGGTGATAACCGATGCTATGGTGGCAGTGTAGAAATGTCACGTCCTGGAACCGGTTGAACTTCCTCATCTGACACAGGAAGTGCATCCTCTGTTGCAGTCCCATTGCAGGTCCCTGGTGATTATCGCACCCAGCTATTTTTTTTTTAGCTGACTAGCAGACATTGAAACATGGACTTTTAAGTTCTGGGGAATTAAATAACATCCTGCTCACAGTTTATTGCCCACCCAAGTAGCCAACATAGAAAAATGTATGTTGGCTTCAATGCTATAGTGAAGTTTCTCAGTTTTGGTATGTGCATAAATGACCTCCTGGACCGTTTTGGCTTTTACAGCTTGTTTGTTTTTACCATACTGTGTTGAGGTAGTAATAAATAAAAGTACTTTTACAGTAAAGTTGGTTCATTTTGATTGAGAACATGGCTGTTCTGTTAATTTACACCCGACCTGACTGTACTCTCCTTCCCTTCCCCCACAGGTACTGAGAAAATCGTGGGATTATTACTTGGAACAAGAATTTTAGAGGACCTAAGACTCTTCAAAGGTACGTATGCTTGGACAAAAATGCCTCCATTGGAAGCAATGCATTTTAAGCTAGTCCAGACTTCCAAAAGCTAATGCTGGCCTTCTTTCGTACTTATTTTTAGTTCTTTATTTTTAAAAAAGAAGTTTGCAGAGATTGCAGCAATGTTCTAGAGTAGCTAGTTAAATCAGTCCTCACTAATCTTCTTCATGAATCCCTTAGCAGGGTTTTAGGTTGACCCCAAAACGTACCTGATCCAGACATTTCTAAGCCCCCTTACAGCACAAATCCTCTGTAATGTGGTGTAACAAACTGTATAGGAGGTAGGAAGCTTTGTGACCACAGTTTTCACTTTGTGCAGGGAGCCTAGCGCTGTGCATAACACTTCTGCTTTTAGTATTTATAGCTCACTTGTAGTACTCTATTGCATCATTAGTATTCACTCTCAGCCAGGTAGCCGAGCTGTAACTCTCTTGTCATCATTGCTGCAGGGAAGAAGGCCAAGCTAAATCAACCAGAATCAACTAAAACGAGTGAAAAGAGATGTGGGAACTCTGTGGCTGCGTAGCTGCAGTATCCAGAAAATGCCAGAATTTGGCTTGATTGGTACATATAGCATTTCAATACCTGAGATTTTGCAATAACTAATAAACACAGCTGTCTAATACACCATAGCTCTTAAACAGTAGGCCCAGTGAAGCTGGAGTTTGTGTCCTATTCACCAGCTCATTCCACCTTAAACAAGCTGTGTGGTGTGAGGTTTTGGGCAGGGGATATATAATCAGAAATTAAGTATTATATAATAATTATAATAATATATAATAATAATAATAATAATAATAATAAGAAGAAGAAGAAGAAGTATAATACACAACTGTAACTACAAACTGCCGTGTTGTCGTAATCTTGGAATGAGGCTCGTCTTCCAGCAGAGACTTCTACCTCCATGTTTCTACAGTAACCTAGAAAAGACAAACCATTAGGTGGCGCTATAGAACCGTAATAATTATAGACGTAGAAGGAAGAAGAATGCTTGTTCAAATGCTCTACTGTAGTGCATATTTATCGGTAGACTGGTAATGTTTGAGATGCTGATGTATTAATAATGTAGCATCGTAGTGAAGATCACATAGTGAGGCTAAAGAAGCACCGGTTTCATTAATAAAGGTATAGGAGCGTACTGTAGACAGCGTAGCCACAGGGCAGTTACCTCCTCTGGCCTAAAGGGCACTTCACTGCTATCTTTAAGGCCAGCAGCAAAGGTAAAAGTATGAGGAACGGACATACACTGTCAGTCACAAGTTTAGACACGCCCCTCTACATGGCTGCTGTTCTACAGTGGTACACTGAACAGCTCCACCTGCTGAGAGTCTGGACCAGTCCATATCCTGATCCACCACATCTACTCCTGATGTAGACAGTATGGTACTCCTCCATATCTTCACCTCTAATATATATTTAGTGGTGTAAAAACTTTGATCTTTTTCTGCACAGTGTAAAAGCTCTAGTTCTCCTTTCAGGTTAGTGAATATTCATGAGGGACCGACCAATAGAATCGCTCCAAACCTGCTTAGTAATAAACCTTGTTCTATCAGCTCCACTGCAGGGTAAGGAAGCTGCTCCATCCTCCTGTACAGCTCCACTCTGGAGGGTTTTAAGGTGGACTGTATAATTCCATTCTGGAGGGTTTTAAGGTGGACTGGATAATTCCATTCTGGAGGATTTTAAGGTGGACTGTATAATTCCATTCTGGAGGGGTTTAAGGTGGACTGTATAATTCCATTCTGGAGGGGTTTAAGGTGGACTGGATAATTCCATTCTGGAGGGGTTTAAGGTGGACTGTATAATTCCATTCTGGAGGGGTTTAAGGTGGACTGTATAATTCCATTCTGGGGGGTTTTAAGGTGGACTGTATAATTCCATTCTGGAGGGGTTTTAAGGTGGACTGTATAATTCCATTCTGGAGGGGTTTAAGGTGGACTGTATAATTCCATTCTGGGGGGTTTTAAGGTGGACTGTATAATTCCATTCTGGAGGGGTTTTAAGGTGGACTGTATAATTCCATTCTGGGGGGGGTTTAAGGTGGACTGTATAATTCCATTCTGGGGGGGGTTTAAGGTGGACTGTATAATTCCATTCTGGGGGGGGTTTAAGGTGGACTGTATAATTCCATTCTGGGGGGGGTTTTAAGGTGGACTGTAAAATTCCATTCTGGGGGGTTTTAAGGTGGACTGTATAATTCCATTCTGGGGGGGTTTTAAGGTGGACTGTATAATTCCATTCTGGGGGGTTTTAAGGTGGACTGTATAATTCCATTCTGGAGGGGTTTAAGGTGGACTGTATAATTCCATTCTGGAGGGGTTTAAGGTGGACTGTATAATTCCATTCTGGAGGGGTTTTAAGGTGGACTGTATAATTCCATTCTGGTGGAGTTTAAGGTGGACTGTATAATTCCATGAGAGGATTTTAAGGTGGACTGTATAATTCTTATAGTTGAAATTTTATTCTAAAGTAAATCATTAAGATAAACATAAGCAGAGCCTGCTAGGAGTTGCCATGTCTAAACTTCTGACTGGTAGCGTATTTTTCGGAATGAGATCGAGACTGCTGCCTTAAGGGGTCATTTAAAATAACACCTGCATATTTCAACTTCAATAATTTAAATATGTACTGTGGATAGGATGATGTTATAATTTAGGCTGTAATGACCTTTTCTATTAGCATGTCCGCTAGACTTAACTCAGTTAATAGTCTCTTATCCTGACTGCTCAATGTTTTGAGGACATTGTAGAAGAATTGAACAAATGCAGAGAGAACACAGTGTCGTGTCAAAAGTCTGAAAGCACTGACGAGTTTAACCAAGGATGTGAACCAGTGGGCGTGGCTGAGTTCTATGCCCTTTTACAGCAAGCTAAAGTCAAGCATTGTGATCGCTTCTGTGATGCTGATGATACTGGAGCCTACGTCCATCCGCAGTCATGACTGTTTACCTCTAGATGAGTGCACCACATGACTCATCCCAACCAAACGGTGGATTTGGGCCACTTTCACTTGCTGTGTGAACACGGACTCGTGGTTTAGCGCTGTGTTTCTTGACCCTGGTCCTGCGGGCACCCTGCCCTGCTCCCAGCACACCTGCTTCAACATATCGGCTCCTTAACAAGCCTATCAGGGGGTGTCGGCAGGTAAAACACTGAAATATGCACAGCAGGGTGTCTCCGGGGCCAGGGTTGAGAAACACTGCTTTAGCTAATGGTGTTAATGTCCCTGCCGACCCGTGCCAGATGCAGTGGAAGCTGTGGTACGTTCCTAATTTGCAGTGCTTTAAGTGAAACTTCATTAAACATATATTATTTATCATGTAAAGAGATCGTTTCTTTTATCTTACCCTGCACAGTGGTGTGTTAGTCAGCAAAACAGTCATAGCTACAACTTCAAACAGATCCCAATCCTAGTCACCTTCAGGAACATCTTGCATTAATCTAAATTTAGCCTGGTGACTCTTGTACTGTGGTCGGGTTCACATATTCACGCAAGCTTCCGCTGGTTCGAAGCGGTGATGCTCTTGCATGATGGGAGCGACCTTTAACAGTGGAAAAAGAAAAGGTCATGGCCTAAAATTGGAAAAAACAGAAAAACAGAAATGTTTCTTGGACAGTGCGTCTCAATCGCTAACACAGTACATGAGGTGTGGTAAAGTTTGAGGGGTAAGTCAATTAATTTTTGCTTTTCTCTTGCATCCACAGATTATAAGCCTGCCAGTGTGTCAAACTGGTCGTTTGATGAAAGTTGTCTCTTCTGCTGCTTAAGACGAGAGAAAGTGAAGGTAGTTATTTTGTTTCTTTGTTTTTTCCTCTCATGATTTAGCCCTTGTGTTTAGCACCAGGTGATGCATTTAAGATGTATACAGAGGTATATAACTAGCTCGGGCCAGGGGTTCTTAACCTGGGGTTCATGAAGTGCTTCCATGGGCTTGCAGGAATGGTGCCATAAAGGTATATTTATAGACAAGTGACATCTAGTCTACTGTGTCTAGATTTACCCTATTCCAGACTGATAGGAGTCTTGGGGTAAGCTCGTGAGGCGATGCACACAGTATGCATAGGCTAATGCGTACTGTACAAACCTCTGGAAGCAGTGTTATGATCTGGAGGAGATTCAGGTGTCCAGATTAAAGCTCAGCAATGTTATGTGGTAAATGAAGTCACCTGAGCACCTTAATGGTTAGTGAGATGTTGACGCTTTTGTGTTCGGAAAAGAACAGAAGGAGGAAATGATTGTGGAGCCGAAGAGAGGAGTGTGGGCCGTCTATTCCTCAAAGAGAACTCGAGATAAAGAATCCGTTGGAGGGCTCTAGACTAACTTTTTGAACTGGTGGCACTGGTAATGTTTTTTCTTAGGTGCGCCAGCACCAAAGTTAGGTGCACCCAAATTTTCAACTGCATCACATTCAGAACAGCAGTTTTACATGTTCACTTTTTCTTTTCTTTTTTTAAATCGCTGTCCATATAGACAATATTGACTTGTAAATCAATGTGGTCAACATAAAGTTCTTTATTTGAAGCACAGTTCTACAGGAAAGTTAACTCCTGGGCAGTGCATTTGTCGGGCATGTAATGTATTTGATAGATGCGCTGTGCTTTTTCAGCGTTTCAATTCAAAATGTATTAGAACCAGTCACAAACGCTCTACTGCCGGCCATGGTCTTCCCACACTCCTCACAGTCAGTGCAGGCTCTGACTCGGACTCGATCGTATGTGGCTAGTTATCTGATGCCGTCTCCGGACCAGGGCTTGACATAACCAACGCTCTGACACGGAGCCATCAGCCTCCCAGGTTAACAATTTTCGAACGGACCAGGCCTGAACCTAACATTCTTAACCAAAATGTTGTAAATCATTCTTTTCGCCGTCTCTCGTCATCCGCAGCTACACCCGCTCTGTTTATCTGACGGGCCTAGGCTACTCACCGCTCTGTCTGACTGCAGCACACGCACTTTCAAACGTACACACGTACAGGAATACCAGAACCACAGCCAATCAAGGGGGTCCCACCTTTCACTATCTTTGATTAGGTTTAGACCATGAAATGGGCCTAATGTGTGTCTGTTTTTAACCACAGGGAGACTTTCAGAGTCGCGAAGACTTTTTCTTTTTTCCCCCCATCGAACGGCTTTTATATAATGGCTCATATATTTTTTTTGTCGCACAATTGAGAAATTAGGTAGGTGACCAAATTGGTTGCACTCTAGAGCCCTGCGTTGACGTTCACAAGTTTGAAATGCAGTTGTAGTGAGCTGCTATTAATTTATATCTGGTGTAATTAGTGCCTAGCCATTAGCATTTTGGAAATTGTTGTAGTGCTGGTTGGTTTTGTACTGATGTTCAATTCGGAGCAGATATTATTGTGGTGTGTGATCTTAGGCTTATTGTTCCACCAGACTTTACTCTTTCTTTTCACCATCCAAAGCACGGTGTAGGGGGTGATGAACTAGGAAGGAAAAGACTAGAAATATTAAAATGAATCATGAGGCATCCCACACCGCCTGTTACTTATTCCCAATGCTCATATTCAGGCCTGACACTAAACACTTCTTTGCTATGACAATCACGTCAACTTCGGGCTGGTTTTGTGTAGTCTGATCTGGGCAGATGTCAAGCAGACCCTATTGTCCCATTAGGTGACTAGACTTCCTACTTGACTATTTATTTACATTTAAGGCATTTAGCAGACGCTCTTATCCAGAGCGACTTACAACCGTGCTTAGTGTTCTGTTGGACAATATTCCAGCTAGTAGAGGAAGTTTAGAGCCTAATACTCACCACGAGCTCAGACACTGCCCGAACAGGGGGCCAGTGCTGGTACCTCGAGAAAGGTCATTATAAGTGCAACACAATACACATTGACAAAGGTCATTATAAGTGCAATACAAAAAGGTTATTAAAGTGCCACACGATACACACCATTTACACGTCTGCTAGAGCTCACTCACTTAAGTGTTGGGTCTTCAGTCTGCGTTTAAAGACCGCGAGAGACTCCGCTGTTCTGACGCCCAGTGGGAGTTCATTCCACCATCTGGGAGCCAGGACAGAGAAGAGTCTGGACGCTTGCCTTCCATGTGTCCTCAGGGAAGGGCGGGTCGAGACGAGCTGTACTTGAAGCACGAAGGGCTCGAGGTACAGCTCGACTCTTCACCATCGCCATAAGGAGGGAGGCGCTGGTCCATTCTTGGCTCTGTAGGCATCAGAGTTTTAAATCTGATGCCGGCAACGACAGGAAGCCAATGAAGGGAGCGCAGCAGTGGAGTGACGTGGGTGAACTTCGGAAGGTTGAAGATGAGACGGGCTGCAGCATTCAGAACAAGTTGCAAGGGCCTGATGGCCTGCAGAGGAAGACCAGCCAGGAGTGAGTTGCAGTAGTCTAGCCTTGAAATGACCAGAGACTGGACCAGCAGCTGGGTGGCTTCCTGAGAAAGGAAGGGTCGTATCCTCCGGATGTTGTAGAGGAGGAATCTGCATGACCGAGTCAGGTTCGCTATATGAGCTGAGAACGATAACTGGCCATCCAGAGTCACTCCAAGACTTCTTGCCTCCTCAGTCGGGGTGATCGAGTTCCCGAATGAGATGGCAAGATCACAGTGAGGACCTGTAGTGCTGGGGATGAACAGCAGCTCAGTCTTGCTGGGATTGAGCTTAAGGTGGTGAGCTGTCACCTGAGCACCTATTCACCTGTATGTTCTGTAATGTGTATAGTGGGGTGTGTTGGGTGACTTGCGAGGGGAAGGGATTGGGTTGGGGGGGCCCTGCTCTTTGGAAAAGGTTAAGAACCCCTGGTTTAGGCCCAATTGAAAAATTTTCTCTATTGAGGTATGCTTCACCTTTCTGTTTTTCAACCCACAGGAACATGTAATTGCACTTAACAACAAAATTGTGGAAAGTGGAGGCAAACCTTTACTTGGCAAGGATCATTGTAATATCAGCAGACTAGAGTGGCAGGTAGAAGAATTCCTCAATGCTGTCCTGCACAGAAAAGGTGAGTCCACCTCATCACTGCCATTCCAAACGTTGTGTTCATGTATAGGACAGCCATAGAAGTGATGTATTTTGTGAACGTACTATACACTGCCTGGCCAAAAAGCCATCATGTGGACTTCAGGAAGCAAATAATTAGGAGGCCTTGATTGGATAATTCCTGTAGGGATTAATATGGTTCAGCTGGCGACAATTCTTTTAACCCTGTGTGATGTAGTGAGTAGCATCTCATTCCTTAAAGAACCATGTGATCATGGATAATGACGTTAGGGTGTTTCAGAAGGGTCAAAGTATTGCATCATGATAAGAATCTGGACTCTGGAATGAGAAAAGGGTCATGTGGTCTAATGAGTCTAGACTGATGCTATTCCAGAGCTGTGGGCGCATCAGAGAAAGAAGGGAGGTGCATGAAGTGATGCACCCATCGTGCATCATCCCTACTGTTCTAGCCTCAGTGTTCTGATCTGGGGTGCTTCAGTTGGTCCGGCTGAGGCTCAGCAACGTTATGTGGTGGTAAAATTAAGTCAGCTGACCACCTGAATGTACACAATGTCCAGGGTATCCCATCCCGTCTATCCAGATTTCGTATTCCGGGAAAACGATGCCAAGGCTCATCAGGCTCAGATTGTGAAGTTCAGGTTCCCATATGAACTGGCCCCCACAGAGTTCTGACCTTAATCCCATTGAAAGTCTATGGGATGTAACAGAGGAGAACTTTACAGAGTGGTTGACTCTCCTGTCGTCAATACAAGAACCCGGCCACAGATTAATGCAGCTCTAGACGGAAAGGAGGTCGGACCAGTGGACCAGATTAGAGCGTACGACTTTATTTGGCCAGGCAGTTTATATGCAGAGCACATAATATATTCCACAAGCCGGTTTTATTTTGCCTATTCCTCTCCTTCATTTGCATAACCATCTTCATGTTTTTCGTTGGTTCACATGAGAGCATACTTGCAGATTTTAGTTTTTCATTTATGTGTATAGTTTTGTGGTGGTATTTTCTTTTATGTTTTCTGCACCTTTTTACCATCCCACAGAATACACACCAAGGATCCCAGATCCTCACATCCCCGTGGTGGCTTGTGATACCATGCAGCAAATGATTGGTCAGTTAGTGGTGCATTATACCTCAAATACCAACTCTCAGGGCTCACCTCAGCACAATGGCAACATGGACCAAAGCCTGCTGAAACCTTGCTCTATCACGTCGCCCACCGTTGCTGCTACAGCTAGTCCTGCTGCCTCTGCACAGAATCCTGTCCTCAGTAAACTCCTAATGGCAGACCAAGACGCACCCCTGGACCTTTCAGTCAAGAAGGTCAAACCGGAAATCGTTGAGCAAGGTATGACGTCTACACCATTGTCGTCGGTAGAATGTAAACGGCACGCAAACAGGTTTATCCCATTTACTCTGAATGTGTTGTTTTGTGTTTTCAGACGGCGTTCTGGATCTCTCAATCAAGAAAAATCGTAACCCAGACAGCTCGCCTCTTAGAAGCCCTCAGAAGACGTTCTCTAAACCATTTGTTTCAAGGTTAGTTTAGCAAGACGTTGTTTGTTATTCTCAATCATCAGAGTGAACATGCCACAGAGAGAGTTCAGTAACTATGCCCATCTCGTGGTTGGTGTAGCTCAGCAGGTAACACCACTACCTGCCAGGGAACCACCACCACATGCAGGAGACTGGGGTTCGAATCCCGGTCTGGGTGACTATGCTGTGCTACACCAATAAGAGTCCTTGGGCAAGACTCCTAACACTACACTGGCCTGTAATAAGATTAACCATGTAAGTCGCTCTGGATAAGAGCATCAGCTAGTCAGTCAAGTACAAGAGCATTACTCCAGGAAGCAGGATTACAATTGAATACATAGCATGGCGGTGTTGTTGGTTTACATTTACCACAACCAATGAGTCTTAATAGGTTTTGTTTTTTGCTGTGACAGAGTTGCTTATTTTGACATGTGAAATGATCAGTCACAGACAGGTTTTTTGAATACCTTGCAGTTGAATTGTCAAAATGGCGTTAAAACCAAAACAAATCAAGTAGTAGCTAGCTCTTTTAAACACACAAGGATAACTATAAGCAAACCTCATGAATAAATCCACGAACCGTATCTTGTTCCAAATCTTGCTTGTAGTTATCCTAAATTCTACTGAAGCTGTTCTACCGTTTTTTTGATGACATTTATTTATTTTTTGTGTTTTAGGGACTCCTTAGATCTGGGTCTGACTACAGAAAGCGACGTCCAGTCAGCTTCCACACTGGAACAGTTCATGGCTAAGCTTTGTTTGCATCACCAGCGTCAGGTTGTCGATGCGTTTGGGTTCTTGCAAACCGAGGTCAAGGCTGTAGCTTCCACCAGTACTTTTCCGGTGTCCTCTACAGCTGTCCCAGAAAAACCAACAACTTCAGGCAACAGCCATGAGACGTTAGAAGAGCGGACCAGGAACTGGAAGTCTGAGGAGCCACCCCCTTTGCCTGTAGCAATAAGCACATCTGGGGTCCAAGAATCACCTCCTGCTGTCAAGAGCAATGATTTGTCACATGCAGAGCAGCCATTGAAAACTGAAGGATCTCCGATTGCCTCAGTCAAGACCGGACCTTCCATAGACCTTAGTAAAGTGGACAGTGTGGATAAAGGTTCGCCATCCTCTTCTGTGGTAGGTGCTGAATGTAAAAGTACTGATGTTCAGCCAAAATGTCCGACTCTTCTTATTGTGAAAAATAGAAACTCTGGCAGCCTTGAGGCCAAGAATTTGACAGAAGAGGGCTCAGGCATTCAGCAGGTTAATACTGGCACTGTAGACCAGGGCCTGTGCGCCTCTGACACACGTTTACAAGCAAGTAGCAGCGAGTCTGATGTGGTTGAGCTGCCTTCATCTGTAGAGCATTCTGAGCCCAACTGCTGTGCTGTAGAAAGAAGCCTGCCCGTACACAGCAATGGTTCTACTGCCACACCCTGCACAGTTCAGAGGACCTCAAATGTAATTTCACCCATTACCACGAGAACAGCTAGGAAAAGTAGGAGGGGTTCACACTCTCTACAACGGGATAGCTCAGGATGTCATGTAGTGAATGGTCCAGATATCATGTATGACATTGTCTATGTTGGAAAATCAATTACCGAATGTGATCTCGAATCACAGAATCATATGCTTCCACGGAGAAATGCTAGGAAAAGCACAAGAGGATACCGGTATATGGGCGACTGTTGGGAACTAAAAACCGTGCGGACGTTGGCGCGCAAGTCCGCCGAGAACGGTAGCGGTAATTGTCCTGTTCCTATGCCAGAGATGACCACATCAGTCACTCCAAAGCATGCTGTTGCTAAGCCCGATGGGGTTCCTCCAATGGACATACCGGTGGCAGGGGACTTTATGGAAACCGTAATAAACAATAAACCTTCAGATCAACCAGCCGAGACAGAGGTTCCTGAAGATGTTATGGCAAGTGAGGATGTAGAAACCAGTCAGACAGGTCAAACCCAGAATAAAGAGCAGGTGTCTCTGGTTGAAAGTGAGCATAGCGACACATCTGCACAGGAGGACTTGAATGCAGGGATATGTGACACATTCGCTGACAGTAATGACATGGAAATCGACCAAGCGGACCCAGTAGATCCCACCGAGGCAGATATAAATGTACCTCCTCAAGAGGTGAAACATGCAACAAAGGAAACCCTAGATGCTCCCCTATCAAGCGTCACACCGAATAGATTAGAAACAGAAAATCAAGATCAAAATGTAGCGACGGAGCCATTGCAGAGCATCTTGCCTTTGGACATGGACAAAGAAGGTGTCTGCGATTCAGAAATTGTGTGTTTAGAAAAAGATGTAAAAGATCAGAATGTCAGAACTGAAAAAGACGTAATAGATCAAAATGCCCCAACTGAAAACGATGTAAAAGATCAAAATGTCCCAACTGAAAGTGATGCAAAAGATCAGAATGTCAAAACTGACAAAGATGTAACAGATCAGAATGTCCCAACTGAAAAAGACGCAAAAGATCCGAATGTCCAAACTGAAAAAGACGCTAAAGATCAGAATGTCCCAACTGAGGCTCTGGTATTACCTGAATGTGTAGAATTGCAAGCAGTGGCATGCACAGATGAAAATGCAGTGTTAGAAATGACTTGTGGAACTGAAACGAATCTCAAACCTGGAGATGGTATCAAAGCCACAGAAGATAAAGACGCTGAGGCAGGGACGTCCACTTTAAGCGTGGAGGAAAATACTACAAAAGAACAACCCGAAGAATCAAAGGAAGAGAAGCTTGTAGCGAGTACCCTTGACAGTCCAAGTCCTAAAAAGGTTGCTGTAAAAAACACCGTCTCTTCAGACAGATGTCTGCGTAGCAGAGTCTCCAAAGGTACATCCGAGCAAACGTTGTTGTCTAGCACACCAGGTCAGACGGAAACAAGTCCAGACAGCCCTTGTAAGAACCAGAGTACTCCCGAATCGAAACGGCCTCTGAAAGCTTTGAAATCGAAGCATGTTGAAGAAAATGTACCCTGTGAGGACAGTCCGTGTAATCCGGACGCCGCCGAACATCCTGATCCTGAGAAAACGCAAAAGTCTCCAGTCGTCACACCGAAGGAAGATGTGGGAAAGACTGATATGGTGCGCACAAGGCAGCAGCAAAAACTGATGAAGGAAATGGAGAGTAGCAAAGAGCAGAATGTCCCCGAGTTGGCAACCCCGAAAGAAGACGACAAAGTTCGAGGACAAGGTTGCCCATCTAATGACGTCCCAGAGAATGTGGAGGTTACACCACCCAAAAGCGGTGAATCTCCTGGCAAGTCTTTGAGAAGTTCGGAGAGAATGCCTCTCAGAAACAGTACTCATCAACCTGAACAAGCTGTTAAGGTCTCGTCCCCTGTCAAAAATGCTGTGCAGACCTTTGAACGAATGCCGTTGAGGAACAGGAACACCAGTGTTGTTGATCAGCCTGTTGGTGAAGAATCTTCCAGTTCCCCTACTGGAGGCCGTTCAGAGAAGCAAGCACGGATGCCTTTAAGAAGCAGGGATAGCTATAATGCAGAGCAGGTTGTCAAAGATCCCTGCAACTCTCCCAGTCAAAGCAGTTCAGGCGGTGTGGGACGCATGCCTTTGAGAAGTAGGAACAGTAGCACAGTGGATCACAACGAGTCCGGTAATGTAGTCAAAGATGTGTCAAACTCTCTCGCTGAGCAATCCAGTAGCGACAGCCTAACCAGTAAGAAAACGGAGAGCCCTGGACACATGCCTCTAAGAAGTGGAAGTGCGTCAGTAGCAGAACAGCCATCCAAAAATGCTTCGTCTGGTGGAAACGTTTTAGAGAGCCCTAGTCGTATGTCATTGCGAAGGAGCACTACACCGGTTGCTGAGAAGATGGACAGTCCTACGACACCTCCCAAGAGCATTAAACCTTCTCAAAGACCTCAGAGGAGTCTAAAAACATCTGTCCCTTCCTCCATCGCGGAAGAAGAAGAAGAGAGTCCCAACAGTGTGAAGTTCAAAGCTGAGAAACCTGTACTTAAGGACCAAGCAAAAGATTCTTCTTTGCCAGACAACTCGAGTTCCGTTAATCGACCGCCCACCACCTCAGCAGTCCCAAGTCCGTCTAAGTTTTTGGAGGTGCTGAATGGGGAAGAGAACCAACACTTGATCTCAGACTTGAATACCAAGTTTGATAAGATGCAGAAAGGGTGGGTTCAGATGGACAAAGAGGGACAGCCAGCGCCAAAACCCAAAAACAAGGCTGACCGACTCAAAGAAATCTGGAAAAGCAAAAAAAGGATCCGGAAGCCAAGGTCACTGGAGCAGCAGAAGTTCTCTCCTGTGCAAATGCTGTTTATGAAGTCTTTTGACCTTCCCAGTATTTGTCGGTGGTTCCTGCAGTCCACTGAAACCAAATCCCTCGTCATTGTAAAGAAGGTGAACACTAGGCTTCCGTCTGAGACGCAGCTGTGCTTTCACACCTCGGCATCCGTACCGGGGTCCTCCAATGGGGTCTTCCCAAGCGTGCAGGCTGAGCGCTTAAAAAAACATCTGAAAAAGTTTGCCATCGCGTCCCCTGTGAAGAGCAACCCTAAGAACAAACGGCTAATCGCTAAAGCTTTAGCTCAGGGCATCTCTGTCTCGAAAGCTAAAGAAAAGCAGGAACCGAGCACTGCCACACGGATCTCCACCAAACCTCACAGCTATTCTGGTTTGATGCAGCCACAGCCTTCCGAGATCCACAGCAAGGTCACAGCCAACGCAAAAAACCCAGCAAGTGCCAGAATCCTTCGGAAGTATTCCAACATGCGTGAGAAAATGCAGGTTCAGCAAAACACACTGAAGAAACTGGAGAGCTCACTGGACAAGACGAAAAAGGTTCGCGTGATGCCAAAGAACGTCCCTAAAGCAATGCCTGCAGGTAAAGGACAAAGGTCTGCCATTGTCAAGAAAGTGAAAGCCTTGGCTAAAAAGGCAAAGTCAAAGTCTGCCGTCAAAGAGAAGGCCCCGAAGAACACTGTCAGCAGAGCATTAAGAGGCTTGAAAGTCAAAGCTGCAATCCCAGCAAAGAAGGTGCTCCCTAAAGTAAAACGAACGAACTCTGCGGCCGACACTAAAACCCCAAGCAAAAAGGAGGCCCCGGTGAAAGCAGACAAGTCTCCGCAAACGAAAAATGACATTAAGAAACTGCATTCCCCTAAAGGCCGTGACAGTTTGGCGTCTCAAGCTGCAGACGTGAAATCGGAAGACCAGGTGTTGACTAGGTCTCAGAGAAAGACCGAAGTCACCCTCGCACAAACCGGATCTCCAAAAACCGCCACGAAAAGAGCCATTGAACCCGTATCTACTCCGGCAAAGCGTACAAGGACCTCAAAGTAATGTGAAAGATACAAGCAGAAAAAGACTGCACGGGTGGGCGGACGAACAGTGAGATTTTTTTTTTTTTTCCCCCTTTTCTACAGAGATGTTCTAGAAGCTGAACCTGTGCAAGCTGTTTTCATGTGAAACCAGTGCAGTGTGTGCAAATCCTTAACAAAGTTCACAACCACATGTACATTGTGTTTATAGTAACACCTTTTGTTATTTTTGCATATTGGTTATTACCTTTATGAGTAGCCAGTGGTGTGCCCCCTCCGTACTCTTACAAAGCAGCTAAAGCTACAGTGTGCTATTGCCATTGAAGTGGTGGTCTATTGCTTCTCCTGACAGAAACATGGTCATATTGATGAGCCTATTCCGGCTGTCCGCATCCCCGTTAGCATTTAGATGGTTGTGCGACTTTGGTAACGTGCCTTAATACATGAGAGACTGTTCCTTAAACCTCAACGTTTTTGGTATTGCACATAGATAGATAGGTGTCATTTAGTTTAAGGGTGTTATTTTTGCCTGTGATCCATCTCTGCTAGCGTACAAACACTGTACTGAAGTTTTGCCCATTTTTCCTGCTATTATTTTTATTCTTTTTACACCCATAGGTAATTCTTTCAGAGCATTAAAACCTTTCTAAAGGCGTAGTCATTCTGTAACTTGGGTTTTCTTGTTAAGTCCATGTCTTCAGCGGTCTTGTCACACATTTGTTTTTATTTTTGGTGCTTCACGTTATTTGTTGCTTGCCTCCGTTCCATTAGACCTCTTTAACTAGCCGGTAATTGCATTAAACGAGAGAGATATTTAATAATTTGTTTCCTTAAAGCTTAAACTATGTTACTGTAACTTATGAATGATGGAGTGATGGCATGTCATAATGGAATTACTTTATTGTCTATGTTAGTCTTTGCTGTCTGTCTTTCTTTCTTTTTTTTTCCCTTTTGACTCATGTTTGGATCTTCATGCAGGTCGTTACTTTTGTGAGTAAATGGGCTTTTTTAAAAATATTTATTCATGAACTATGTGTACAGTGGGTAATGACCTATATTTGATGCGAGATGGAAAGAGAAAGCTCTTCATTTTTTGTGTTTCTCAGAATATGAAGTCTATGCATGCACAGTGATGTGCCTCTGAGTATTGTACAGAATAAGACCTTTTAGTAAGATTTTCTTTTTTGGGTTTTGGAAATTGAAGAACCACCGATACACCATTACAAATAGTTTGACCAGGCAAACAATGATTGAAGGCCAATGTCCAGCGTTAACAGTGTGGTTTGCGTACTGTCATCAGTAGGCTTCTACCGACGTGGAGTCCTGGAGTTGGGACAGATCGAACCATCTGGAATTTTCTTTTTTGTTTTTTTGTCTCTACCCTTAGCCAGGAAAACCATAATTTACAACCCATTATAGGAAGAAGTAAACTTGACTTCACATAATTGTATGGAGAGATTTTGGGTGGTGTTAGGTTCTTTGTCGGCTTGGTCCTTTTAATGTTTTACTTCAGCACAACTGTCATTTAAAATTTTTGTTTGGCTTTAAAAGTAATATCTTGTAAATGCAAAGCTATTAATCTTTAGATTTTTTTTTTATTAATATTTAATGTTACCATGGGTCATGGATTGATTCACCCACCAAATACCAGACTTGAACATTTTACTCTTTAATGTTGATATTTATAGTTTTTGGTTTTGTATATTTGAAGAGAACACAGATTTATTTGTGTATTGTTTTAAGTTGCATTTTCTTGCTATAACTGATATAAAGTGTTTCAATTCAAATGCTTCTCTGGTGCATCGGATTTTCTTCACAGCTGTTGTCGTTTCAGTTTTCTGTTGGAGTCTAAAGTCTAATTAGAATCATCAGATCACATCATAAAGTACACAAGGGTGATTTTGGTGATGGTGGACATGGCTTGGCTAAAGGCGCAGCAAGTGCTTCTGGAGAACCACTATTGAACCAAAACAAGCACCTTCGGTGTCGCCAGAGTAAACGATCCTGAGCTAGCAAGCTTGTTTTGTTTTTCTTTATGGCTGTGAAAGTCTTCTCAAAGAGACAAATTCTATGATACAACATTATAACAACCAACCAAACACCGTGTGCTGTTAGTAACGTTAGCAGGTTGTGGGTTAGCAGACTGTTGGTACAATGGTACAACATGTTCTCCATCTGTCCAGCAGAACCAGATCATCCACCTCATTCTTTTACACACCTCTCCGCTCTCTTCAAGGTCTCTCTTGAAACTGAAGTCGCATGTTTCCTGTTACCACCAGTGCACCAGGTGCATTCTGACTCCTCTGTATCTTGTTCAAACTTTCCCGTTCCATCGTAAATTGTGCTGCAGTTACATTTTGATGCCACCATTTCAGGTGGAATGGGGAAAATTCTAAAAAGAACCTGGCACATAGGAAGCAGACTTCAGCCTGGTCAGCTGTCACCGTTGAAACACTTAAGTAATTAATTTAACACGGCTCTTTACTCTTGCCTGATCTAAGTACTTTGTCTCCATCTTTGTGCTTTAGATCTTTTCTTCTTTGGTTGTTTCTTAGCCTTCTCTCCTCCTGGACAGTCTTTATAGTTCATGATGTAGCTCCTCCCCTTCCCCAGGCCGTCACGAATGCATGAATGTATGAATGCCCCTGTTTATAATTGGATGGACTAGTGTTGTGTGGTTGGACACTCAGACCAGACAACTGATGAAGCGTAATGTGAGATTCACTGACTGACAATAAGCATAGTGGTTTAACATGCTTACTGCATCTTTAGTTGAGAGGACATGTTAACTGAGAGACCTACATTTCACTGTTTCTCCTACATGTTCTAGACCTGTGTATATGCACTTATCAGCCGTATTAAGAGAGGTCACAGGGGTCACAAGTCCTGCTTCTGGTGAGAGTCTTGTTCCAAAGGTAATCTTTCACACCTGCTCCAACTCATTAACATCTTCAGAATTCATTGGTTTCAACCACATTAACAGGTTAAAAGACAAATGTACATATTAACTTCAGCTGCAGCTTTACACAAGTGACAGCACTTCGCCCCTGCCAACCCTTTATCATTATGTTGGGTTTGGGCGTGGAGGAACTCCAGTGGTGTGCCTTCAGTCTTGACTTCAATCTTACTGAACACTTTGGAATGAATGCAAGCCAGGCCTTCTTATCCTTGATCAAGGCCCGACCTCACAAATGCTCTTATGGCTGAACGGACGCACACATCCTGTGAAAAGTCTTCCCCAGAACAGCGGAGGTTGTTTTAGCTAGAACAGTAAGTCTAACATGTTTTCTACAGACATTGGAGAAGCCAAAATCATGTTCTTATGCTGCTTTGATCAGATATTATTAGGGAGATTATTTAATGTGTGTTTGAAACATTATCGGAGATTTAAATACTTCTGTTCGTTCAAAAATAAGCAAACGGTAGTCTGTTCGTTTAAGACGGGAACTATCCTGTCCGCACGGCGGCCATCTTGGAAACGCCTCCGGGCTGTTAGTTCCGGTAACAGACGACCAGACTCGTCTCTCGCGACCTAAATGCGCGAAGTGAACGTCAAATTATTGTTAATTATTATTATTAATTAACTTGTTTTTAAGACAGAACAAATCCCTGATAAATTCTGAGTAAAACCTCATAAATACTTTGGAATGCTTGGCTTAACAACGCACAAAATGATTGACGTGATTATTCGGCTACTGCGCTTGCGCAGATCTCCGCATCCGAGAGGGGAGGGCTACTTTCCCCGCCCCTTCCGCTCGCAGTCTGCCCAGCAAGCTGATTGGCTGTTTTCCTTGAAGGGCGGGACTTGCTACATAAACAATCGCTAGCACGGTCATATTTTTATATATTTTCATATATTTTTCATAGTTTCACAAATGACAGCCAAAGCAGCCGTTGCTGAACCCCCCACGCTCAGTGGGCTGGTACAGTTATGGTGCAGAGGCTGTGGTGATTATCACACAGCGCAGTAACGACGGCCCGGCCGTGTGGTGTAGTGGGATTGTGCGCTGTGTTGTTCCCACCAGGTTCTCGGTTCGCGTACTGTGTTGTCTCGCCGGTTTAATGCTTTTAACTGTAGATGACGTGATTATATGCAACAAGTTTCACCAGTTTAATTGTTGTGCTCTGTCATATGTTATAGTTTACTGCGCCGCGAGTTGTGTTTAGATCTTTAATTAATTAATTAATTTATTTATTTATTTATTTATTTATTCGACAAACTAAGGCTGGAGCACACTGTTTGATGTTCAGTGACTCTGAATTTTCTCACTTTATTAAGTTGAAGCGATTGTTGGTACAGTGTAATGTGTGGTATTGGGTGATACTGTAGCCCCTCCCACCTGGGTAAGCAGGAGGCTGTGAGACAGAACGTGGATGGAGGTAGAGAGCCAAGTCCATGAATAAAAGTATTGGCTTGTCTAAAGTAACCTCAAGTTGTCTAGCAAGTAATTACCCACGCGCACATCAAGAACTAAGAACACGACGTAATGTATTTGCTTTACGTCACGCGCCTTTGCTCTCACGTGTCCTCCCTCTCTTTCTCACTCTCTATTTCACCCTTTCTCTCTTTCCCCCTCTCTGTCTCGTGGCTCCTGTACTCTCTCTTTCTGCATGTCTCTCTCTTGCACGCTCTCTCGCTCTGTCTCTGTGTCTGTTGCACGCTCTCTCTCGCGCGCGCTTTCCCTTTTTCTTTGATCTTGCTCTCTGTCTCTCTTTCTCTCTCGCGCTCTCTCTCTTTCTCGCCTCCCACTCGCTTGTTCGCTTTCTTAGTCTCATTTTCGTTCGCACCCCCTCTCTCGCTGCATCGCCTCCTACTCTCCTCCTGTCTCTCTCTCTCTTGCACCTTCTCTCTCTCTCTCTCTCGCTGATATGCGTTCATAGGTTCAGCTGTCGTTACCACTGATGTTATCTGGAATCACTGGGGTTTCAGTGGTGCCTCCATCACCCAACCCGCTCTCTTCATGCAGTTAAATGTACCTGGGTGATTCCACCTCCTCCCCGTGCTGCCTCAGTGCTGCCCGGTTTCCTCTGGCTCAGGGGGCGCTTATGGTCAGACATCAGGTGGACATAGGCTCTGTGCTCCAAGTCTTTGACCAGGGCCAGGAGCTGAAGGTGGGAGTCTAAACTTTAGGGAAACCCATATGTTGGAATTACGAAGACAAATACCCAAAAAAAAAAAGGGGTCACCAACGCGGCCTCGTGGCTCAGCGGTAGCGCCATGGCCTAGTAACCTGAAGGTTGTGGGTTCGAATCTCGTTTAAGATAACGTTTTGACAGAATGGGGTGAAAAACGAAGACAAATACCCAAAAAAAAGCATGTTAGGTGTGAGATCCTGTGGCTCACTGGTAGATGCCACTCCTCCAAGTCCAGGAGGTTCTGGGTTCGAATCCCGGTCAGGATCTCCCGGTTCCAAGTGGAGCGTGCAAAGATGGATGGATGGATGGCTGGCGTGAAGGGAGTTGAGTGGAAGGTATGGAGGGTGAGAGAGAGTGGAAGAGGAAGAGGAGAAGAAGATGAAGGAAAGGGGAGAAAAAGACCCAGCCTCCCACTGGGCCCTCCCGAGACAGATAAAGCAGGGGTTATACATCACTTTTAATTAAAGAAAGCCAGTTAGTTGTTCTTCTTCATCCTCCTCCTCTTTCACCCCTCCTCTCTCCTTCTCCTCCTTCTCCTCCTCCTCCTCCTCCTCCTCCTCCTCCTCTCCCTTCTTTCTCCTTCTTTTCCCGTAACCTCCCTCCTTGTCCTCATATCTCTCCTCTCTTGACCTCCAGGGCCAAGCGCCACAGCACCCACGGTCAGACCCCGCCGGTTTCGAACCGGCAACCTCATGGTCATGAGGCAAGGCTTTACCCACAAAGCCACGAAGTCTCACTTCCTCCATGCTTTTTTTTTGGGGGCTTGTCTTGAAGATTGAGAGGACGCCACAAAAAAAAACTAAGGGGGGGAGGGGGAGGAGGTGGGTGGGGTGGGCGTGACCTAGCGCCCCCTGGTGGTGCTCTCCTCACATAGCACTTTCTCAACGGATCCTGGTGTAAGAGGCTCCTTATAAGGAGCAACACTTCAATTTCTCTCGGTAATAAACGATGTCCCGATTGGCCGCCACTGCTTGGGCTTGTTTACGCTCCACGTGAGGATGGATCTCCATGACCGGAGCCGACGATCGCTGCTCTACACCTGAAGTCCCATCGCCCTGTGGAAGATGGCTGGTTGGCTCCCTGTGGGTCCACGTTGCCAGAGACCAAGTATACCTCTGGCCCTCAGTGGAAAGGAGCTGTGGGGGTGGTTGCAGGAGAGCTGAGGACCAGAAGGTGGGGTAGTTGTTCAGAGCAGCTTCTGGCTTCAGCTGGCAATCCTCGGCCAAGCTTGAGGAACCAGTGCTGCCCATCGTCTGACGTCTGGCTAGGTTCTATCTGTGGAATAGAGACAGTACAGCTCGGCAAAACAAACACAGTCCACCAAGAGTCAGCCTGGACAGTCATATCCACAGTCATATCCTCGGATGTCACTAGCTTGGTCTACGTGACGGTGGCTTTGTAACAGTGGCACCCGGCCTTGACATGGTCCACGGGACAGTGAGATAAGCGCCCCCTAGAGTTACGTGACAGCCTTTACAGTTCCTCAGCCTATATGACAGTGAGCATCTCCTAGTACTGTGTGGCAGTCATTACAGTGGCTTGGCCTACATGACAGTGAGATAAGGGCACAGTCATTACAGTGAGGGACAGTGTACAGTGAGATAAGCGCCCCCTAGTGTTACTGTAACTCCACCAAATTTGATGGCGAGATAAGTGCCCCCTAGGGCTGTGGGACAGTTATTACAGTAACTCGAACTAATCTGACAGTAAGATAAGCGCCCTCTAGAGCTGTGGGACAGTTATTACAGTAACTCAATCTCATTTGAGAGTGAGATAAGCACCTCCTAGTGATATGGGACAGTTATTACAGTAACTCAATCTAATTTGAGAGTGAGATAAGCGCCCTCTAGAGCTGTGGGACAGTTATTACAGTAACTCAGTCTAATTTGAGAGTGAGATAAGCGCCCCCTAGAGCTATGGGACAGTTATTACAGTAACTCAATCTAATTTGAGAGTGAGATAAGCGCCCCCTAGAGCTGTGGGACAGTTATTACAGTAACTCAGTCTAATTTGAGAGTGAGATAAGCGCCCCCTAGAGCTGTGGGACAGTTATTACAGTAACTCACCCTAATCTGACAGTGAGATAAGCGCCCCCTAGGGCTATGGTACAGTTATTACAGTAACTCAACCTAATCTGATAGTGAGATAAGCGCCCCCTAGGGCTATGGGACAGTTATTACAGTAACCTGATTTAATTTGAGAGTGAGATAAGCGCCACCTAGGGCTATGGGAAAGTTATTACAGTAACTTGATCTAATTTAAGAGTGAGATTAGTGCCCCCTAGGGCTATGGGAGAGTTATTACAGTAACTCGGCCTAATGTGAGAGTGAGATAAGTGCCCCCTAGGGCTATGGGAAAGTTATTACAGTAACTTGATCTATTTTGAGAGTGAGATTAGCGCCCCCTAGGGCTATGGGAGAGTTATTAAAGTAACTTCACCTAATTTGAGAGTGAGATAAGTGCCCCCTACGGCTATGGGAGAGTCATTACAGTAACTCAACCTAATTTAAAAGTGAGATAAGCGCCCCCTGGAGCTATGGGAAAGTTATTACAGAAGCTTGACCTAATTTGAGAGTGAAATAAGAGACCCCTGGGGCTATGGGATTGTTATTACAATAACACAACCTAATTTAACAGTGAGATAAGCGGCCCCAGCCTGTTCAGCCAGAGAAAATGGTGGTGGGTAACACTGAGGAACAAAACTAAGTGTAAATGTATAAATGTGGGTGTCGGGATCGTAGTGGTTTATCATGGGAAATACAGCCAGTGAGATAAGCACCCCTAGCTTTATGTGACAGCCATTAAAATGAGTTGGCCTACATGAGATGAGCACTCCCTAGCACTATGGGACAGTCATTACAGTGACTTGCCCTTCATGACAGAGAGATAAGCGCTGCCCTAGTGTTATGTGACAGTTAGTTACTCTGCCAACTTAGAGATAACTGCACACTGTGGGACAGTCATTACAGTGGCTTGGCCTACCTAGCCATGAGATGAGCACCCACTCATTTCAGTGAGTGACAGGTTACAGAGAGATCAGCACACTCTGCGCTGAGGGGGTTTCTCAGTCATTTAGAACAAGCCCCTGTAATAACTGTCACATACCGCCAGAGGGCGCTTCACAGTCATTTAGAACGAGCCCCTGTAGTAATTGTCGCATACCGCCAGAGGGGGTTTCTCAGTCATTTAGAACAAGCCCCTGTAATAACTGTCACATACCAACAGAGGGCGCATATCACACAGTTATTTAGAACAAGCCCCTGTAATAACTGTCACATACCGCCAGAGGGGGCTTCTCAGTCATTTAGAACAAGCCCCTGTAATAACTATCACATACCGCCAGAGGGGGCTTCTCAGTCATTTAGAACGAGCCCCTGGGATAACTATCACATACCGCCAGAGGGGGCTTCTCAGTCATTTAGAACGAGCCCCTGTAATAACTGTCACATACCACCAGAGGGGGCTTCAGTCATTTAGAACGAAACCCTGTAATAACTGTCACATACCGCCAGAGGGCGCTTCACAGTCATTTAGAACGAGCCCCTGTAATAACTGTCACATACCGCCAGAGGGGGCTTCTCAGTCATTTAGAACGAGCCCCTGTAATAACTGTCACATACCGCCAGAGGGGGCTTCTCAGTCATTTAGAACGAGCCCCTGTAATAACTATCACATACCGCCAGAGGGGGCTTCTCAGTCATTTAGAACGAGCCCCTGTAATAACTGTCACATACCGCCAGAGGGCGCTTCAAAGTCATTTAGAACGAGCCCCTGTAATAACAGTCACATACCACCAGAGGGGGCTTCAGTCATTTAGAACGAAACCCTGTAATAACAGTCACATACCGCCAGAGGGCGCATATCTCACAGTTATTTAGAACGAGCCCCTGTAATAACTATCACATACCGCCAGAGGGGGCTTCAGTTATTTAGAACGAGCCCCTGTAATAACTGTCACATACCACCAGAGGGGGCTTCTCAGTCATTTAGAACGAGCCCCTGTAATAACTGTCACATACCAACAGAGGGGGCTTCTCAGTCATTTAGAACGAGCCCCTGTAATAACTATCACATACCGCCAGAGGGGGCTTCTTAGTCATTTAAAACAAGCCCCTGTAATAACTATCACATACCGCCAGAGGGGGCTTCTCAGTCATTTAGAACGAAACCCTGTAATAACAGTCACATACCGCCAGAGGGCGCTTCACAGTCATTTAGAACGAGCCCCTGTAATAACAGTCACATACCGCCAGAGGGCGCTTCACAGTCATTTAGAACGAGCCCCTGTAATAACAGTCACATACCAACAGAGGGCGCATATCTCACAGTTATTTAGAACGAGCCCCTGTGATAACTATCACATACCGTCAGAGGGGACAGTCATTACAGTGGGTTGTAATACACGACAGTGAGATGTGATGGTGAGATACGCCCCCTCTAGTGCTATGGGACAGTCATTACTGTGGGTTGTAATACATGACAGTGAGATGTGATGGTGAGATAAGCCCCCTCTAGTGTTATGGGAGAGTCATTACAGTAGCTTGATGTACATGACAGTGAGATAAACTGCTCTGTTATTGCCATCGCAGTGACTTGGCTTACATGAAAGTGGCAAGAGACAATGAGAGAGACATGCGCTACAGTGTCTCAGCCCACATGGGAGTGACATACCCGTCCCCTAGCGCTATGGGACAGTCAAAACAGTGGGTGGTACTACAGGGCCGCATCACATGATGGTGAGATAAGAGATAAGCACCCTCTAGTGCTACGTGGCAGTCATTACATCGACTCGGCCTGAGTAACAGTAGCATGTGACAGTAAGATAAATACCCCAGGGTGTTATGCAACAGTCACTACAGTAGCCTGATCTACATGTCAGTGAGATAAGCGCCCCCTGGTGCTCTGTGACAGCCATTACAGCGACTTGGCCTACGTAAAATTGGCAACTGACAGTGCTGCCTAGTGCTACGCGACAGTCATTACAGTGGCACGGCCTATGTGACAGCAGCATGTTACGGTAAGATAAGAGCCCCCTAGTGCTATGGAGGAGTCATAGCAGTGGTTTAACATACACACTATATTAATACAGTACAAACCTTGTGCTTCCAAAATGAAATGTATATGACCGGCAGGTTTGGTGTATATTTTATTGTATGTAAATATCATATATACTCACACTGGAGGGATCTTCTCAGGACAGGCTACGCCGATCTGTATATTAGTTCTATGTAACTATGTGAATATGAGATAATCCCACGTTTCAGCAAACGGTCTTAGCATGCTGTTCTCCATCCAGATAATCCAGATGCATCACTGATAAGACCTACGTGTCTAAACCAGGTTACCCAGATTGAGGCTCAGAAATCCTGAAGGTAATTTGATACATTAAATACCGTACATAAGAAGCACATTTCGGCCTATAGCAGAATGGAAACTCCAGGAAGCTGGTTGAATTAAAACTCTACTACAGTGACACTTAATTTTCATTTCTATAATTAAATTTTATGGATAATCCAAAAAATTCCACATTAGTGTGAAACGCTCCATTCTAGAGAAACTTTGCAGGTCAGAATTGTTAACAATGGTGGTGAATGGAACCAGACGTCTACCGAACATTATGGCCACCTCAATGCACCTTAAAGGTGCAGTTACAGACTGTAGTCCATACATAGTGTAGACACATTGAGGTGGCCATAATGTTCATTTAATGTTATAATAATAATAATAATAATAATAATAATAATAATCATAATAACAATATATTATAATAATAAATATTATATATAAAATATCTATAAAATAGAATAAATAATAATATAATAATGTTATGCCTGACACACTATTTCCCATTATCAACATTCTATATAAACTCAGAGGATACGTGTATCTCTGAACCCTATGTGTTAGCAGACATTAGCCTTATTGTGGAGGTTCCTTTAAGGCCCAAACTGAGGGCTTAGCTCTGATTTCCTGTCCCAGTTGATCTACTCTTTGAAGTATCTTCTTTATATTCGTCTACTACTAATTTTACTCATAGAAATTTAAAAATATTTTAATAAATATAAATAATTTTAATGTAAAACAATTAACAAATGTAAAAGGATGTTTTCTGGCAACCCGGCTTAATCCTACAGGCTTGTTACTGCTCATGTGACCATACAGAACGGATGTTGTGAACTCTCATATATATATCCCTACACCAGTCTATTACTACACCAGTCTGTTCCTACACTAGTCTATTACTACATCAGCCTATTACTACACTAGTCTATCTCTACACCAGTCTATCCCTACACCAGTCTTTTACTACACCAGTCTATCCCTACACCAGGCTATTTCTACACCAGTCTATCCCTACACCAGTCTATCCCTACACCAGGCTATTTCTACACCAGTCTATCCCTACACCAGTCTATCCCTACACCAGGCTATTTCTACACTAGTCTATCCCTACACCAGTCTATCCCTACACCAGTCTATCCCTACATCAGTCTATCCCTACACCAGTCTATTCCTACACCAGTCTATTTCTACAGTAGTCTATCCCTACACCAGTCTATTTCTACAGTAGTCTATCCCCACACCAGTCTATTTCTACAGTAGTCTATCCCCACACCAGTCTATTTCTACAGTAGTCTATCCCCACACCAGTCTATCTCTACACTAGTCTATTCCTACACTAGTCTATTTCTACACCAGTCTATTCCTACACTAGTCTGTTTCTACACTAGTCCGTTTCTACACTAGTCTATTACTACGCTAGTCTATTTCTACACCAGTCTATTTCTACATTAGTCTATTACTACACTAGTCAATTTCTACAGTAGTCTATTACTATGCTAGTCTATTTCTACACCAGTCTATTACTACGCTAGTCTATTACTACACTAGTCAATTTCTACAGTAGTCTATTACTATGCTAGTCTATTTCTACACCAGTCTATTACTACGCTAGTCTGTTCCTACACTAGTCTATTTCTACAGTAGTCTATTTCCACAGTAGTCTATTTCTACACAAGTCTATTTCCACAGTAGTCTATTTCTACACTAGTCTATTTCAACACTAGTCTATTTCTACACCAGTCTATTTCTACACCAGTCTATTTCTACAATAGTCTATTTCTACAGTAGTCTATTCCTACACTAATCTATTTCTGCTATGTGCAATAAAACTGCATAGCATAATCCTGTCTGCTGGATTTAAATTTTTACATTTTTAGTATTTTATTAATATTTTTATGTACTTTTTGTATATAGATCTTATTTATTATTTCTATATTTTCCTGACACTTCTGTTTGTCCTCTGTGCTGCTGCAATATTGCAAATTTCCCCACTGTGGGATCAATAAAGGATTATCTTATCTTAAAAAGCATTACAACTTTCTATGGGCCAGTTTCCCAGACTAAGCCTAAGTCTACACCGCGTCAACAAGCATAACCCACGTCCTGGACACCGACCCTATTTAATAGAGCTAACTCTGTATGACTGTTACCAGCACTCACACACTGTAACACATCACAGATCAGACATAGTAAGACCGGAAACTTACTTAAGCTGTTCTTTATTGAGGTAAAGATTATGCTTTGTGCAGAAGTGCTGCATTGGTTGTTGGGTTTAAGATAACCTGGGCTTTCAACACTGCAGTGGTCAGTGCCCTGCTCTCATGGTGCTGCACTGGCCTTGTGTATTCTGTATTCTGATATCCAAAATTCCCTGATCACCAAAAAGGTAGGGGCCCACCGAGTATTTGTGTGCAGGGGCCGAACATGTGATGATCCGGGCCTTAAGCACTGCTGTGAAAGATGTAATATGTAGGTGATAAAACATGATCTACTGTGAGCAACACCCACTAAATCAGCGATGCTCGACCTGATAGAATTATCAGACATTATGAAAATATGGGTGGGGTTCCCCTTTAATGTGGCTTGTAAGTATGTGCAACCAGCAAGCTTCTCTCACTCACTACTGGTTATAGATAATTCCTGCTGCTGAAATAATGAACCTGTGACCTGAGAAGAAGTAGTCATTTATGCCTAAATGAAACCCTATTTAAACTTGATAACGAAAATCACGTGACCTTCGAGGAACTGTGACGTCACCTAGTCCCAGGTTTTGATTGGACGGGAGGCGGAGTTGACCCGCGATCGATGTAGCTAGATCCAACTCAAATTCCTTATTTATTATTATTATTTTTTTTATGTTTATTTTTATTTTATGGGCACAATATCCATGCTCAAAGTACACGCCACGAATAACGTTCCAGTTTGGACTAAATGGATAACATTTTGGCGGCTCTAACGCTGAGTGATGCTTGCGTCATCATTAAGCCCACCAATCAGAAGGCTGATCTGGCTCCTCCCGCCCATAACAGGGGTAATCGCGTTGAGCTAGCCAGTAAGCTAGTTCATCCTTTGCTTGTTTTTCGCTCGTCTAACCGGCTTCGTCCGATTTTTTTGGCTGTACTGTCAGAAATAAACCTTACCTTCTTTAAAGCGTCGCCACACGAACGCTGGAAATGTTTTAGTGAGCTGTAGAGACGAAGGAGTACACCACAGCCACATCAGGATAGCTAGCATCGAGCCCCCATTTCTCTCGGTCGAGCGGTTTATGTATGGTGCTGCACGTGCTCATTTGAATACCAGGCCACGCCCAGCGTCCTCCCCGAGAGGTGTTTTGTTTTCCTCCTCGTATTTACACGTAGCTGTTTGTGGGACATTAAAGGGGAACTCCGACGTCATTAAATTCCTCATTCAAAATGGTTTTGTGTGAAATGGCCTGAAATGTTTCCTGACAGGAAGTTATTAATTTAGATTAATGTTTATGAACACACTGTCTGGTGTCTGAGACATTGTTTTATCATGGTTTTGGCTTAAATCGTATTTTTAATCACTTGATTTTAATCAATTCAGGTTGGGGAGATACATGAAGGGGGTTCCAAGGAAAATAGCCCCTCCCCTCATAACTTATTTTTCAAATATTGTCCAGCATTGCATATAAATGATCAGAAGCTTCACTGGTGGTTTAGGTAGTACATAAAATGTTTGTAGTCATGGAGACTCCTGATTTGTATCACCACATAATGAAATGCTTCACCGTTCTGAATGACCCGACTTTTTAAAGTTGTCCTAACCCCAAATTCCTGATTTGTGGTTCACCCCTCTGGAATTTTGCTACTCTGGATCTGTCCACACATCTGATCTAGGTCATCAAGTCATTCAGGACTATATGAATGCTTGAAGTGATGAAACCGAACTGAAGGGAGTGCAAAACGAGTGCAAAGCTGTGATCGTCTTTAAAAGGATCAATATGTTATATTTATTACCCTAATTTGTCAAATAATGTCTTGAGAAAAGCTAAAATAACAAGCTAAGCTGAAATACTGGCTTCACTGACAACGATGCTACAGCCAGCATGTTCTCCTGAGAACGTCTGTTCCAGAGCCGTTGGTATTTTGACTCATGAGCCCACCCACTGCCCATTTACAGGTACCATTTCAACACCCTGGGTTGCCAGATATTAAACAAATTGGCAGAGCACAAGCAAGCAAATGAACAGGGTCAACAGAAACCGTGTCAGATTCTAGCCAACCTAAGAAGCCTTGGCAACCATCTAAAAAGCTCCATGATCAGTAAACAGTGGTGAAAGGCTCTACTTCAGTTTTCCTCGCTCCATCGTTTTTCCCCGGCTGAGTAAAACAGACCAGCAGACAAAAATATAGGTTTTCCAAAACACTTCATTTTATTTAAAATATATTTTTATTTAGCTAGGAACATTTCGCTTTTGTATAATATATACAAGGTACAGCAAATACAGCTCAATAATCATTCATTCATTCACTTTTTACAGTCATTTTACTGTAAATTTTACATCTTTTACACTGTGCAGAAAAAGGGATCAAGGTTTTTACACCACTAAATATATATTAGAGGTGGAGATACGGAGAAATATAACACTGGTACATCGGGAGTATGTGTGGTGTATCAGGATATGTACAGACTCGTCAGTTGGAGCTGTCTGTTGGGTGCGTCTACGCGTCTGACTGTTACTGTACAGTGGTCCTGAAAGCATTTGGACACTTTAAACATTACACTAACGCATTTTAACAAAATAATATTTCACAGAAACACACAACATTGGACTGACGGCAGAAAGGACTGGAAGGCACAGATTTCTTTTTAGTCTGGAGCTGGTTTTCCTTACAAGGCTTGTGCTTATTGATGGGATTACAAGTAGAAGTATAATCTGGATGCAAACCAGCAGAAACTGCTCATAATCATCAGCCACAGCAACACGGGTTTAAATAACTACCACACCAAAATCAAATACAGGCAGCTTTTGCTTCCAACGGACATTTTAAGTAAGGAACGACTGTCCAAATACTTTATGGTTCCACTGTTACCTGCTAGTCTGAATGGGAATTCTTATTTGGAAGGATAAGGTAGTCCAGGACGAAGCCTAAACCCCACTCGTTTTTCAAATATCCTGCAGAATTAAATTACCGAGATTAATTAAGACACTGAGGCAGTGCGTGACTGAGAGTGGGTTCGGTGTGAGGTGGTTCAGATGTTCTGTACAGTGGTGTTGGTGATGGGAACCAGGGTTCTCCATGTCTACAACACATAGACAAGTGTCTGCTAAGTTTTATATGGAATGCTAATGATGGGGAAAATCTGGAAAACCTGAAAACACTATTAGGCTTCTTTTGGGAACTACCTAGCCCTAGAACACACGTACACGTATCCTTCCACCATGAATAGACTTTCTAAAACATACCTGTCAGCCCAAACCTTCTCAAAACGATTCATCTCAGACAGGGCATTCCTACCATGGAGCCGTTTCATGCAATATCCTCCGCTTTCAGAGGCGGACGTCTGGTTCCATTTACCTCCACTGTGAACAATTCTGGTTCGGTGAATCCGAGCATTTCACTCCCAACCACTCTGAATGACATCTTAACCGTTTAATTGTGTAGATATTTTGGAAAGTCAATCGAATTTACCAATAATCTGTCCTCCTGGGACTCGCTTTCTCATTAAAATCAAAATTTGATTAGGTTTAGTTCAGACACTGATCTAATAATTCGTATACAGTGAATTAAGTTCTACAGAAATATAGAAGAGGAGGTTGGATTAATGTGAAACTAAATTCTACAAAAGTTAAATATGTGCTTCAATACATTATCATTTACAGAGTAATCAATGAAGTGCTGCTCCTACATTGCTGTCTCGCTTCGTAATACCTCGGCTGCTCGTGCTGTTCGCCGTAATATGAGAGAGACAGTATACAAATAATATATGTAGTTAAAATTCATTGATTTATTTCCATATAAATTACTTGCAAAGTGCTATCTGATCGCAGACAGGCGAGTTACTGGCAGTAGAAGGTGAGGACGTTCTGCTGGTTTCCTCTGATCAGCAGGATGGGGCAGTGCAGTCCAGAGCTCAGCGTGTCCAGCCAAGCCATGTAGAGAGAGCTGGGGCAGCCGCCCTGAGGGACAGGTAACGAACTGGCGCACACAGAGAGCGAATAATGAGCTTACAGGTCCACAGAAAGGCTTTTAAAAGCAAGAGTTAAATAACGAAAGGACTATTCATAAAATTGAGCTGTTAAAGATTAGGAACTGGGATCAGTACTCACATCAAGACCAGAGCAGCCTGTTTGGAATTCCTCCTGATGATCTCATTCAGCTTCACCTTTCTCTCAGACTGCAAGACAAAGTGTACAAGTAGGGGACATTAAGGTGAGGGAAAAGTGCCGATAGCCACGTTGGCCTGAACACAGTTTAGCATGTGCGTTCTCGGGCACACACTAAAGCACAACCGAACCTTAGTTTTGAACGCATCCATCTGCTTGTCCAGAATTTTCGAAGGACCCTGCTGCCCGAGCCCCTCCGGCTGCTGTCCCTCCTGGAGCCTGAAGTTGGCGATAGACTCCTCAAAGCGGATCATACTGCGCAAAAGGAAGAAATGCATTACGGTTTGAGCAACCTTATGCAGAAACTGACTTTTGAAGAGTCCCCATACCGTTACAGAGTATAATACACTTGTGGGAGCAAAAGTGTGTCGTAGGGGGTTTGGGACCCCCTAAGAAACCTCTCAAATACTAAATTCTGGTTAACACAGCATGCTATTTGTCAGAGGAAAACAAAGCTCTAATACAAATTCAGAGCAAGAGCACCGTTTAGCTGCTTAACAATCAAGCTTCCATCTTTGCTAGCACTGGTATGGCTCAGGGTGGTGCTGTAGCAGACTGGTTCACCCAGTCACAATAAATATATTAGCAGTGGTTGGTGTAGCTCAGCAGGTAACACCACTACCTGTCTGAGAACCACCACCACCACATGTGGGAGACTGGAGTTCGAATCCTAGTGTGGGTGACTATGCTGTGCTACACCCATAAGAGTCCTTGGGCAATACTCCTAACACTACACTGGCCTACCTGTAATATGATTGACATTGCAAGTCGCTCTGGATAAGAGCGTCAGCTAAATGCCAGAAATGTAAATGTAAATATTATGTATTGTGACATGTGAACTACGTTCAGGATTCCCCCGAAAACTTTACAATGTGCTAAAGCATGTCCGTAAATATAAAAATAGCAATTTCTTTGTAAATCTGTCCAATTTTCCTAATAAAAATGGAGAATAGAGTGAAATAATACTAATTTCCTGATTGCACAGTGCATGTTTGATTGTCTAGTTCGTTTGCAATGTTTGCCCTGTAACTAAAGAAGCCAAATTTGGTGTCTTGGCTGATTGACTACATTTGTGAAAATTGGAAAAGTTTCATTTAATCACAGAATCAACTCTTTAAATTAGACCTGCAGGTCTAAAATCCTGATATTTATACCCAAATAACATTAAAAATGATTTTCAAACTTAATTAATGCCATGGATTTTCAGTTGCAGATGTATCGACTACATACAGACTATCATATGTTGTGCGTCCAACTCTGAAGCTTGTGTCGGATTTCTTACTTTTTGGGAAAAGGTGGCCGTTCACTGTCTGTCATCACAATGACGTCACTCACATGCAGTCGGAATCTTCGCAGTAAAAGCATCATCCTGAGGACAGAGACATACTTGTGGTCAATGTCGCCTTTTACAGTTTCAGGCAAATAACTCGAAATGAAGAGATATGTACTCTTTGCGATCTTCCTCCATGGTCTGTTGCTGGCCAACGATGAAGATGCGAACTTTACACCTACTCCAGCGCTTTCTCCTGGTCAACAGATATGGGATGAGCAGCGTCAGACCTAAGAGGAGAAAGAGAAGGAGAGAACGTATTCATGCCTACTCTGTACAGGAGAAAGTTGGGAAAATGTAGTTTTGATGACTCTCTGTTCCAGAAATAATCTCCTTACCCCCATCATCAGAGATCCAGTACACATCTATGGACTTCTTCCCCTGTTTGTTCTGGAAGATTGTGTGGATCGCACTGCTTTGGATGGGGGGTGCGTTTTCTTCCTCTGGGGCAGAGCACAATAATAACAAGCAGAAGAATAAGACCCATGCTTTTAAAGAAGCTTTCAACCAAAGGGTTTTACCATGTAAACACAGAAATGCTAAAGCTGAAGTTGGTACGTTGTGGCTGCTGTAGCAGCAGGTTTTCATCCCTAACAAGTAGAAGCACCCCTGATTCAGTGGGTCTCAATCTTTAGACAGCTGACCATGAGTGCTCCTGCTTGTTTGGAGTGAGCACCTGTACCTACGCTGGCTCTTAGAGGACAAGACTGGACACCCCTCTTTCCAGGATTACATATGACAGTTACAACTGACAAGTGGCTCGTCTCACTGATAGTTGGCCTCCGTGGTTGGTGTAGCTCAGCGGATAACACCACTAACCGCCAAGTAGCCACCACCACACGTGGGAGACTGGGGTTCGAATCCCGGTCTGGGTGATGCTGTGCTACACCTATAAGAGTCCTTGGGCAAGACTCCTAACACTATATTGGCCTACCTGTAATGTGATTAACCTTGTAAGTGGATAAGAGCGTCAGCTAAATGATAGAGCCTTGTACCATGAAGCTCACTCATCCTACCTTTGCTGAACTCATCCCACTATTAAAAACAGTGAGGTGCTTAAGGTTCAGGTTTAACAGCAGTACTAAGAAAGTTTCGTACCTGATTCTCCTTCTGATACCCCGCTGTGGTCTGACTCGACTGCCTCGTCGGCTTCAAACGCCTGGTTTGCTATCAGATTTAAAAAAAAAAAAAAAAAGTTATTTGCTGAAGAACTTTTTGAAGCTTTTCTTGAAAAACGTTAATATTCCACTATCACACACCTTCACACTGCAAATCCTCTGAAATGTCAAGTCCGTCCGCCATCCGGAGAACACATACACCGTAGTTGGAATCAAAAGTATCACTACGAAGGAACAAAAAAAAAAGAAAGAAAGAGAGACGGCATGTTAAGTAGGTTCACAACTTCAAAACAGAAATCTGTAACTGAGTAGTTTACTACATAGTTCAGAGCTCGGTTTCTTGTGAAGCTGTGCGTTGTACAGAAACACACCGTTTGCTTATAATAGGTGATGGGAACCAGGACTTACCGCGTGCACGTACGGCCATTTCACTTACTATTCAAAAAGAACTGTCAACCGAGAATTATGGAATATGTAATATTTACATTTACACCATTTAGCTGACGCTCTTATCCAGAGCGACTTACAAGGTTAATCACATTAAAGGTGGGCCAATGTAGTGTTAGGAGTCCTGCCCAAGGACTCTTATTGGTGTAGCACAGCACAGTCACCCAGACCGGGATTCGAACCCCAGTCTCCCACGTGTGGTGTTGGCTAACATGGGTATTGAAAAAATGGTAAACTGCTCTCCTTATACTACATTACTTGTTGCTGTGTGTAATATAATATCCTGACTTATTAGCTAGCTGACTAAATTATTAGTTGTAAAAACCTTTTCCCCTATTCATACTCAACTGATCAAAGAGGTCATGCAATATCCTAAACTGGAAAAGACATTCTCTAACTCTCTTCAAGGGTCTAGGTATGGTTTATAAAAATCTTTCATTAAAAGACCTTGATAAAGTAAATAAAAATAAATAAATGCTTTCTTTTTTTGCTGCCTCTCTGCGGTTCTAAAGCGAAAGTCATTATATTTATAACCATTTTGTAACAGCTATATCTGCTGTAAGCGCTTTAATTTATTTTCTCATCTTCCAGCACCTTCTCAAGTTCAGAATCCTAATCCACTTGATGGAGGTTAATGATTGCTATCTGTTGGCAGGATATAAGCACAGCTGAGACATAAACATGTGATGTAAATACATGAACAAAGTTTTCGTAACCTCCATCAAACGGGATTAGAATTAATAACGGCTCCTGCCGTTAAACAGTTTCCACTGAAGGCTTTAGGCACTATTCCTCCTAACACACACCCACAGGTCTCCTCATTATCGTCCACCATCACGGCAGTGTTGTTATTTATGTTAACAGATGCAGGTGACGAGAGGGAATAAGACAGAAGGGGTCATACCGAGGATTTTGTTGACTGCAGAGTTTTTTTTTCTCGTTTAAACACTTTAATAACTGAAACAATGATTTTGTGATATGAATATTATTTTTACGGGATGCTTATAATTACAGAGACAAAATCTTAACCACGCAGTATTCCTTAATTCCCTTTTTCTCTCTTAACACATTTGGATTGAAAAAAAAACCCTTCCCTTTTAATACAGTATGTCAAATGTTGACTTTACTTACTATATGGTGTTAACATAGTCCTCCAGACTGGAGGGGTCACATTCCTTCCAGTTAGTCTTGAACCCCATGAACAACGTATTAGGCTTCATTTTTCCCAGACCGGAAGCCTGTTGAGAGATTAAAGAAATATGACTAAATGTAAATGGGACAAAAAAAAAAATAATAATAATAAAAAAAAAATAAAATAAAAAAAAGAGGGGAAGGGGTCATTCTCCTGAAGGGGACTGTTACCTGCATGAGGAACCGAGCCCCCTCTCTTAGACTGTCTGCTTTGAAAGGAGTGTAGAAAGATCTGACCTTCCTCTGGTTAAGCCATTTCACCAGTTGGTCTGTGTTTCGCTCGGATACTGACTTGTCATCGTCCTGCGGGGAAACGAAAGAAGGTTGGCCTACGTTCATGCCACTTTCGGGATTTATGGATGTATGTGAACGTAAAGTCATCTTACTCACCATAAGAATGTCACCACAGATCATGAGACTGATGTTTTTAGTGAATGTGCCCACAAAGTCCACTAGAGCCGGACGCAAGTGAGGAGGACCAGTCAGAGCCAGACACTGTGGTCTGAAAAAACAGAAGCAGGTAAATGGCATCGCTAGAAAAACCTCAACCGGCACAAGGAGGGTGAGATTTTGAAAAAGCATGATGCATTAAAAACATAAACGATGTGATACACAGACAAAATGGTACAATTTTCAGTTTTACCTGAAATTTTTGACATGGTCCTCCACATTTGCAAGAGAGACAGAATAAGACAGAGCCATGCTGTAGGAACCAGCCTGGACCGACGAGCCCCAGTTGACCTCTAGAAAATAAAGTAAAACATTACTGTTAGTGTATGAGGACACCCCTCCTAATTCAGGTGTTTCAGCCACACCTATTGCTAACAAAGGTGCTAACACAGCTAACACATAGCCATGCGGCCGCCATAGATCACTAGCAGTAGAACTGGTTGTACTGAGGAGTGGATAACACCACTACCCACCAAGTAGCCACCACCCATCGTGGGAGACTGGGGTTCGAATCCCGGGCCGAGTGACTATGCTGTGCTACACCAATAAGAGTCCTTGGGCAAGGCTCCTAACACTACACTGGCCTACCTGTAATACGGTTAACCTTGTAAGTCACTCTGGATAAGAGCGTCAGCTAAATACCGTAAATGTAA
>JAMWET010006913.1:0-10000 GCA_024036415.1 Prochilodus magdalenae | reverse complement strand
TATTGATACTGGGAGCAGTCTAGAGAAACAGTCCTTACGAAATTTACCCCTTGGGTGTATGTATCCAAGGATGATAATGACCAGTCTCAAAAAGATGATGCTAGTGTTTAGCATGTTGCAATCGATCCACAGTTCAGATAGAAGTCTTGGGCGCGAAAGCCAATCAGCAATAACGAGCCCCTCCTCCAAACGAGCCTAGAATTGGTTCTGGGTGTGGAGTCACGTATTCGGGACAAGTGTGAAAATCACATAGCCTTTTCTACACACGGAAATAACACTAGCCCATTCAGCCGACAACAGTTAAGCTCCACCTATTCATGCTGAAGTTATAAGGAGTGTTTTGGCCTGGACTGCTTTTTGAATGAGGCACAGTGCAGGACAGCCAATCAGAACAGAACTCATCTAGATGCATCTACCTGTCTTAAAGGCACAGCAGTATCAGTTGTTGTGATGCGCCGCCTGGTTTATAAATATCTAGACGTGATTGTTGTTTCAGATGTCTATCACAGCACACTGGATGCGAATACCCTCACATTAAATCCCGGATACTCACCAATCAGAATGAATGCCAGAGCAATAAAGTATGTCAGGAGGTAGCCACGCAGTGGCTCATCGTTCTTCCCATAACCCTTGCCAAAGAAGCCGATGTAGGGGTAAATGTTGTCCCTGCAGAGACACTAAGACAGCAACAAACAATAAATACGTCTGCAACCTTCTCTTTCCAAAGCATGCACAGGCACCAGTGAATGGTGAGGCTTCTCACCTGGAAGACTTTAGGGGCTGAGACTAGGAAGGCGAGGGCTGAGGACAGGCTGGCTGCGAACACCCCAGCGGTGATCAGAGGGCCGAGACCTGAGATCAAGCTGAGCACCTTAAAAAACAAAACATGTGTCTTCCATCAATGTGTATCCTTAAAAATGAGGAAACGTTGTTCAGTTAGTGGACTACATCTACTAAGACGAATCGGCGAAATGAGCCACTAACCCAGAGGTTTAACGCCTGCGATATGTGACATCACATCCCTGTTTTACACACAGGCGTGCCAGAGAGTCAGCATTTTACAATTCGTAGGTAACGTATGTGTGAACTGGCAAAAGAACGTTCCAGCTTAGTTTAGCTGGTTGGTGTAGCTCAGCAGATAACACCACTACCTGTTAGGGAGCCACCACCACACGTGGGAGACTGGGGTTCGAATCCCGGTCTGGGTGACTATACTGTGCTACACCAATAAGAGTCCTTGGGCAAGGCTCCTAACACTACATTGGCCCAGCTGTAATATGATTAACCATGTAAGTCGCTCTGGATAAGAGCGTCAGCTAAATGCCATAAATGTAAATGTTTACCACGTCTCCTTTAACGAAATAATTTCAGCCACCAAGTGAATCATCCCCTAAAGAGTTGATTAAAAGTCATACCTGAAAGCTGTTGGCAAGGCCGAAGGAGCAGGAGTGAGTCTGTTCACAATAAGTAAAGTTCCAGCCTAACTTGCATCCTAAACCATTGCAATCTCCAGTATAGTTCACCGGCAAACTGTCATTGGCGTTCCCAGAGGCATCTCGCACCACACACGCTCCTACCAGAGTGGGAAAAAAAGACAAAATGCAAAAAAGACAATTAAACGAGCAGTAAATGTCTAACTTTATGTCTAAATACAAATCATGAATTGAGCCTCTCATAGGCAGCTCTACACGTGCATGTGCTGACAAGCCGAAGATAGAGGATCCGACTCCTGCATGTGGATTACCATTTCGGTTTCTATGTATAAATTACTGTGGTCGAGAAGTGCAAAACAAATTAACATTCCAGAAAACAAAATTACAAAAGTAAAAACTAATTTAAAAAAAAAAAAAAAAAAAAAAAAAAAAAAAAAAAAAACAACCCACCAACTAAAAAAAAAAAAAAATTTTTACATAAACCACCCTCCTCTTGTCAATCAGTTTGGTGGTGGTAGAGTGAGAGAATGAAAGAGCCGACGGAAGACAGAGAAAAACAGGTGACATTTAAACCACTGGGGCTGTAAAAAATGGACTGTTCTATAAAAGCTCTCAGCTAGTTTAAGCTAGCAAGCTAGTTCTCCACAATAGCTAGCGTTACAGCGCACTTACCTTCCTTAACATTCCCAATTCCAAGTGGTTTAGATGCCTGTTCATGTCTTTCTTCCAATCATTCTACCACCGCCAAACGGTTTGATTGACAAGGATCTGGGGTGCGTTAGACCCGCCCTTTCCATCAGAATTTGCAGTCTGTAAAATTGTTTCCGATCTGGTAAAAGTGATTTACGTGTGGTAAAATAGTTTTAGCTTTTGTAATTTGGTTTTCTTGAATGTAATTTTTTTCCCATTTGTTAATTTTTATTTTTGTAATTTTGTTTTTTGAAATGTTCATTTGTTTTGCACTTCTACTGTAGCAAATGGCAGAAATCAGGTACACACTCAAGGTGTATTCGTTGCGAGAACAAATCCGGAAGACTTTTTGGGTGTGGGGTGCACGCATGTCTTTGAGGTTCAGGTTGTTGGCAACTGCAAAAGCTAAGGATGACAGCTACAGTCACAACCTCAGTCTTTCATGAATATCATTAACAAGGAGGAACACTGTGCTGTGGTTGTTTTCCCTTTAGCCGTGAGACTGTCTCACATCCTTTCATTCTCTTTCTCTTCCTCACTTTCTTATGGCAACCTCTTCTTTAGTCTCTTCTCAATCTCTGCCATTACATCCATGCTGGGAACACTGAGCAGGCTTCTCCTTATAGCTGCTTACGATCCCTAGTTGTTGGCGTGTGATGTGGTGGTGTTAGGTGTTACACAGTTCTCACGAGAGGTCACGTACACGCTACTCCAACGTTAGTGCTATAGCAGGCAAGTTTGAAGCTGTTATATTAAGATACATAGATTAGATGTCGCAGTGTAAAGCGCAGGAACCAAAACGAGCTTCAGGAAAGTGTTAATACAGTTTATATAAATTGGTTTTGTAAAATGAACAGCAAAGTGGACTTCAGGTTAAGGTTTATAGTCCCCTTCTTAATAGAAAGGAACAAAAACAACTGCCCGAGTGGAAAGATGTTCCTTTAAGGACATTGGTTTAAGCCAGCTCTACACAGAGATAGGGAGTGTTGCATTCATTGTGCTCTCACCTGCAGTTATGGAAATGATTAAATAGCTCACTGTTGTCCAGAAGATGGCCATAAGCGTTCCTCTGGGGATGGCAACCTCTGGATCCTATCAGAAGCACAAGTACAGCAGTTCAGAACATATTCACATCTAATATGACAGACCTAAGAGACTCCAAGCACGTGTACCGAGTTACCTTCAGGTCTCCTGAGATGTTGGCGCCTGCCAGGATGCCGATAGCAGAGGGGAAAAAGATGGCAAACATCTGGAAGAAGCTTCCATCCGCCCCTCTGTAGTCAGGAAACAGATTCTCTGCCAAAATCTCACCTGAAAACAACAATCTCTCAGGTTAAGGTACACTCAAAATGGAAAATCATCTCATCCAACAATTCCATTTGGATCAAGTTGGAATTTAAAGACCTGTGAATTTAAAGTGGCCTTATTATAAAACATGCATCTCAGCTCTTCCAAATGGTAAAATTTAAGGGTACTCTTGAATGGGTTGCTGATACCTCTGTAGCTGAAGAAACCCATTGCCTGCTTCTCTTTACTGGCTGGAATAAATGAGCCAACAATGTAGTTGGCGAAGGTCACCATCAGCACAATGAAGAACAGGATCTGGGTCTGTAAAAGAGAGGGATACCATCTCAAAGCTCACAGGGGATTAATCAATGCTGTTTTAGCACTTATTATAATGAAAGAAAACAAGAACTCAGTAAATACTAGATAGAAAATACAACTAAATTATATTATATATTATTAAAAAAATAATAATAAAAAAAAAAAAATAAAAAAAAAAAAACCTGACAAATTTTGCTCACATCTGTACTAGTGGCCCCTCTATGTGGACCCCCCCAAGTAGTAGTTAGTAATAGTACTGCTTATTTAAGACCCTTGATAAAATCTTAAACAGCTAAGATTTCAGCTAAAGCGCTTACCTTCGACTCCCACTCCATTCCAGCCAATGAGATGAGCAGTAGCACAGTGACCGTGATGGTACCTATGATGCGCACATCATTGAGGTCATCCACCATGACAGCATTATACTCCTGCATTATACGGGAAAAAGTCGAAAATGCCATTATTACAAATGTTGCAGAGCAACAACAACAAAGCATCAGCTGAGGAGGCCACTCAAGTCTCTAGTCAATTCAAGGGTAGACTACTCCAACTCGCTCCTGGCTGGTCTTCCTACGGGTCATCAGGCCCTTGCAACTGGTTTAAAACACAGCAGCCCGGCTCATGTTCAGTCTATCTAGGTTTACCTACGCTCCCTTCACTGGCTTACTGTAGCTGTCCGCATCTGCCAAGAAGCCCAAAATGGACCAGGCCCTTCCTCCTTATGGCAGTGGTTAAGAGTCGACCTGTCCCTGGAGCCCTTCGACCTTCAAGCACAGCTCGACTCGAACCGCCATCTCTGAAGATGCATGGAAGTCAAGCGTCCAGACTTTTCTCTATCCTGGCTCTGAAACGGCGTGGAATGAACTCCCACTGGCTCTTGCAGTCTTCAAACGCAGACTCAAGACTCATCTCTTGGTAAAGCACTTAAGTGAGTGAGAACCAATAGATTTATATATTGATTTTTTTTTGTTTTGGCACTTTGAATACCGTGTTGGGTTGCCAGGTAGTGCACTTTCTTATACATGTCTGTGAATTGTTCCATCTAGGTATCAGCACTGGCCCTTTAATCTAACGGCACACTAAGCACGGTTGTAAAATCGCTCTGGATTAAAAAAAAACGAAAAAAGAAAAAGCCATAAATGTAAATATCCTGTCCACCGTGTTTGAGTGTTAAGGCTATTCATTTCACTCATCCCCGATGACCCTTACCAAAACATTTGGTGCATCAGGCATCAACAATTTTCTGTATCTTCATAAAATGCTTTGACATGATGTCACAAATAGAAATACAAAGGGATTAAATCAGGAGAACACAGAGACCACTAGATTGGACCCAGTTCATTTTCAAGGAAACACCAAGACAGTATCTGTCCCCAATGAGGCAGTGTATTATATATGTACAGGGGTTGGACAATGAAACTGAAACACCTGGTTTTAGACCACAATCATTTATTAGTATGGTGTAGGGCCTCCTTTTGCAGCCAATACAGCGTCAGTTCGTCTTGGGAATGACATATACAGGTCCTGCACAGTGGTCAGAGGGAGTTTAAGCCATTCCTCTTGCAGGATAGTGGCCAGGTCACTACGTGATGCTGGTGGAGGTTCGTCCTTCTTGGTGGTATGCTGACATTACCCTGGATACCGTGGCTCTTGATACATCACAAAGACTTGCTGTCTTGGTCACAGATGCTCCAGCAAGACGTGCACCAACAGTTTGTCCTCTTTTGAACTCTGGTATGTCACCCATAATGTTGTGTGCATTGCAGTATTTTGAGCAGAACTGTGCTCTTACCTGCTAACTGAACCTTCACACTCTGCTCTTACTGGTGCAATGTGTAGTTAATGAAGATTGGCCACCAGGCTGGTCCAATTTAGCCATGAGACCTCCCACACTAAAATGACAGGTGTTTCAGTTTCTTTGTCCAACCCCTGTATATTACAAACAGCTTGTTCATTTAAAAGGGAAAAAGATCAGATTGGTATCTGTGTCGGAAGACCTTCAGGTTTGCAGTATCAGTACCGGACATTAAAGAGTAGTGCTGAGTCACCCTGATCAGTAAAATCTAATTCTCACTTTGCTGGCAAATTATTATTATTTTTTTTTTTCCTTTTTGCACTGTATGTGATGTAGGATGCTGTCTGATTCACATTTAGAAGCCACAACTGAGTTGCTCTCATTTGTTAGATGAAACATTGACAATAAACAATAAATGAAATAACCATATATGAAGTTTACAACAATCCCAATATCATTAGACATACTAAACACATTTTCATGTGTGTATGTGAGAATGCCTCAGTCTGCTTTACTTACAACGAGGAGGTCTCGGACAACCTCCGCAAACCCCACAGTGTTGAGGGCGCACCCTAGAGCGTTGGCAAAGGAGAACACCATTCCAATGGGACCACCCATTTCAGGACCCAAAGTGCGGGAAATCATGAAGTAGGCGCCACCTGTTGGACAAGTGAATGAGCGTTTCAGACCATGAGGATCACGGATGAGCACGCCATGGATGGGCTATGGTTGATTGTGAGGTAAATCCAGCGATGAGAGCGGAACTTCCGTTCGTCTGATAGACGTAATCCGCAAGATCAAGCGCAAGGAACTGAATGCTCCCCAGAATATTCAAGGCATACAGCGAACCTGCGAGTACACAATCATTGTTTTAAAAAATCTTCCTGCATAAGAAAAACTATCCTTGCTAGTGTGCTTACATTTTCATATGCTCTCGAATCAATACCATACCCGCCAGATGACCGCAGGTCCAGGAAACGGAACGGGCTGCCTTCGTCTTTTGTCCACGCATTACCAGTTCTCCAGACTCAACCCCTAGCTCTGGTGACTATTGACGGAGAAGACAGGAATAGCTGTCCTATTTCCCAGAGTCTCCTATACTAGCTGGTAACGATAATGGCTCTGCCTGAAACATCTACACACAGCAACACATGTCACATTGAATTGCTTAACCAATGATAACATACGATCTAAATCAGAAGAGCTGCCCAAAAAGTGAGGCCTCTACCAGATGCGGCCACACCATCAAGTCTCGCCTCCTAACCCCCATCCCATTCCATACCTTTAATACAGTGACTGTAACAATACAAACAGACTTGTGACAACCTATAGTATGTCCCACTATAAACCCCTGCGCCTTGCTTGTACCGAGGACTGGCCGTAAATGAACTGTCTGGGTACCATGGGTTCTTAAAAGTAACTAAGTACAAAGCTTAAAGGAGCAATAATGTGAAAAAATTCAGCATTAAAGTTAAATAACACTAAGAAGAATACTGAAGACAAGAATTAAGCTGGTTCTAACTGGACGTTGCATAGACATCTACTTTATAAGTTGTTGCACAGGTATCCACTGAGGTTAGCATGCTAAACAGCTAGCCCTGGCGCTTCCTGTCTCATAATACCACCACTTTGTACCTGAAGAGGTGCTAGTGAGTCACTGTAGTGCTGTAGGAGTGGCATCAGTCCAAAGTGAGAAGAGGAGGAAGTAGCTCTGCTGGCCCGACGACATATTCTAAACTCTAATCAGTCACGTTAAAGGTGCTGCTCCCGTTTGGATCATTTAAGGGCAGGTAGCCAACAAAAGGAACGGTAAACACAACGATGGCTAAAGCTGTTGGTGAGCGACCATCAGGAGGAGGCATTTTCTAGTGATATACTGCCCCCTAGTGTTTTGAGTATGAAGTCGACAGGATGCAGCATTTTGCACATTGCTCCTTTAAAGCTTATTGCTAGGCCATTTTTATGAAATACACCACTTCTGTAATACCAGCACTTCAAAGTAGACTATGCTAGGATACTCTACCACTGTACAATAAAGAATATACGGCTGACATTGGTACATAATGTGAGTACCTCTGATATCTGCTATATTTTCAGTTGACAGTTGCCCGACACAGATATGCCACCTCTACTACCCACCTCAAAAGACTTGCGGAGAGTCTCCAGCGAAGGCCTGCTGCGTCGCAGACGGCCCGTGGCTGTGGCATTGGAGTAGAAGTCCAGATTGGGCATCTCGTCTATTGTGCTGTAAATGGACGACCGTCGGCCCTCCTGTTTCGAACCCTGGCCGTTGGCCCGCTGTCCCTGGGGCGCTTCCATGTGACGCCTGATATCACCGCTGGAGGGCTGCCAGTTTTGCCCTTTCGTGACATAGTAAATCTAGATCTTGACTCGTATCGTGGCGGGGCCTCTTCGCTGACAGAAAAGCGACCCTGGGGCAAGTTGGCCATGTCTGACATTTTGCGTCTGGAAATGCGCTGCCCCATTGTTGCGGTTGAAGCTCCGGTGACCTCTTGAATTCCTGGAAGGAGAAAAAGGGTAATGATACTTTTGACATAGCACAAATTTAACAGGCTAAACTGGCATTTCAAGTTCTTCAGAGAAAAATCGGAAATATTATAATAGTAAAATATACATTAGGCATTTCTCATTCTGAGATCACTGAAAGCTTTTTAACTTATTTAAAGTAAGCCACTATATGCAAAGATAAACTGGGTTTGTTAGAGGTGTATTCCCTACAACAAGCATCATTACCTACCACCATAATGAGAATTTGACATTGAAATCACTAAAAACCAATAAGCATTGCCTACAAAATATGCTAAATAACCCTGCAATAAGTTTACAGTAATCTAAAAATAATAAATATTCGACATAGAGTAATTTACGATAATTTCTCTTGACAAGAACCAATTTATCCATCTGTAACAATTTTAAATGTTTGTGAATAAAATAATATTAGTGCATTCATAATGGAAATCACATTTTTATTTCTCTAACAAAAACTGGTATTTACAGTGATATAGCATTAATATTTCTAACATAAGAAGCTCAATCCAGACAACTTGTTTCAGGAAATAAAACGAGCTAGGCCGATAATAAATTTTGCAAAGGAATAAGATCAAGTATTTAATGGTACAAGTGTAGCAGCAACATTCAAACACGGTACAAGTGAACTTCCCTGATAGAGACTGGCCAAATTAAAGCTAGTAAGTTTGACGATTTGCTTGTTTAGAGACGTAACGTCTGTTTCATCATTCAAGGTTCTGAAAATGTAGACATAAAAACTTCGTAAGTTTCTATTTCTCTTTATTTTAAAAAGATCCAGCATTCAAAAAGGGTTTCATGTACGGCTGCATCAACAAACCTCTGCCTTTGTCCTCTCGGACTGTTTACATTTTCAATGCGACGTGTCAAGGTGCAAATGCATCCTTCCTCGGTTTGGCAACTGACACGGGAAGATTCCATGACTAGCACCTTTATTTTTCTTAAGCTGATAAGGAGCATGTGCTGCTTGTTCACAGTTTTTTATCACAAGTCAATTTAAAACGGATACGTGATGGCCGTTTAATGTGCCATGTGCTTATTTATATCAGAATAGTGGGAGAGAAGTAAGTCAACCAAAGTCCAAGCGGGCGGGGCAAAAATAAATCCAGCTGGCACGAAACATAAAACGTAACTCTGTAATATCTAACCGTTCTGATCCAATAATTAACTTTTTTTTTAACTTATTTGCTTCTCACTAGTGCATAAACCATTGAGGCAGTTTTATTATCAAATATATTTACAAATAAGTATCTTCAATGCACATTATTGATTAAGCAACCCAACCAACCCATTATCTGTTTTTATTTTCGTATTTTTGCAACACATTTGACCCAGAAGGCCTATGTCCTCCCAACGAAAACGAGACATGGAACCCAAAGAATGGCTTGGAACCAATAGAAAGCTTTCACCTACGCATTGAAATAGCACTTCCCTTTATAGTAACTTAACACTAAACAGCCCTTTTCCCCCCCCCTCTGGTGTAAAAGCTAAACCAGTTTAAAAGACCCCTGAAGACGTTTTTCCACTGTATTCACACTGAAAATGCAGTTTTAAAGAACGTAATAAAGATAATTTGTGGGAATTTTGTCAATACTGTATCTCCACATGTGCATACAAGTTAATCAGTTGGATCCCATCATATGTTCCCAGCATAAATCTACCTTAATGTATATTTCAGCTTCAGCTGTCCTACGCTCTTGAGTCTTCTTGAAATCGAACCAGCGTGTGGTTTTCAAAAATATCCCATTTCCTTCATCCAGCTCCTCCCAATCTGCATTTGTGCTTTTATCCTTCACAAGTTTTCAACATTTAATATCACAGCTGCAGCACCTCCCCTACCTGTGGCGGGGCGCTGCTGTAATGGCGGATCCCCCTGTTTCCATTGATAAGTGCTCTTTTCATCCTCTGAGACTTCTCTCGTGTCCGGGGG
>JAMWET010006912.1:10000-273048 GCA_024036415.1 Prochilodus magdalenae | reverse complement strand
CTTTGTTGACCTCCAAGTACACAAGGACCTAGCTGTAAATGACACAAAGATGCTATTACCTGTAAAACCTTCTGGATTGGGCTTTAGATAAAGTGCATTAATCATTTTGTTGTAGTGTATGCTTATGTTCTGCTTTCATATGTTCACATGTTTTGTGTTTTACAGTTTCAAACGTTTCTTATATTTTGCAGGTACTTTTGGCTTTTATGTGGAAGCGCATGCTTTGTCCCGTAAGATGCTTGTCCCATACCGTAGCGAGGAATTTATATTGTGGTGTTAACCTGTTTCTCTGAAATGAGTGGCCTAAACAAACACCCTGTGCCCTTCTCCGGAGTGTCTCTTGGGTCTTTAGTAAAGTCTTGTAATGGTCATTATTTGTCAGACTCCTGTTCACTTACACCTGTTCCTTCTGTTCAGTCCAACCATTATCATTTAATATACTTCCCTTCACTCCTTCCCTTCACTCCTTCCCTTCACTCCTGCTAATCTCAACACCATTAGAGTAATTCCTGCACAGATTATATTTTTATTGTCTCTCTGGGCAGATAAATGTGTGTCTAATTGTATTTGGTGAAATCTGCCAAAACTTTACCACCATTGAAAGTAAATTATTAATATCAGCATTTAATGTCGCTAAAGTCTCTGTTATATTTCTAATAAGTAAACAGTAAAAACTACAGACAGTTGTTTGAAAATGAAATACTATGCTGTGTAAAGTAATTGCTAAGGGGAGAACCTAGCCCCTCATTTAATACCTTTTCCAGAAACCTACATTCTGTATTTCTCTACTTGTAACACTGGTCCCTTTGTTTCCATTATTTCAAATCATTTGAAGTTTGAATCTCATATTTCCCATTTCCCTAATTAACCCCAGACTTATTGTCCCATTTCTCAGTGTTGTTTATTATTGTTGATGTAAATGGCTAAAAACTAGTAATTTACTGGGTTACAAACTGAAGTCCTGTCTTTTGTTTTAGCCCAGAACAGTGGCGGGGTTTCGTGGAACAGTGCGCTATGCTTCTGTCAACGCCCACAAAAACAAAGTGAGTAGGATCTCTCGATTGACAGCATTTCACATAACGTAATGTAAATGTATTGGGAAAATGATTTACAGTCTGTGAACGTATTTTATTTCAAGCTAGAAATTGATGATGCCAAACCACCGCGTCCTATCTTTACATATTATCATTACATAACAGCAGTTGTCTGTTCAATTTAATTCAACTTTATTGTTATTATACTAATACAGAGTTGTACAGTATATCCAAACACAGTCAGGCTTCTTCTGCAGTGCAGTATAAGAATATATGTGTGTGTGTGTGTATATATATATATATATATATATATATATATATATATATATATATATATATATATATACAGAATACAGTCCATATATTCTATACAGAAGAAACCTGACTGTGTTTGGTTATACTGTACATATGTATAAATACTCTAGTGTAAAGACAAATAGACAAAAACGATTTTTCATCCAACAGTACAGTGGGACATGTGCAGAGTGTAGAGCAGTATCAGTAAGTATGGTGTAAGCAGTGTAGATATATACGTGTACAGTGCAGGTAGTAGAGCAGCTTAATGTTCAGGTAACAGCTAGGTTGCTTAGTACAGATGTTCAGTAGATAAATAAATATAGATGAATTAACACACAGCTGAGATGTTCAGTATACAGGTTAAAGTTAAAGTGCGGTGCAGGCAGTCCTGTGAGGTAGTGGAGCCCAGTGCGTGTGTGCTGGGGCGATCCGGGCTAGATCAGTAACAGTCTTTAGTGGTGGAGTCGTGTTCTGGTAGTGGTGTAGTCGTGTTCTGGTAGGTGCTGCTGGTGTGACCAGTTTAACAGCTCTACTGTAAAAGCTGTTCCTGAACCTGGTGGTTCTGCTCGGATGTTCCGGTACCTCTTTCTGGAGGGCAGAGGTTGGAACAGGTGATGTGGGGTGTGCGGGGTCTGAGGATATGTGGGCTGCTTTCCTCAGGTGTCTCTTGTCGTAGATGTCCTGTATGGGTGGGAGGGCAGTTGCGGTGATGTGCTGTGCAGTCTTTACCCACCTCTGAAGGGCCTTGCACTCAGCAGAGGTGGCGCTGCCATACCACACAGTGATGCAGCTTGTCAGGGTGCAGCTTGTTGGAAGGATCTCCTGTTAACTGCACGCTTAATCCTTTTTCATCTTGCAGTGTGGCAAAATTAAACAACTGAGGGATGAAATGAAAACTCTAATACTCAAATATTAAACCTTTGCTGGATTCACAGGAAATGGGTCGCCATGATGATTTATGGTCCTTGTTTTACATGCTGTGGGAGTTTACTGGTTGGCCAGGCTACCATGGCGGAAAGATCAAAGACAAGGAAGACAGTGCAGGTTAGAATAAAGCTGAAAGAAGGCCGTTAATGAAAAGTGGTCGAAGGTGATTCGGGCTGATTCAGGCTGAGCGGGTTTTGCTATTTTTTTTAAAACATGAAACAAGTGGGTCAGATTAAGGAACGCTACGAGCACAAAATGCTGCTGAAACACATGCCCTCAGAGTTTTATATCTTCCTGGACCATGTGCTCGGCCTCGACTACTATACCAAACCCGATTACCAGGTAAGTCAACACCACGGAGAGTTCTCCAGTACGCTGTCCGTTTCATGAAAGGTTTTGTTGATTTATATGAACACATCATCTTCAAGGAGCACTCATTTTAATGTACAAGTACTGTTTATTTGCTGAATTTAAGATATATGCCACATTTCAAGTTCTTTACTGTAGAATATGTGTAATACACACACATACATACACACACATATACACACACACACATTATATATATATATAGGGGGTGGTGTGTTATTGGGGGCAGTTGTGGGCTGGGGGTTAGGGAACCAGCCTTGTGACCGGAGGGTTGCCGGTTCGATTCCCTGAACTGACAGTAACGACTGAGGTCCCCTTGAGCAATTGGCAAGACCACCCCCAAACCCCTCCAACTGCTCCACATTTACATTTAATGTGGGCTACCGTGGTGGATAGGGCTGCCCCACCCGCTTTCATGGATAAGTGTGTGCTCACTGCCCCCTAGTGTGTGTGTTCACTAGTGAGTGTGTATGTGGGTGTTTCACTTCAGGGATGGGTTAAATGTGGAAAAGACAAATTCCTCTGACTGAAAATCACAATTGGCACAATTATATATATGTATATGTATATCTCGTCGCTGTCCAACGAAAAACATGTATCTCCATTTTGTCCATTTTTACTTTTATGCATCATTTGAACACACCAGCTGCTGTTTACACTGAGTGAGAATCTCATGATGACTGGACCGACAGAAATGGCTCAAAACTGTTTGGAAAGATGTCTGGTTCCATTGACTTCCATTAAAGGTTAATGAGGTTTTTGGCCTCTCCTGTAAAGTTGCCATTTTGGAGATACTGGTTTTTCTTTGGACAGTGACGATATATAGATAGTTACTTATACCTCCATAGATACTGTAGATTAATTAACAGCATTGAAACATTGAAAATTGGAAATAAATCACAGGATAGAAAAATTCAAGTCGTTAATGATCTCAATACAACTTGTACTCAACAAATTAAGTAATTCAATAAATAATTGTAACGATGAAACCATTTATTCACAAAGCTCCAGCTGCTGCTTACTAATGAAGGCTTCATTTCATTCTCTGTCTGTAGTTGCTGATGTCTGTATTTGAGAACAGCATGAAGGAGAGAGAGATAACGGAGAACGAGCCATTTGACTGGGAAAAGGCTGGAACTGATTCTTTATCCTCAAATAGCACCGCCACACCTCCTCAACAGAACACACGGCAAACTGCAGCTATAGTCGGGTAGGTGCACAAAAGCACATTCGCATCCAGTCTGCAATCAAGTCTTTCATTTCAGTGGAATGGGTTATCACTGTTGCTGCTACATTGCACTGTGCGTTTCCTTTCGTCTCATCTCCTCTTGTGGTAAGAAAGGATTTTGTCATGTGCCCACAAAGTATTCCCACATATAAGCACCTAGGCATACAGACTGCTTCTACAGACATTGGTGAGAGAATGGGTCGCTCTCAGGAGCTCAGGGAATTCCAGCGTGGTACCGTGATAGGATGCCACCTGTGCTACAAGTCCAGTCGTGAAATTCCCTCCCTACTAAATATTCCACAGTCCACTGTCAGTGGGTAGAACACAGTGGGACTGGGACTGACAGCAATCAGTCACGATGACAGAGCGGGGTCAGCGTATGCTGAGGGTCATAGTGCACTGACTATGGTCACCGACTTTCTCCAGAGTCCATCACTACAGACCTCCAAACTTCATGTGTCCTTCAGATCAGCTCAGGAACAGTGTGCAGAGCTTCATGGAATGGGTTTCCATGGCGAGCAGCTGCATCCCAGCCTTACATCACCAAGCACAGTGCAGAGCGTGGAACGCAGCGGTGTAAAGCTCCGCCCCTGGACTCTAGATCAGTGGAGGCGTGTTCTCTGGAGTGACCAATCACACTTCTCTGTCTGGCAATCCGATGGACGAGTCTGGGTTTGACAGTTGCCAGGAGAACGGTACTGGTCTGACTGCACTGTGCCGAGTGTAAAGTTTGGTGGAGGGGGGATTATGGTGTGGGGGTGGTGTTCAGGAGTTGGGCTCCGCCCCTTAGTTCCAGTGAGAGGAACTCTTAATGCTTCAGCAGACAAAGAGACTCTGGACCATTCCATGCTCCCAACTTTGTGGGGGCAGTTTGGGGACGGCCCCTTCCTGTTCCAACATGACTGCACACCAGTGCACAAAGCAAGCTCCATAAAGACATGGATGAGCGAGTCTGGGGTGGAGGAACTGGACTGGCCTGCACAGAGTCCTGACCTCCACCCGATAGAACACTTTAGAGAGAAGACTGCGAGCCAGGCCTTCTCGTCCAACATCAGGGTCTGACCTCACAAATGTGCTTCTGAAGGAATGGTCAGAAATTCCCATTAACACATTCCTAACCCTTGAGGACAGTCTTCCCAGAAGAGCTGGAGCTGTTATAGCTGGAAAGGGTGGACCGACATCATATTAAACCCTATGGATTAAGAATGGGATGTCACTCGAGTTCGTATGCGGGTGCAGGCAGATACTTTTGCCAGCATGGTGTTTCTAAAACATCAATCAAAACTCTCGTGTCTAGCCCAGTATGAGGTATGAGAGTTGGTAAAGTTTTCTAGCGACTTCTTTCATCATCCTTTTGGAGCCTAAAAGCCTCAGTTATTTGCGTCTGGCAGTCGTGTCCTTTTCGCTTGATTGATATGAAGCATCTCATTATGACCTTCCTCAAGCTGCATTCGGTCTTGATCCGGAGCCAAAACAGCAAGTTGGCCAAGCTCAATAATCCAATTTAGATTCCGAAGTGGTCCTCTTTCCTGTCTGCTTGTCTAGAGGACATTAATTGGAGACTGGACCTCGGTAAAAGAAGCCGCCGGCATGAGAACAGTGCACACACTGCAGGCGTAGCCAGTACCAGGCAAACCATGAACGAACCAAAACAGCCTAAACGGACCATCAGGTGCGAACAGTCAGTAATCGGACGAGGCCAGTCTGGGATAGGTTGCCAGCTACATGCTGGAGGTCATATGATCACCCAAGGTATCATGGGAAATGAAGTCCCCAGGGCGTAGGCTGAGCCAGAGGGATTCGTGACGTTTTATTAAAGTGTCGTTTTTATGTCAAGGTCACTCGACTCTCAGGTGTACACAACAAACACTTAACAACATCTGCTAAATAAAATGCAGGTTGTATATAAATATAGATAGATAGAGAGATGGATGGATGGATGGATGGATGGATGGATGGATGGATGGATAGATAGATAGATAGATAGATAGATAGATAGATAGATAGATAGATAGATAGATAGATAGATAGATAGATAGATACATAGATAGATAGATAGATAGATAGATAGATAGATAGATAGATACATAGATAGATAGATAGATAGATAGATACATAGATACATAGATAGATAGATAGATAGATAGATACATAGATAGATAGATAGATAGATAGATACATAGATACATAGATACATAGATAGATAGATAGATACATAGATAGATAGATACATAGATAGATAGATACATAGATAGATACTTTATTGATCCCGAAGGAAATTTAGCAGCCAGTAGCGGTTTCACCAAATCAAACAGCACAAATACAAATTAGAAAAAATAAAAAACAGGGTTGTGCAGTATGAAGAACCTAAATGGGTCGGTACTACCCCCCCGGGTACAGCAGCAGTATAATTAACTGTTAACTATAAAATATAAAAATATACATAGTACAGGTCACTATGGATAAATATATAAATATAAATATAAATATATCTCACTTCACAAGGGATAGGAAAACAAAAAAAAAAATGAAAAAAAATAAAGAAAAAAAAATTAAAAAAAAAAAAAAAGAAACAAGAACTATATACAATAAAATATAGATATACCTGTAGACTGTAGAAAAAAACTCAAAGTGCAATAGTAATAAAAATAAATAGTATAGATTATATCTCACCTTAAAACAGTAAAAAATGGAAAGCAAATTTTTTCTGTTATTTTTCTAGTGAGATACCGACATTCACTCATATGGGTTTGTTTGTTTCTTTGCTTGTAAGTAATATTTAAAAATGTATTAATACTGATTTATTTACATATACAACATGTTACTCTAGAGGATTCTGGGACACTGCACTTGAATTTTAAAGTGAAGAAAACATGAATACAATAAATTTAATATTTTTATTGGGGTTACAGGAGGTCAACAAACTGCTCGCTACAACAGGTCCACACAAGATGCACATAAAGAACATGAGAACGTGCCTGGGGAAAAAAATAACACACACATGCATATAAACTTACATACATACCGGGGTTTACAAAGAAAGCTTCTGATCCATTCCAGTTGAGTAGAAATTTTTGAATAATATTCATATGTTAATTTTTTTAAGGGGAGTAGCTTTGCTACCTGTGTGAGAGCCACATCCGTTACTAAGGGCACATCCTTTTAGACCACGACACACAGTGTGTCTTTTTGGGCCAGACATAGGTCTGGACAATTCATTATGAGCCTGCTGTCTGCATCAAAAGGCATCAGAGAAATGGCTCAACATATAAAAGCTGGGTGACGCCAGAATCCTCAATCGAATATCTTTTGTATTATTTTATGAACCCCCTTTCAGGATGTAAGTTTGAATTCTTTTCACCCGTCCCAAAGCATATGCATCACCGAGTCCTATACACATCTCACGTGTGAAGCACACGTTAGAAAGAGCCGGGGAGCATTTTTCTGTAGACGTACAGGGGTTCAGTACATTCGATGAATAAATTTCTGAAGAAAAAAGTTCTGTTCTTGTAAAAGTAACGAAGGTGCTACTGAGCAAAACTGGAGTCAAAACACGACCACATGTATGACGCCACTGAAGGAAAAAAACAACTTCAGATCACATCACGCTCCCGTTAGGACCCTCAGCCCAGCAAAGACTGAAAGTACCAGCACTTGAGAGATTCTATAAAAACCTGGAATCTTGCCCTGTAAGATTCCCAGGGACATCAGCTGATCCTCAGTAGGTGGGAGGTCTAAGCGTACTTTCCCCACTCTCCTCCAGGGAATCAGAAAGGGCGCTGACCTAATTTGTAGGTATCTATAAAAAACTCACCAAATTCTTCTTTAATCTGATCAAATAATCTGAAACCAGCTTTGGGATAGTTTTGTAATTCCTTTAGGTACCCACACTAGCAAGCCAACGTGTCTTATCTGTGAAGGGAGGTCTGGATTAAAGGTCTGGAGACCATTAGGACAGACCTTTTGAGATATTTAGATACTTCCTAACATCTCCGAACCAGCGATGTTGGGATATTACCAAGTTGTTAGATATGGATTGTATCTTTTGGAAATTAGACATCTTTAGACCAACAGAAGAGAGGCCAGCAGACATGGCAGGCAAGAGAAGGACTCCAGTCCACAGCGAGGCAGGTCTATTTTTTACTATTGGGGCTGACCAATAGTGACATTGCAAATTTGGCAGAGAAGCACCTCCGTTCTCTTTGGCCCGTGTTTTTTGTTATTGCAGATGTATCTAGAGATGAAGGCATTGATCCTTTTGGAAAAGTCAGGTGATGGATAGCATGGAAGATTCTGAAATGAATAAATAAGACGAGGGAGGAGTGCATTTTAATTGTATTCATTCTGCCAAAGAATACAGTAGGTAAATAATCCCACTCTGCCAGGAGTCGCTTTATTTTATTTATTATTAATAATAGTTTTGGTTGAATTACTGGTTGAGATTGAGATTGAGTCAGCTGGCTGAAAAGGATGATTTAATAAAGTATCAGGGGGATATTTAAACGCATTGCTGTGGATTTATTTATTTAGATTTTATACCTGAGACCCGTACAGAAAGATTATACAAGACATTCTGATTCTCTTTCAGTGTGTTTTGTTTGTTTTGATGCTAATCTGAACAAATCTGACTTCTGTTCCGTCCGATTTAGCTGTAATCCCTCTCTTGCTTGAGTAATTGCATTCTGTGTCATTGATGGGCTGTCGATTCTATTCCTCCTCACAGGGTGGTGAACGTGACACCCGTTCCTGGTGAATTGCCAAGGGAGAACACGGACGACGTTTTGCAGGACGAGCACTTGAGCGACCAGGAGAACGCCCCACCCGTACCATTACCCATCAGGCCCTGCGAGGCTGCTCTGGCACACCCTGGTGGGGAGGCATGGGATGACACCGACTTCAACCGCAACAAACTCAGGATCAGCATCAGTAAGGTGGGGCTCCGTGTAGTCTTTCTCTCAGAAGCCTCCCTTGAGTTTTAAACAGATATTGGATTGTAGCTCAGATGATTTAAACAAATAAAGTATTTTCTCATAAAATGATATTTGTCTTAATATGTGCCAAGATTATCTTTCATCAGATTAAATATCCAATCCCGTGCTTTCTCACTGAACCGTTTGGGCTGCGTAATATTTCGCTTACTCATCATTTTCAGGATGTAGAAAGTCTACAGTATTTGTACGCAGGTGTAGTTTATTTTTAAATATCGCGAGGGGCGTCACAGTCGCACCCCTTAACCATATAACTGAAACCTTAACATTGCTTTGAATCTGCTCAAACTCTGACATACCGCCGTCTCCCTCAGACCCAGGTGACGGCAGAAGAGGAGGAGCAAGCTGGAGTGGTGCGGCCCGTCTCCCCAAGGGCTGGAGACCCAGAATCCCCCGGGGCTCACGGTCGGCCCCTCAGGTACCGCAGAGTCAATAGCCCCGAATCAGACCGGCTCTCTGGAGGAGATGGGAGAGGAGACGGCGGTGATAAACGGTGAGGAGTTGTGTGTCTTTGATCGCTAATTCTCAATTTCATTTTAAAGTTTATTAGAGAAGCATGTGTCTCATTTATTAGTGCTAATTATTAGTGCTAATTATTAGTGCTAATTATTAGTGCTAATTCTCTCAGATTGTATGCTTTATTGATACCGTAGCATAAAATAACTTTATTCTAATACAGTAAATTAACCGTGTAAATTCCCCATTTCAGGGAACAGAATCAGAATCAGAATCAGAATCTCTTTATTTCACCAAGTATGTTACACATACAAGGAATTTGTCTTGGTGAGAGCAACACGTATGACAAGTAACAAAAACAAGTAACAAAAAACACAGAACACAGATTATTTACAGTATTAAACTAAAGGAAAATTACACTAAACAATAAATAGGGTAGGGGATACATTAAAAAAGTAAAAAGTACTAAAGGTAATAAAGAGCTGAAGAAGCTGAGAGATGTGAAACAGATTTAGTTGAAAAATATTATATATAGAAAGTTACAGATGACCTGAATATTTACAGAAAGAGAACATCTGTACAGGTGTGCAAATAGTCATAGTGCAAATAGGCAGAGTGCAGATAGCTGTTCAGTCGGGTTTGGTACAGTTCAGTTGTATGTTTGAGGTTTACAGTGGGAGGTGTCCACTGTGGTTGAGGAGCGCTACAGCTCTGGGGCAGAAGCTGTTAGCATGACGTGTTGTGCTGGTTTTGACACCAGAGGGGAGTGTCTGGAAGAGGAGGTGTCCAGGATGTGAGGGGTCAGATGTAATTTCGCCAGCACGCTTCCTCACCCTGCTGGTGTAGATCTGCTGAAGTGCTGGCAGGTTACATCCAACGATCCTCTCTGCTGTCCTGATGATGCGCTGGAGTTTGGTTCTTTCTTGTGAGGTGGAGGAACCAAACCAAACTGTAGAACTTTTTAATCGTGCCTTAAATTAAATGTGAAGAAGCTTCAGCCTCATGGTTTTAACGCAGGTAATATTTTCGGTATGGAGACTTGAGCTCCTTTAGGTAATGGCTTTCTGTCTTTAAATAATTAACAGGCATCGTTTGGACCAAGTTGGCAAAAAGACAGCAAGAACAACATTTCCGATTCGTGTATATAAATAACTTCCCATTTCTGTAGGCACATATACACTAATTTACATTTACGCTCTTATCCAGAGCGACTTACAAGGTTAACTGTATTACAGGTGGGCCAGTGTAGTGTTAGGAGTCTTGCCCAGGGACTCTTACTGGTGTAGCACAGCATAGTCACCCAGCCCGGGATTCAAACCCCCAGTCTCCCACATGTGGTGGCGGCTCCCTGGTGGGTAGTGGTGTTATCCGCTGAGCTACACCAACCACCCAATGGATTAATGCGCTGGCATACGAAGGTCATGGCATAGCAGTATATAAATGATTATGATTATGAAGTGGGGTTACCCCAGGGGTCCGTTTGGGAACGCCCACGCCTGTATAAGAGGTGTGCTCATGGCAAGGAGACGTGAACTCTGAGTTAGAACGAAGCATGATAGTGGATGCCAATTGGACAGGGCATTCTGAAGTTGTGTGGGCATTTAACGCTCCACCGTTTGGGCTGATGGTTGGGTTTGTGTGTGGTGCAGAGCTGGTGGCTGCTGGTGGTTCCATACTGGTGGCTGCTGGTGGTTCCATACTGGTGTGGGGGTGCTCACATGGTATAGAATGGGTCCACCGGTCGGCCTAAACAGATCATTGACTGGTGCCCGCTACCTTCTACTGCTAGCCATTGGTAGACAGAATTGGTTCAAGGAGCAAGGAGCTATAGGATGTGGCCTGTGGCACCCGACATGAGCTCAATCGAAGCATTCCGCTTACAATCAATGTACGCACTGCTGTCCCATGACTGTGATGTCGGATTTGAACAGTGCAGCCTCTACAGCATGTCCAAACTCCGTTCTAGTTTTACCACCACTGACTGATATTGCACAACAAGCATGCTTTGGCTGTGGTATCTGTAATTCTGAAGAAGCATATTGTTGCGCTGTCATACGTGTTGAGCTGTCCGCACCACCCTCTACAGAGGGTGTCAGTGCAGTGATGGAGCCAGTTACCATGCCCCCCACAGTACATGTGAAAAATATATAATGTGGATCGTTATACACCCTTAATTATTAAATGTGTAAGCAAGGGTGTGCTGCTAAAGACGCGACTAAGACCTAGGAAGAACCACAGATCGTCCCGAATGGGTTTTACCCTGGTACCACAGATAAAGCAGTCGCATTCACGGTTCTGTTTTTTTTCTGCTCTGGTGACAGTTCCCGTCTGGACATGCTGGGTTCCCCCTCCCGGCATGTGTACTCTTCACAGCCAGCCCAAATGCTCTCGCTGGACACCGGCCAGGTGGACCGCCAGGCCGCAGGCCGCCATGACGTATCGGGTGATGGAGATCAGGAGGCCCACAGCAACGCTTTCATTCGCTCTGTGCCCCTGGCGGAGGAGGAGGACTTCGACAGCAGGGAGTGGGTCATCATCGATAAGGAAACAGAGCTGAGGGACTTCCATCCGGGGGCCGAGCCAACCACTTCGGGCACCACCGACGAAGAGCCCGAGGAGCTACGCCCCCTAGAGGAGCATGAGGAGAGGAGGAGGCGAGGAGGAGGTGCAGAGGCTGTGGTCCGACCCAAAACCCAGCGAGGGATGATGGGATTGGCTGGGGAGGAGGGGGCGGGACCAAGCACCGCGCATCCATCTGGACACTCGCTCCCACAGACCAGCCCACACAGGAGGGAGTCCGACCCATTCGGACCACACAGACAGGTAAGACCGCACCTTTGTGTGTCTGTGTGTGGGTGGGCAGATGTTTTGTGTGGTCGCATGTGGTCTTCGGTTAAAGAAGTAGTTCTCCTCTAGTCCTTTTTGGATTTGTACTAAAGGCTGCTGTAGCTAACAAATGGTGGCTACGTAGCATATGGGGTATATTAGCATCACCGTCCAGCTGTATCAGCTCCACTGACCATACAGGACACTCTGTAGTTCCACAGTTCCAGACTGTAGTCCATCTGTTTCTCTGTATACTGTATTACCCTTGTTCTTCAATGGTCAGGACCCCCACAGGACCCCCACAGAGCAGGTATGATGTGGGTGGTGGCTCGTTCTCAGCACTGCAGTGACACTGACGTGGTGGTGGGGTGTTAGTGTGTGTGGTGCTGGTGTGAGTGGATCAGACACAGCAGTGCTACTGGAGTGTTTAGACACTGTGTCCACTCACTGTCCACTCTATTAGACACTCCTACCTTGCTGGTCCACCTTGTAGATGGACAGTCAGAGACGATAGCTCATCTGCTGCCGCACAGTGCAGCGTCATCCTCTAGTCCTTCATCAGTGGTCACTGGACGCTGACACAAGGCGCTGCCCACATGACGGTGTTGGCTGAAAGGTTTGGTTGGTGGACGATTCTCAGTCCAGCAGTGACACTCAGTCCACTCACACCAGCACAACACACACTAACACACCACCACCATGTCAGTGTCACTGCAGTGCTGAGAATGATCCACCACCCACATCATACCTGCTCTGTGGTGGTCCTGTGGGGGTCCTGACCATTGAAGAACAGGGTAATACAGTATACAGAGAAACAGATGGACTACAGTCTGGACCTGTAGAACTACAGAGTGTCCTGTATGGTCAGTGGAGCTGATGCAGTGGCCGATGAGTGTAGATACAGGGGGTGGTTTTAATGTTATGGCTGATGGGTGAATGCATCCACTGTTTAGTAACGTTAGCCATGGAGCTCCAAACCATTGCTTGAATTCATGTGCTCATTCATCTGTCAACAAAGAGATGCTGAGCTGGTGGTGAACGTATGTGCCAGGGTATGGGTTTGAGCCTCAGCTGCCATTTGGTTCGTTTTGGTGACCATTTTTAGCCCAAAGGTTTTTTATTTTTTTTTATTTTTTGGTTTTCTGTGTGTGCATTTGTAATTGCTGGCTTAAAAGCTCTGAAGAAAAGGCTTTTAAGAGGCTTCTGTGTTCCAACCGTTCGACTCTCCAAAGAGAAAATCTATGTTTGCTGTCCAACATAGATTTTGGTTTATTTGTCTGGTGTTGATGTGACCAGTGTGTTTGGTTCTCAGGGATTTAGCCTACATCTCTGTGGGCATCTATGTCCAGTGCTCATAGATGGCATTCTGCTGTTGTGTGTTTTGGTTTCTCTGAACAATACACTGATAAACTAGACCACTGGTTGGCAATATTCCACTCTGAAGCAGCATGCAGCTCTTGTACTGCCCCCTTGTGGCTCCACAGCAGAATTTAATTTTAGATACAAATACTGTGAAATCATTTTACATTATTATACAATAAAATAAAGATAAATATAAAATATAAATATAAATATAAAATAAAGACAATAAAATAAAGAATAATGAGTCGTCCAACACATTTGTAACAATAAATAGTCTTGAGTGCTGGAATTATTGTATAATTAATATGCTAATTCACTGAGCCTTGGCCCTGACGATTGGGACACAGGCTGCTAGTCACATGGCACCACAGTCAACAGTCTTACCTAAGTAGAAACAAATGAAAAGGTAACACTTTCAAGATGAGCATTGAGAATCTAGTGATCAATGTACTGAATAATTTACACTTATATTATAAGGTCATCAGACCTAAAATGAGTCACCTTGTGTGTTTAAGGTGGTAGTAACTTCATCCTCCTGCAGATGGCGCTGCATGAGGGCGATGGTCTCTAAATACCTGCAGAAATACCTGTGACGGAGTCATAGATTGGGATGAGGTGGTGCAGTGCAGCAAATGTCTTGTTCCATGTGTGGAAAATGGCTTTATATTATATTATATTATATTATATTATATTATATTATATTATATTTTCAGCCTGTATTAGGTCATTAGCACATACTGAGACATCTTTACAATAGTAAAATTGACACAAATGTTTGTGGCTGCTAAGGTGGGTTTAATGTTGGTTGTAAAGGACATTGAGTTGATGAGCCCTGCACTAGACCAATAAGGAGGATTTCTGAAATGCTCATATTTGTTTATACCACAAAGGTAGATGTTTCCCATCAGCCTTGTATTTAGTTTAAAATAGCTTTGGGTATACTGCCTGTGGCGTAGGTTATATTGCCTGTGCATTGAGGTATATTGCCAGTATATTAGGGTCTATTGCGTATGCATAGCGGTATATCGCCTGTGCATTGGGCTATAGGGCCTGTGCAGTAGGGTATTTTGCCTGTGCATTGGGCTATAGGGCCTCTGCAGTAGGGTATATCGCCTGTGCAGTAGGGTATATTCAAGATTCAAGAGTTTTATTGTCATATGCACAGCATAACAAGCAGTTACATTGTACAATGAAATTCTTATATTGCCTGTGCAGTAGGGTATATCGCCTGTGCAGTAGGTTATATCGCCTGTGCAGTAGGTTATATTGCCTGTGCAGTAGGGTATATTGCCTGTGCAGTAGGGTATATTGCCTGTGCAGTAGGGTATATTGCCTGTGCAGTAGGGTATATTGCCTGTGCAGTAGGGTATATTGCCTGTGCAGTAGGTTATATTGCCTGTGCAGTAGGGTATATGGCCTGTGCAGTAGGTTATATGGCCTGTGCAGTAGGTTATATTGCCTGTGCAGTAGGGTATATTGCCTGTGCAGTAGGGTATATTGCCTGTGCAGTAGGGTATATCGCCTGTGCAGTAAGTTATATTGCCTGTACAGTAGGGTATATTGCCTGTGCAGTAGGGTATATGGCCTGTGCAGTAGGTTATATTGCCTGTGCAGTAGGGTATATTGCCTGTGCAGTAGGGTATATTGCCTGTGCAGTAGGGTATATTGCCTGTGCAGTAGGGTATATTGCCTGTGCAGTAGGGTATATGGCCTGTGCAGTAGGGTATATTGCCTGTGCAGTAGGGTATATTGCCTGTGCAGTAGGGTATATTGCCTGTGCAGTAGGGTATATTGCCTGTGCAGTAGGGTATATCGCCTGTGCAGTAGGGTATATTGCCTGTGCAGTAGGGTATATTGCCTGTGCAGTAGGGTATATTGCCTGTGCAGTAGGGTATATCGCCTGTGCAGTAGGGTATATTGCCTGTGCAGTAGGGTATATTGCCTGTGCAGTAGGCTATATCGCCTGTGCAGTAGGGTATATCGCCTGTGCAGTAGGGTATATTGCCTGTGCAGTAGGGTATATCGCCTGTGCAGTAGTGTATATTGCCTGTGCAGTAGGCTATATCGCCTGTGCAGTAGGGTATATCGCCTGTGCAGTAGTGTATATTGCCTGTGCAGTAGGCTATATCGCCTGTGCAGTAGTGTATATCGCCTGTGCAGTAGTGTATATTGCCTGTGCAGTAGGGTATATGGCCTGTACAGTCTGTTTATAGATATCACTGTAGTACAGTAGCAGTGCAGTGTGTTTGTTCCCCTTATAATAGAGATGAGAAAATTGCATTAGCATAATTGTGTGCAGGTGTTTGTTAATGGTAATGTGAGTGTGAGTAGGAGAGGAAGAATGAATGTGTTTATTTTTAGCTTTGTCTCTCTGATTGTGTGTGTGTGTTTGTGTGTGTGTTTGTTTGTGTGTGTGTGTGTGTTTGTGTGTTTGTGTGTGTGTGTTTGTTGCATGACAGTGCGGATGCTCAGCCTCACTCTCTCCACAACTCACAAGCAAGGTTTATATGCACATTTCATAGTCACAGAGATGTCTGTCTGAGAAGTCCAGCTCCTTCCACGCATCAAGTATATAGTCACCGAGTTTTTCCTCAGATAATTTCACAGGCAAATAAATGTCTTTAGATTAAACATGTCCTCATAATCGCACGAACATATATACATTTATGGACAGCCTGTTTTAACGCTCATTATTTAATACGTCTACTGTTTGTTTTTGCGTGTTCTAGTGCGCACACACATTTTTACTAAAGCCCACTCACTAACATTTTTGACTAGTTTCGCGCCGTAGTCTTTTCCATACCCCCGCCTGATCCCTCCGCTCTTATTGGTCTCTTTCAGTTGGAGGAGGACAGGCCACACCCACCACACTCTTTCCCGAGGCCCGCCCATTTGAGAAGACTGGCGTCCTATGTGTTCTCCTCCTCCACCATGGAGACGGAACCCTTCCCTCACGACCCCGCCCTCGGGGGGGCGGCCATTCAGCGCAGCCGCTCGGCCGAGAGCAGCCCCGCCCACCGCCACGCCCACCGTAGACACATGAACGTCATGCCGGGCAACCCCAGAGCACGGCACTCCGTACTCAACCTCTCCCGTCTACACATTCAGCAAATGTTGGCTAAACTCATGAACAAGACGTGATCCTTACATAAGCAGCAACACACACACATGCGCACACACACACACACATGCACCCCTAGCTTTAACGAAGGGAGATGCTCCGCTCCACCCTGTGACGGTTTACAGGGAGGAAAGCAGGGCAAAGACTTTAATCACAATTTGTGCAATAAACCTGGCCTGTGAGTGTGAGCTGTGAGAATGTGTGTGTGTGTGTGTGTGTGTGTGTGTGTGTGTGTGTGTGTGTGTGTGTGTGTGTGCATGGTGAGGTCAGAGGAGCATCTGTTACTTGGACACGACTCCACCGTCGTCTACAAAGAGGAGCAAGAGAAAACAGACGGCTGATCTAAAAGTGTATAAACCCACAGAGACGCTGTACAGTTGTATTTCACCTCCTTTATAGATGCAAAAAGAAAAGAAAAAGTTTTTAACTCTTTTAAAAGGGACCGTCTGAAGAGCATACACGCTCGGTCACGCTGAGTAGCGGCCCAGCCGTATCTCACTTCTGTTGGAACGAACGGGACTATTCTGAACGTCTTCACCACCGCTGTCACCATCACCACCATTGCCGCCACCAAATGAAATGTATGTATGTGAAGGGGACTGGACGGTTTAGTGCCCCGGGAGGACATTGTGTGGTAGTATGAATGTCGAGAGTAGCCAAACCGCGGAGGGATTTACGTGTTGTGTGTAGAGCGCGCTCGCGTTTAGATGATTCAGGTTTTGTTTTGTGTGTGCGTTCACTAATATCCAATATGCAGTACAGTATCCGTGCATACATGGTAGTGGTGGGGGAAGAAGGAAGCTTTGAGAGGGGGAGGATTCGGGACATGTAGAGAGGGAATGCTGGTCTGCTTATGTTTGGTGTGTGTGTGTGTGTGTGTGTGTGTGTGTGTGCGCACTGCGGTGGGGGATATGATACTTATCATGATATATTACAGCACAGTAAGCTTTTCTAAGCATATTGGGGATGCTGTGTCAGCACTTATGAAGCACTGGTGAGCTAGGTGGTTTAGCCAGGGCCGTTAACCGGCATTGGTGTTGAGGAAGGAGAACATAACTGGTTGCTGGTTATGCTTAACATTGGTTAAGTTTGTCATTGGATTGGATAACTATTGGTACTCTAATACCAACACATCTACTGAACCTCTGAGTAGACTGATTTAACAACAGACCCCCAAAAAACGAACACTGATATACATCATTCTTACCATGTAAGTATCATGATATTACACAGTCGAGTCACATTGTTATGACCACTGCCTAGTTTCCACAGCAGCAGCGCACGGCTCATGAGGGCAGTCACGTTTCCTTGGCATCCTCTGGGCGCCCATTCATCCACGTGGAAGGCACTCTCAGCCGATTTGGGTACGAGTTCTGCACGCGTCGCACCCATACATGCTGAGTGTCTTCCCTGAGGAGGATGGGATCTTCAGCAAGGTCTAGAAATGTGCCACACTGCTTGGAAGAGCATGACCAAGACTTCTAAGTACTACCCTGCCCCCCTAATTCCCCAGGCTTGCACCCAACTGAGCATCTGTGGGACCACCTCGACCGTGGTGTTCGCTCTACGGATCCTCCCCCATGCTCCCTCCAGCAGCTGTGGGACGCACCGCAGTCAGCATGGCTCCAGATACCTGCGAGAACCTACCAGGACCTAACTGAGTCACCCCCAGCCCATCCAGCTGCTGCTACTGCTGCTACTCCGGATATTATCTGGTGGTCATAATAATGTGACTCGACTGTTTATAGTTCTGCCATATCGCCCACCCCCACCCTGCGTGCGTGCGTGTGTCTGTTTCATGTTGCTGGAGGACAGCAGAAGGACAGTGTTTGCACACTAAGCTCTTTTCCCAGCTCAACCGTCGTGCATCATCGTAACGACCCCAGCGGCAGTAACCCCCCTCCCCAAACCCTGTCCACTTCCAGCCTCCCGCCGCGGGCACAATAGATGACTTTCTAAAGCGAGAGTGACGGAATGTGAATAAACAGGCAGCGCCATACGGGCTAGCCAGCATCTCATAGACCCGCCACCGTGAAAGAAAGAAGGGGGTGGACAGTAACACGTCATATAGCATACACTGCTTGGATAGAGTTTATATAGGGTGTTCATGCCATTTCCAATACCTCACAGAGTAATACTAGTAGGCGTCAGCTGAGGAAGGTGCTAGGGCTAGAGCCCTCTGGGAACACGGCTGTGTGTGTCTGTGCGTTAGTGTGTAGATGTGATGTTGAGGGCTTTGACAAAAGAACCCGTCTTCCTGGATATTAATTGTCACAAGGCCTAACCGCTTTGTCGTTTTGCATCGCTCCTTCATTTCCCTGAAGCATATGCATTCACTCGTGCTTTTAATCAGATGCATTACTTAGCGTTTTTGGAATTTCACTGCACAGGGAATCACAGTACAGTTAGCATTGAGGCTAACTGTCTATATATCTATATATATAAATATATATGTGTGTGTGTGTGCCAGTAGCAGAGAGGCAGACTGAGCGGTCCTGCGCCGTGAGGCGTGTTTGAAGCAGTCACAGTAATAACTAATAATTATAATAATAATAATGATGTGTTTTAACTTGAGCTCGTAAGACTTGCTGAAAGTCTTCACAGCCATGCTGCTTAAACTCAACAGGTAACGTGCTGTTGGAAATCGGTGAATATGAATTTATGGAATCCATATATTACGAAATGTATCGAAGGGCAATAGATGTGAAGGCAATAGTTCTGTTCCTTGGAAGAATAAGTCTCTTGCATATTTAGTTGCGTATTTTTGTATTAACGGAGACGAGAATATGCAGATTGGCGTACCTGGCTACGTTCTGGCAAATGATTGTAAAGTTTTTGCGCGTTTATTTCGTCATGCATACACGACCCGGCCGGCTGCACGTCAGCTCGTAGAAATACGACACTGATATTCTGTGAATCAGAAAACCTTGACTTCATTAATGAGTCCCATGGATGCTTTATTTACAGCACCTCAACACTTACATCACTGGGTTAGCTTCTCAGTGGACAGGTTGTACTATGTCTGGGATTAAGCCTAGACCTTGGACTAGTCTTAGGCTTGGCTTCATCAGTCTCTGTTTGTGTTTGTTTAGCTGTAACGGTCATTAACGAAGGCGTTGAGTTCAGTAATGCGGGTACAGTGAACCTAAATCTTGGTATTGTGTGGGAGGGAGGAGCTAAAGTTTGATTGACGTTCATTCACCTGTTAGTACTTCTGTGGCCTCGTCTGTAGGTTTGCCATCTCTGTTAAGGATAGCTGTTAACCATGAAGCCACAGAACCTTAACACGCTCTCATTAACACACTCTCTCTTAACACGCTCTCATTAACACGCTCTCATTAACACACTCTCTCTTAACATGCTCTCTCTTAACACGCTCTCTCTTAACACGCTCTCTCTTAACATGCTCTCTCTTAACACGCTCTCATTAACACGCTCCCTCCTAACACGCTCTCTCTTAACACGCTCTCATTAACACACTCTCTCTTAACACGCTTTCTCCTAACACGCTCTCATTAACACACTCTCTCTTAACACGCTCTCTCCTAACACGCTCTCTTAACACGCTCTCATTAACACACTCTCTCTTAACACGCTCTCTCCTAACGCTATCTCTAAACACGCGCTCATTAACACACTCTCTCTTAACACGCTCTCTCCTAACACGCTCTCTCCTAACACGCTCTCTTTTAACACGCTCTCATTAACACACTCTCTCTTAACATGCTCTCTCTTAACACGCTCTCTCTTAACACGCTCTCTCTTAACATGCTCTCTCTTAACACGCTCTCATTAACACGCTCCCTCCTAACACGCTCTCTCTTAACACGCTCCCTCCTAACACGCTCTCTCTTAACACGCTCTCATTAACACACTCTCTCTTAACACGCTCTCTCCTAACACGCTCTCTTAACACGCTCTCATTAACACACTCTCTCTTAACACGCTCTCTCCTAACGCTCGCTCATTAACACACTCTCTCTTAACACGCTCTCTCCTAACACGCTCTCTCCTAACACGCTCTCTTTTAACACGCTCTCATTAACACACTCTCTCTTAACACGCTCCCTCCTAACACGCTCTCTCTAAACACGCTCTCATTAACACACTCTCTCTTAACACGCTCTCTCCTAACACGCTCTCTCTTAACACGCTCCCTCCTAACACGCTCTCTCTTAACACGCTCTCATTAACACACTCTCTCTTAACACGCTCTCTCCTAACACGCTCTCATTAACACACACTCTCCTAACACGCTCTCTCTTAACACGCTCTCATTAACACACTCTCTCTTAACATGCTCCCTCCTAACACGCTCTCTCTTAACACACTCTCTCTTAACGCGCTCTCTTCTTAAAACGCTCTCATTAACACACGCTCTCTTAACACGCTCTCATTAACACACACTCTCTTAACACGCTCCCTCCTAACACGCTCTTTCTTAACACGCTCTCATTAACACACTCTCTCTTAACACGCTCTCTCTTAACACGCTCTCATTAACACACTCTCTCTTAACACGCTCTCTCCTAACACGCTCTCTCTTAACACACTCTCTCTTAACACGCTCCCTCCTAACATGCTCTCTCTTAACACGCTCTCTATTAAGACGCTCTCTCTTAACGCTCTCTCTTAACACGCTCTCATTAACACACTCTCTCTTAACACGCTCTCTCTTAACACGCTCCCTCCTAACACGCTCTCTCTTAACACGCTCTCATTAACACGCTCTCATTAACACACTCCCTTAACACGCTCTCTCCTAACACGCTCTCATTAACACACTCTCTCTTAACACACTCTCTCTTAACACGCTCTCTCCTAACACGCTCTCTCTGAACACGCTCTCATTAACACACTCTCTCTTAAGACGCTCTCTCTTAACACGCTCTCTCTTAACACGCTCTCATCAACACACACTCTCTTAACACGCTCCCTCCTAACACGCTCTTTCTTAACACGCTCTCATTAACACACTCTCTCTTAACGCTCTCTCTTAACACGCTCTCATTAACACACTCTCTCTTAACACGCTCTCTCCTAACACACTCTCCTAACACGCTCTCTCCTAACACGCTCTCTCTTAACACGCTCTCATTAACACTCTCTTAACACGCTCTCATTAACACGCTCTCTCCTAACACGCTCTCATTAACACACTCTCTCTTAACACGCTCTCTCTTAACACGCTCCCTCCTAACACGATCTCTCTTAACACGCTCTCATTAACACGCTCTCATTAACACACTCCCTTAACACGCTCTCTCCTAACACGCTCTCATTAACACACTCTCTCTTAACACACTCTCTCTTAACACGCTCTCTCCTAACACGCTCTCTCTGAACACGCTCTCATTAACACACTCTCTCTTAAGACGCTCTCTCTTAACACGCTCTCTCTTAACACGCTCTCATTAACACACTCTCTCTTAACACGCTCTCTCTTAACACGCTCTCATTAACACACTCTCTCCTAACACGCTCTCATTAACACACTCTCTCTTAACACGCTCTCTCCTAACACGCTCTCTCTAAACACGCTCTGACTGGCTTTGGCAGGCAGCAGCGAACTAGTTGTCCAACTTTATTTATACTGCACCGTTTAAAATTCAGCTAAGCCATCCGTGAGCCTCAGCCTGGAAGAGTGTGAATGTTGGCCTTGCTTTCTCACACGCTAGGCAATGCTAGGCTAAATCTGTTAGCTGGCATAACACAATCGACAGCTTGACATTCTTCTTGTAAGCGTTCTGAGACTTGTCCAATGATGTGATGTCACCTCACATGGCTCTAAGGAAGCTTGCGCTAGCTTTCCCAGCTTGTTAGCATCTTGTGAGAAAAGGAGACCTAGCGAGGCCTGGAAATTGGCACTAAACATGATTGAAATGAATTAACTAAATATTAAAATGCAAAAATGTACAATGTATAAAAATCTGACTGTCTGTAAAAAGTACTTATGTAAATTAGGCCCAAATGTTAAATGAAATTAGTGAATAAAATTACATTATAATAATAATAATACTAATAATTATTATTAGTAATAGTAGTATAATTACACTGAAATAATTATGTAAATTTTTTTTTTTTTTTTTTAATTATTAGAATTCATTACAAATGAATCAAATTAATGAATTAGCTAGTTTATTGATTAGTTTAATTAATCCATTAATGAGTTAATTAAGCCCCAGGTGTAGTTTGAGCTGAACCAGAAACTCGTTAGGAGATGTATGAAGGTTCTAAGCTGTGAAAATGACTTTAAACTAGATTCTAATTTTAAAATAGATTCTAAGGAGAACCCACAGGTAGAGTGGTGATGCTAAAACAGGAGCACTGCCGTCTTTCAGGTGGGCATTAGTGCCATGGCTGCTGTCCTGTACAGGGAGTACAAGGTTGTTGTGCAGGTAGACAGTTTGCTGACCAGGTGATGACCCCAGACAGTGACTGAAGCCAGTCTTATGAAGCTCCTGAACGTCTGCAGGTCCCTCCCTCACACCTCCACTGTGTATAAACTACACTGTACAGTGATGTATAACTGTGGAGTGCTGTAGTTGCATCCAGCAGCTGCCCACTGGGAATTACGTTGGAACCTTCTCTGGGAAGAGTTAAAGCCACGCCGTGATGCTTCTGGGCGCTTGCTATAGATTCTTCACACCTCAGTGGTCTCGCTGGTTCATGGCCGCTGGCTTCAGTACATGCTGCTCTTAGTGCTTCAGATGCAGTTTACATCATCACCTACTGTTTACACTGTATGGATGGATGGATGGTATGGAGAGGATACAGTGAGATAGTGATGGAATAGGCCGATGGTGTTAAACGAGTACAGCGTGTGTCCTGCTATTAATACAAGAGGGCTGAGGGTAAGGCCTTGGCGAAATGTCTTCCTTAAGTCTCAGACGTTTCAGAATTTTATTTATTAATTTATCAAGCGATTGATTTATTGATCTATCTATCTGTCTACATATCTATCTATCTATCTATCTATCTATCTATCTATCTATCTATCTATCTATCTATCTATCTATCTATCTATCTTTCTATCTGTCTGTCTATCTATCTATCTCTCGATCTGTCTGTCTATCTATCTATCTGTCTGTCTGTCTGTCTGTCTGTCTATTTATCTATCTCTCGGTCTGTCTGTCTGTCTGTCTGTCTGTCTATCTGTCTGTCTATCTATCTATCTCTCGATCTGTCTGTCTATCTATCTATCTATCTGTCTATCTGTCTGTCTATCTATCTATCTATCTATCTATCTATCTATCTATCTATCTATCTATCTATCTATCTATCTCTCGATCTGTCTGTCTGTCTGTCTGTCTGTCTGTCTGTCTATCTATCTATCTCTCGATCTGTCTATCTATCTTTCTATCTATCTATCTATCTATCTATCTATCTATCTATCTATCTATCTATCTATCTGTCTGTCTGTCTGTCTGTCTGTCTGTCTGTCTATCTATCTGTCTATCCGTCTGTCTGTCTGTCTGTCTGTCTGTCTATCTATCTGTCTGTCTGTCTGTCTCTTTGTCTATTTCTATTTATTTATGTATTTATTTATTTATTTTTCTTATTGTGCTCTATTATTAGCGTTAGCTTGTACGAGCCAGGAAGGCTAGCACACGTGTATTATAAATGTGATCGGCGGAAATGATCTCTGAGCGTCTGTAATTACTCGAGCATCTCTGAGCCCATTCCACATGCAGTGTTTATTACGGTACAGTGTTTTCATCATATCTGACTCTGTTTCATTCCTGCCCATTCTACACTGCTCTGATCCGGGCCAGCATCTTCACTGGTATCAACCTGGACAGATCTGGACAGACCCTGTAACACATCTGACCATTTCCTTTCCCAGTCACCGGATGGTGATAGCCGTAGGCTGCTCCTTCCTTCTCGGCGTCACCAAGTTCAACTTCTACATCATAAGCTGTGAATCAACGGAAACTCTGTACTATAGACCACGCAGTCGAGCTCAGCCATTCGGTGAGCTCGCAATAACTTTACCACAGTCTGCCCCATCTACTGCTGGAGTTTGGGAGTATAAATAGATGGTGTGATTCATCAGACAGGATGAAGGCCGAAGGGTGTAATGTAGTGTGTAAATAAGTGTTGGTGAAGATACTCGCTGCTGTATATATCCATGATCTGTAGTGTCGCATATTTCACTCCTCTTCTCCAGCGCTCCTGAAACTGCCCCATACCACTGTCCTCTACCCCCAATCGGCTCCACTCGGCTCTACCACCGACCTTTCTCTCCAACACCAGGCTCAGTGAATCGAGCCTGGAGCTTGTCATAGCCCTTCAGGGAATTGGACGCTAAGCCAAGAGGTGTCCAGTTCTGCATAGTCAGAGCACAGGGCAGTTCAACCACTGAGCTCTTAATGAGGAGTCTTGGAGTAAGGTAAAGACCGGACCATCCGGTGCTCTGGTTCTCCAGGACTGGAGCCGAGCACCTCAGATCCTCAGAGTGATCTTAAAACGTATTCAAATGGATCCGCAGAGAATCCGGGCCTTCCAGGTGCTACTCGCGCTCGGCGGAGCGGACCCAGGTGTAACAGAAACCGACAGAGCAGTCTGATAGGGGAGTCCCGAACTACATCTGGAGATGGTTTACATGACTTTTATCCAGATAAACATTTAAATACTGAGAAGTAAAACACAGCGAGCTGTATCTATAGTCTACCTTTATCCATATAAACATTAAATATTAAATATTTAACACTATTAAAGTCTAATTATCAGAACGTTATGTCGCACTGGCTGTGACCCGGCACATAAGAGAACGTCCCGATGGGCAGAACTGACCCCGACTCATCACATCCGTGACTCGCGATGTAGGTTTTAGAGTTTGACGAGCAGAGGCGGCTTTTTCCAGCATACCTGGGCGGATTTTTATAATGCAATAACGATTGTACGATACACTTGTAATACGAAGCATGGGTTTTAGCTTTTGTAATAAAAGGTTCTCTTCAGAAACCATCGGACACGCTGCTAGACAAACACTACGTCCTGCTTGCTTCGTCTGCTTGTGCGCTGTATATACCTGCTGGCTAAGCACTGTCTTTGAGGCTACACTTGAAATCACAAACGGGCTATTCTTTTTTTTTTTTTTTTTTTTAAAGAATAAAAAAGGGAAGGAAAATACTACACTGTAAAATAGACTGTGGTGCCTTTTTAAACATGTATGTCATCCTTTTAAGACAATCCTGCAAAGCTTGTGTACAACCAAAACATGATTAAATGATCTGAAGAACTGCGTACGCTGCTGCGTCTGTCCTCGTTGCACACGCATGCCGTGGTTTAACCCTCCTAGGTCTCTCAGTTGTGTACACCTTGCCATTCGGGATGCACAGCAACACCAGAGGGATCAAAAGGCCGGGTACAAGCACACCATTCCCGGTCAGACGGAGCATTTCGGAGTTCTTCTTCTTGGTCCGGAGGTTTTTGTCCGCTAGCTTATCCCACATTTATTTCAGATATTGAGACTCCGAAATGTCCGGTCTGAGCGGGAGTGCTGTGCTTGTACACAGCTTTTTGGAGAAACACCAAAAAAAAAAATGTTCCTATTGAGAATGAATAGGGTGGAAAAGTACACGCCCACCTACTGTACTACTGCTCAACCAACAGCCACATTCCACATACACTATCTCAAGGCAGACCCTCAAGCTCAAATCCAATGTTGGCCTAACCCACACTCGTCTATTTGCTCTTCTTATTCCATCCCTTGTTTCTCCCATAGAGCCCCATTCATTTTCACCCCCATTCAAACCCTATTGATTTTTTGAACCTACAGCTACTAAAGTGGGAACCATTTAAGCCACGCACCGTTCCGGGTTGTGGGCCGAGGATGCAAGGCAGCCCCGGAGCATCACAGAGCCACTGCTAAGCATCACCGTAGGCAGAGTGTTCTTTTCAGCGTATGCGTCATTCGTCCTCCTCCAGACAAACCGCTGATCCGTAGGCCAGAAAGGTCCCAGCTTAGTTTCATCATGGAACAGAACCCCAAACCTTCTGTGGCTCTGTGTATATGGTTTTGAGCGTATTGGAGATGACCCTTTTGGGTCAGTATGTGTAGGTCTTGGAGTTCAGGCATGGTGCCAGCTGAAATCTCAGTGCCTGCTGCCACCAAATCTCACTGCAGGTCTTTTGCAGTCACCTCCTGAGGAATCTGGTGGCAGCTGGTGACCGCTGCCTCGTTCTGCGACATCCAGGTCATGTAGCCAGTGCTCCTTTACCTTTGACCTTGTGAACCATGCTTCCAGCTGTATCTAGGAGCATTCACTGCCTTTGCTTTATTTGGTATCCGTGTCCTTGTTTGTGCAGGGCAGTGCAATCTTGTTCCTCTCGGTTACCAATACACCTGCAATCAAAACTATTCAACCCCCATTACAAACTGTAGAGTGATATATCCAGTCCCTATCCCCCTATCCAGTGCAGGTCTTTGATGGGTTTTCTCTCCAGCACAGCTGATGCAACAAATGAAGAACTCGATTAGCTCCATCAGGAGTGCTTGAGACAACACCAGATGTGCAAATGTGTGCTGCTATGGGGGATACTACTGGAGGCGGGGGTTGAATAGTTCCGGCCCTGGAGCAGCCATTGAAAGTGGCTTGAATTGTGTAGCGTTTGGAAAAAGCACTCGTGATATTGGTCATGTTGCGCTATTTGCATTGTTCTTGTTAGACCAGTAGCTGAAAGTTTGTAATTTGGGGGTGAGTCTTTTTGATTGCAGCTGTATAGAGGACCCAGAGCTACAAGACGAACTTATTTCGTCACACAGATTTTGGGTTCCAGAGGGCCCTGCATTATAGGCATTCCTAACGCGACTGTCAGAATGAACCGAATGCTAAAACGAGTTCATTTACATTAGCATATCATCACATGACCCCACTGACCCAACCCTGCCGTGGTTCCTATAGCCCTGACTGTACCTGGGTCTGCTGGTCATGTGTAAGCCTGCAGCCTCTCCAGGTACTACATCATCTCCATGCTGCTGGACTGATGGCTTACAGACGTCCGGCTTGTCAAAACGCAGCTTCACAAGGCCATTACCGCGACGGCAGGCCCAGCGCCCGGTACGGATGCATGGACCACACGGCCAAAGGGTCATAGCCCAACTCGTGTTTCTAGCAGCTTACTCTGGTGCAGCGGGAGAGCAAATTGGTGATCTGTCGCTGGATGCTGCACACGTACTCCCACAATACAGACCGGAGTTGTGAAAGGACAGCTAGGTAGAAAGAATAACACGCCGTTAGGTTACATCTGTGGATCCAGAAGAAAATTAAAGGCATATGTCATTCATTATGTAAGAAGCTAGGTATGTTATGTAAACCAAACAGCAATAGAGCAGTAAAACTTTGAGGGTAGCTGCTTTAATGTCTCTTCTTCTCTGCAGGTTCTTTGCCTGTTCAGCAAGATTCCTTTAGAATACTAATATATCATTAACCTACTTGAGCCATGCTGTTGCATTTCCACCTACAGCTAGGGTGGCCACTTGTAAACCCCAAAAAGGAGGACATCATAAAGTGGGGTGGGGTCGGACACGATACTAGAACGGAGTTAAAATGATAACCTACAGGGGTTGGACAATGAAACTGAAACACCTGTCATTGTAGTGTGGGCGGTCTCATGGCTAAATTGGACCAGCCTGGTGGCCAATCTTCATTAATTGCACATTGCACCAGTAAGAGCAGAGTGTGAAGGTTCAGTTAGCAGGTAAGAGCACAGTTCTGCTCAAATACTGCAATGCACACAGCATTATGGGAGTTCAAAAGAGGACAGATTGTTGGTGCACGTCTTGCTGGCGCATCTGTGACCAAGACAGCAAGTCTTTGTGATGTATCAAGAGCCACGGTATCCAGGGTAATGTCAGCATTCCACCAAGAAGGATGAGCCTCCACCAGCATCACGTAGTGACCTGGCCACTATCCTGCAAGAAGAATGGCTTAAACTCCCTCTGACCACTGTGCAGGACGCAGTATGTGTCATTCCCAAGACCAACTGACGCTGTATTGGCCGCAAAAGGACCTACACCATACTAATAAATGACTGTGGTCTAAAACCAGGTGTTTCAGTTTCATTGTCCAACCCCTGTAGATAACACATACATGATGCTTTACTCACTAATGGGGTGGAATGGATTACTAATTGACTAGCATTAGGGCTAGTTAATTGACTAGCAGAAGGTTGACCTGCGGTTGGCCGGTAGGCGAGTCAAAATGTCACATGACCTTGGTAAACCAATGAAATGCAAGGTATGTCTTTTGACACGGACGTAAGCCAATGGCACACATGATATTGTTGGCGAGTGAACATTTTATAGAGCTCATCCTGGGAGCTGAAAAACCGGCCTAAATCCGAACCTGTGGCCTAAAACCGAACGTGTGGCCAAGCTACCTACAGCTCTTATTCACTTTTGGAAAGGTGAGTCAGTGACTGGAAAACTTTGAATTAAAAACTTTCCTTTTCCTCCTCTGTGTTCAGGAGTCGGCAGACATGGAGCCCACAGTCCAGACGAGGTCGAAGCGGGTGGATTTTGTGGCGGGAGTGCTGATGTTTGACCCGCACGGAGAGGTGGGCGGAGGGGGGTCCGGCAGTGACGGAAGCCCACGGAGTAGTGATGGAAGCCCAGAGGGTGCGGCCTCCACCCTTCTCGCCCCGCCCCACCGAGATCCCGACCAGGAGGAGGGGTCCCGGACCTTAGTGCTCGTCTCCGCCGGCAATGGGGCTGGCTCCCCTGGGAACGGGCTTGTTTCCCCCTGCGACGGGCAGGGGACGCTAGCGGCTCTTACACCACAGGGTGAGCGGCCAGCGCCGGACGAATCTGAGCCCGGGACCCTCTCGTCTGTCCTGAAATCCGAGCCCAGGCCAATCATCATGACAACGGTTGCCGTGATCACTGGTGGCACCTCCTCCTCACCTCCTTTTACCAAAGTGGAGCGCACCTTCGTCCACATCGCTGAGACAACACACCTGAACGTCATGACTGCCAGGCACCAGCTTCCGGGACTGGACGAAGAGCCGTCATTGGAACGTGAACGAAGGGAAACAGTGAGAGACAGGGAGGAGGAGGAGGAGGAGGAGGAGGAGGAGGAGGAGAGGAAGGAGGAGAGTGAGAGGGAAGACAAAGAAAGCAGCAGTGAGGAGATTGCTCCGGGAAAAGTGGTCGAGCTTCAGGCTAGAGAAACTGAGAAGAGAGAAGAGTGGAAGTTGAAAGATAAAGAAGGAGAGAATGAACTACAGAATGACTCCGGAGCGAAGGGACAGGAAGGAGGTGTAAGCGGAAGTGAGAAGGACATTTCGGCTGAAGCATTAGAGAGGGATCAGAGGGACAGCCTTGAGGAGAAGGACCGAGAGAGTGAAACTGAGGAGAAGGAAAGAGAAGAAGAAAAAGAAGAAGAAAAAAGCAGCTCTGCAGATCAGGGGGCGGAGCCAGAGCCCCTGATTGAGTCACATGACCAGCAAGAACCTTCAGCCATCAGGCACGAAGCAGTTCCATCCATGGAGACCAAAATGGAGGATAAAGTGGAACGTGTTCCTGCATTAGTAAAAGAAGAGCGGAGTCAGGAAGGGCCGTGTCCTACCCCGTCCACGGACACAAAGAAGGAGGCGGGGATACGGGAGGTATCCAAGTCCGACAACAGGACGGCGGAGCCTGTGCCCCACCAACAAAGGCGGAGTCGCATCCCGGTGCTCATGTCGGAGGAGGAAACTGGTTCTGACGGGTCTTCTCAAACTAGCCAAGACTCGCAGCGAGCCCGCAAAACCCAACGTCCACACTTGGCCCGCCTGGTTCTTGAAAGGAAGCAGTCCCGTTTGCGTCCCCAATCAACCTCCTCTCCGTCCCCCACCCTGTCAGCAACTGCCTCCGAGGACGACACTCACCAATCGGACGACTCCGCCAGAGCGAGGGCAGCGGATGGGCGAATGAGGAGCCGGATCCCACGGCCAGCCACACCTGTTAAGAAATCTTCCACACAGGCTGGGATCGGGTCTGTCCCTCGGACTCAGAGATCCGTCTCTTTCATTCAGCCCACGTGAGTTCTTTATTGGTATATAAATATACAGTATATGCATATACATATACATATATATATATATAGATTTGTCTTCTAGCTTGAGCATAAATGTTATCCAATGGACACAGTTTTCCCATTTGGACCTCAGGTGTAGTCAATCAGGAAACAGACATTAGAAAAAGAAACGCTCATAGGGACAGGAAGTGACATCACAAGGATGCCTGCTTGCCAAGAGCCCCATAACTAACAAACACCCAAACTAGAGCTGAAGCTTAACCGCAGCTCGCCATGTGGTACCCTGGGAAAAAGAAGGATGCTGGTGGCAGGAGAGATCCTCGCAGCGTGGGTGTCCTTTAACACAACACAAACACAAACAAACAGAAACCAACACAACACATTTCAGTGTGTTCCATTATGAAGCTGGTGCACCATTAAAGGGAACCCTGACAGTAAAGACTTACAGGCCCCAACATGGTGTACATGTCCAATAATATTCAGGAATACTGTATTAACCAAACAAATTTCAAAATTTATTAACAGGCAGCCATATTTTGTTTTCTCTATTCAAAGATTAATTAGTCTGGTACATGGAATAACTGTAGAATTGTGATTCTTAATATAATTGTAATCGTTTTCAGTTTTCTTGGTCTTAGAAAATAAATAAAATGAACAAGTTATACATATTACAGATTATGTAGGTGTTATAAATATGTCTAAATCTTAAAAAACTTAAAAATAAATTAAAATAAATTCTAAATGCTTAAAAATAAATTGAAATACCAGTTTTGAACCTTTTTTAAATTTCTGAATGTATCAGCTCTGCTAATCTTACACTCTACATTTTCCTGTACCACAGTTTCACATAATGAAAACCACATGTAAATATAGACATTGATATAAAGCACTGAATGTATTTCAGCACTAACAGCGCCCCCTAGCCAACAATGTTATGCTAAACAAGAGTGAGTGAGTGAGTGAGTCTTGAGGGCTTCTAATAAGAAGGGTGTGTGTTTTGGAGCCTACCTCGCCATTATTAAAATGCCAGAGACATCTGACAGCCCTTTTCAACCAAAAGACCCCTGGTTCTTAAGATGGTTCCATTCAAGCTTCTTAGCACTGTGGTGCTATTAACAGAACCTGCCTTCATTTGCACCAGTTTCAATTGGAACCAAAGAACGTCAGAGGATACATCATCATCGTCAACAGAGGGCGCCGCTCAGCAGTAGTAAACAGCAGTACCATGATGGTGGGCTGTTATTCCAGATGTTTGTTTATATCCAGAAAGCAAACACGGATCAACCACTGGGGATAAGAAGACCTAGAAGAGGTTCTTCAGGAGACCACTGGGTGTCGCCATTGTTGCCTTTTGTCTTTCCTAAACAATTGACACACCTACAGATGTCATCACGGTTTGGCCTGAGGAACTTTTTTTGGTTCCAGCTGGGATCAAACCCACCGGATTCCAAGCCATGTTGATTTTTGGTGGAAATGCACCCAACGATTCAAAATTAGGTGCACAAACTGGAACGGACACCGTTCTTACGTTGATGGAAAATATGTTGCTGGGCCAGCTTGCCTAGTCTTGTTCAATCATTTCATGACCTGGGTGTCTTAGCTTATGAACTTATATAGACAAGTAATAGACTATTATACCAGTTAGCATGGCGCAAACTGCATAAGTGTCATCACACACCTGCCTCAAACCATATCCAGTTATTAACTTTGATTGTATGCTATTAATATTTATCCATACCAATAAACCATGAGTGATACCATGAGTGGCTCAGCAGTTAACACCACTACCCACCAGAGAGCTACCACCCCATGTGGAAGACGGAAGTTCGAATCCCACTCTAGGTAGCAAATGCTGAGCTACACCAATAAGAGTCCTTGGGCAAGACTCCTAACAGTGGACTGGCCCACCTGTAAAATGAATAACCTTGTAAGTCGCTCTGGATAAGAGTGTCAGCTAAATGCCTAAATGTAAATTATAAAATAATTTAATTTGCTTAAAAAAAACAGCGTTTTTTATCTATTTGATGAACTTTTGTAGGACTTTTTGAGTTAACTCATTAACCTTGTGCCAAGGGAAGTATGTGATGATTTAGGCATCCTGTTTATAATGCTTCATTTGCTTATTAGTAGTCCTCATAGCATCAGCACAAAACTAAATCAAGCTTTGGACATATTAATACATTAATAAATAAATATTGTTGGAGCTGATCAGCTTTACGATAAGGGGAAATGTATGTATAACAAATTTGGTCTTGTTCTGTGTCTCAGTTCTGTCAGCTCCGGGATCCAGAAGTCTGCCAGCGAGCATGCAAGCATCCATCAGCAACAGCCCAGACCTCAACTCCGGCCCTCCAAAACACTACCTCCCCGCCCCCCAGCCTCAGGCCCCTCCCCTCCATCGGCAGGCAGCCGGACAGCTCTGCGCAGCGTCTCCCGTCCCGCTGTTTCCTCAAGCCCTCGTAGCGTGAGCACCTCCCCCCGCAGTTACTCCACCTCTCGCACAGATAGCCCCTCCCCCCAGCGCCTCCGTCGGCAACTGCAGCAGCCACGCCCGCTTCCAACACCACAACCAAAATCCAAACCTCAGGACTCTGCCAACAAAAAGATCAAGGCACAGCCAACAGCCACGTCCCAGAGAGGCAAGAGGGATTCATCCGAGACGAAGCCCAAAGCCAGATAATTACGGTTCAAGTCTCTCCCCATCCACGGGCATTACATCTTCTACATGTCACGTTCACCTCCACCTGCCAGCTTCATCATTAAGAGCCAGCTAGGCCACGATAATCGCTCACCAATTCATCTGTGTGTATGGTTCAGATCTGTGTTTCATCAGACATGACCAAATGACGTGGACGGATGTGTTCGTCTTATCGCTGAATGACTGTAACGGCTGCTTGCATAGGATTCTCAAACACAAAACAAAGCGATCGGGATAGCAACAACGCGTGCGAGAAGCACGACCCATACCGATGCTGTGTGTCGGACAGTAGAACACACCTCACATGCCTTAATGAAGCGTGATATAGTTCCACCGTCACAAAGAAGCTTCCAGCAGACAAACTGCAAAAGCTGCATCCTACACTGTAAAAGCCGATCCACTTATGAAAACATGTCCTCAATTATTCTCTCTGTTTTTTACAAGTTCGGTGAAGCTAAATGCTTAAAGGCACACACACACACACACAAACACACATACATACCTGAAGAGCTTACGTTCGCTGAGCTTTCTTAAATATTCAGCAGTGATAAATTGATGAAGCTGATTTTTAAGTTGATCCAGCTTATCGTTTTTTCCAATGCAGAACCTCCAGTAAGGAGAACAAGAACACCGTCATTAGTTATTGCAAATAATATCGATCTCTGTTACAGAATCTCCGTCTACAACTTTAAGCACAGTTGAGTCACATTATTATGACCACCAGCTAATATCCAGAGTAACCGCCAGTAAGCTAGACAGGCTCAGAGTGACTCAGTAAGGTCCTGGTAGGTTGCCACAGGTATCTGGAGCCATGCTGACTGCCGTCCATCCCACAGCTGCTGGAGGGAGCGTGGGTCAAGATCCATAGAGCGACCACGGCAATCAAGGTAGTCCCACGGATGCTCAGTTAGGTTCAAGTCTGGGGAATTAGGGCGCCAGGGTTGTATGTGGAAGTCTTGGTCATGCTCTGTCAACCAGTGTCGGACATGTCTAGCCATGTGACCTGTTGCATTGTCTTGCTGGAAGATCCCATCCACCCCCAGGGAGGACAAACAAGCATGTATGGGTGTACGTGATCTGTAAGGATGGATTCATACCCAGATCGTTTGTGAGCGCCTTCCACATGGACGAGTGAGCCAGAGAATGGCACGAAAACGTTGTCGAAAGTAGGAAGTGGTCATAATAATGTGACTCGACTGTGTATCTTCCACAACAAAAGCATGTAACTCTCCTACGTCACTTCTCAAAGCTACACAGATCTTCTTTTCTCCAAGACTTGTACTTGAACAACTGGCTATACCTCAGTATTCATTAATGAAAGGGAGGGAAAGACAGTCTAGAGCCAGAATGTCAGGCCATTGTTCTGTACATACAGTACTGTACTACATTTTAAGAATTCACGTTGATCAACTCTCGCACTCTCACACTTTCTGAACATCACGAAACCTGCACAAACTCTTTTAAAACAAGGCAGAGAGATTTCACAGCAGTTTGCACTCGGTTAAAACCCAAAATACAACAAAGCCAGTGACGAATTCTGAGAGTTTGACTATTGGAACCGCTCTGCAAATTGCAGTTTTGTCAAGACAGAATATTCTGGAGTTTTATTGTGTGTAAATTACATGATGAATGAACCAAATAATGCCGCCCCCCCCCGCCCCCCCCCCCCCCCCATCCCCCCCCCCCCCCCCCCCCCCCCCCCCCCCGTCCCCCCCCCCCCCCCCCCCCCAAAAGTCTGGTCCCATTGACTTGCATTAAAAGTAAAGTTTGAATTTTCCGTCTTCTATAATGGTAGAATGCTAAAACCCCTGACACCAAACCTGAACGACTCTACACTGTCCCCTCTGGGCGTTAACGTTTCATCTCTCATTTCATCAAACCCCTCCCCCTTATTCAGATACCTACTAGCTGATTGGCCCAGTCATTATTGACACCACTCTGGGCCCATTCGTTACTGTGACCAGCACTACCCTGTTGGCATGCCTTTGAATATGCTCATTTTGCTGTGTTTCTATAACCGTCTATTGAAAATATGTAGATAATATAAGTACTTTTCAAACAGATTTATATTTATTTTTGTTCCGTATGAAGGATCACATGGATGTAATATATATAAACAAAACAAGCAAATAGTGTTACTTAGGTTTAGTTAGTTTTGAAGTGCACCATGCTCACTGCACATCAGTCAGACACTGTAAGAAGGGCCTAGCATGGCTGTGAGCGTTAGCAGCGCACACAAGAGCTTGGCGTTTACAGCAGCACTAGCTAAAGATGAGGAGTGAGTACAGCGAACCTGAAAAATACAAATCCTTGCCCTGAATTCAGAAAGACAGCTGAAGTCATGTGACGCAGGCTTATTAGGATACGCACCAACGTCATTTCAAATGCCCCCCATTTGTTCATATATATATTTACAGTGTCGGCGTGTAGGTCGAAACAGCTGCAAGTGAACCTTCCCTCACGAGTAAATAAGAAAGGAATGTTTGGACATGGTTGTTCTGCCAGTGGTGGTCTCTTTGCCCTGTGATCTGATGCAACGCAACACTCCTACAATACTGTCCTCACGGTGAGAAACAGTGGAACCAGAATCTATCAATTCGCTCTGGTTCGTTGGGGCGTGTGCACACATATTACCCTAAAGGCGGTGCTTCTTATCGGACGGTTTCCGATCTGCTGCAGAACCGTTGCATGCTGTATGACGTGAAAGGAACGCCGAAGAGTTCCAGAGTGTTCTGTTGGTGGAATGTTCCTGAAGATATCTCTCTCTCTTTCTCTCTCTCTTTCTGGCTATGGAAGATAAACCCATGCGATTCGAAACATGGAGAAAGCGCCATGAGGACAGAACCGTAACAGTTCTTGTTTCACCCCCACCCCCTCCGCCCAAGTATTGCCCTCTCCTTTGTGGTTCCCTCCATGAGGGGGAACCTTGCATGACTGCGAGTTTCATAACGGAACCATGATTGACCTAATGCTTATCTGAATTAACAAACCTTTCTGAGCGGTTATCCAAATGATCAGCGATGCCAATCAATAAACAAAAGCCACATGAGTGCTCCGATGTATGTCGTGTCTCTGTTGCTAGCATCTCACACTTTGGAAATGTCTGAAGAAAAGAGAAGCCAGCAGATCAAACAGGCTGTTAAAGAAATGGCACTTGTAAGAAATGTTACATAGGAATGTTATATAGGTACGTTTCGCTAACAGTGCCATGATAGGCTCTGATGACCTTAAGTGAAGATCAGCAGTAATACATTAAAGACCACTAAGTCCAAAATCTTCCTGGGTAATTCCACCATTGGTGGTGATGGGAACCAGGGGTCACCATGTCTACAACACAGATGTGTTTTATACACTTGTCATCAAAAGAACAGCTGCACCCAGAAGGAGGTGTGGGAGTGCAGTGTTGTTGGGAAGGAAGATAAAGGTTACCAGGATCAATAACTGATGATACATTTAGACTGATATGATCAATATTTATTGAGCTACACATACAGAAGTCTGTCTCTCAGTATGGCGCCGGGCCGCCATTTTTGCTAACCCAACATGCCAGACGGAAATGGTGTTGGCTGTATTAAAAATAGCACACTATATACTACTCACATACTAATGTGTCCAAACTGTAAACCTGTAGGGCACTGAAGATCCCCGGATGGTGTTCTACTCCAGTCAGAGTTTCTAGTATACAGGGGAAGCTATCTTCATGGTGTACCGTATCCCATCATGCACCACGGCCTCACCAGCTCTCAGCCTGCTTCAGCCAGAGAAAATGGTGGGGGGTAACACTGGGGAGCTAAAAGCAGCCCACTCCAAATATAAATGTGGGTGTAGTGATTGTAGTGGGGTGTGTGTTCATCAGATTGAGCCTCAGAAAGGTAGATATACAGGTCTGAAGATTAATAAAAGATGAACTCACTTTAGAGGATCAGTTTTAGAGTGAAATAGCCGAGGGGAGCTAACAGCTAGGCTAACCGTATCTCAGGTGAACTGAGCAGCGTTAGCAGCAGCTAGCTCTAAACAGTGGATACAGTAATGACAGCTCTGAGGTAAATGTGATTGTAGTGGGGTGTGTGTTCATCAGATTGAGCCTCAGAAAGTTAAACATACAGGTCTGAAGATTAATAAAAGATGAACTCGATTTAGAGGATCAGTTTTAGAGTGAAATAGCCGAGGGGAGCTAACAGCTAGGCTAACCGTATCTCAGGGGAACTGTGCAGCGTTAGCAGCAGCTAGCTCTAAACGATGGATACAGTAATAACAGCTCTGAGGTAAATGTGGGTGTAGTGATTGTAGTGGGGTTATGTGTTCATCAGAATGAGCCTCAGAAAGTTAAAATATACATGTCTGAAGATTAATAAAAGATGAACTCGCTTTAGAGGATCCGTTTTAGAGTGAAATAGCCGAGGCTAGCTAACCGTATTTCAGACGAACTGAACAGCGTTAGCAGCAGCTAGCTCTAAACAGTGCACACAGTAATAACAGCTCTGAGGTAAATGTGAGGCAACTGGTCATGGGACTGTATTAGTTTACCACACTGTAGTTCAGAACTTGTTACTGTACTCTGTACTACACACAGGGGACAAGTTAAGATTAGTGCATAACATATACTGTGTAGTGTTGGAGTGTAGCACACAATTCAGACGCAGCCACAGTCAGAAATGCAGAAACCTTAGTTCTCCTAATGATTCCAGTCAGTTTAGTGAATACAATTTTCCCCCCTTTCTTTTTCCTTCCTGTGCCAGCGTCAGTACATATTAGGGTAATCCTAGTTGCGAAAGTGCTAATGGTGAATCCCCACTGCGATCATGAGACGTGTGTCTGGAGGTCCGCTGGCTCAGCTCTGACCCTCAGCTGTTTTTCTTTCCACACCCGTTTTCCGGCCGGGCCGAATACGGGTGTTCGGAACCGAATTAATCTCGATTGGTATGCTAATCACAGCGTGTCGCAACACAGCTCTGTACTGTACCGCGCAGACACGGCCGCCCTGATTAGAGCATATCTCCATCGTCCGTACAGTGTAGTACACATACAGACCAGTGGACCAGTTCATTTCCTCAGTGGGAGACCCACAGCACCGTGAACCTGAATATGCAAATTATCGCAAGCTGATTGGCCGGAGCTCTGTTCGACGGGAGTCCGCTGGACTGGGCACAGCAGGGACTCAGCTGAAGTTGTAGATGAGCCTTGAAGCTCAGGCTCCTCTTTAGTTTATCCGTCCACCTTAAAGTGCCTTGAAAAGTCTACCTGCGCTCTGCCAGGGGGAAGCTGTTGGAGTCCTTTGCCACTGCAGGTGAGTTATCTGCCCCTCTCTCTCCACCTCTCTTCACAGGTAAACACCTGAGCAGACTAACTTTAGACCTGAGTGTGAGATGAACGCTGCTGAAGGGCTACTGAGTGTGAGGGCTAATGAAGATATGGAGTGTGGTTACTGCTCCTGATCTCAGGAGCTTCAGCAGCTGTAGCTATCAGGTTGTTAAACATCTGGAGCTGCACAGAACCAGCCAGGAGGAGTTCTCCAGCAGGATCCAGAGCTGTCACAAACACAGCAGGTACATCAGTGTGTGTGTTACTGACCCAGTTTGTGTTGGTAACAGAACTAATGTGAGCTGGTTATCTCTGGGTCGGTCACACAGTGACGAGACTGTAGGTGTGAAACCTTAACCGGGCAAGGCAATACCTTAGCTGGCTGTCTCAGGTGTTCATGAGGTAAATCTCTCTCCTCTCTCTCTTTCTGTCTCTCTCTCTCTCTGTCCTTCTTTCTGTCTCCCTCTCCTCTCTCTCTGTCTCTCTCTCTGTCTCTCTCTCTGTTTCGATCTGTCGTTCTGTCTGTTTCTCTGTCTCTTTGTCTTTCTCTCTATCTGTGTCTCTGTGTTTCTCTCTTTTTGTCTTTCTCTCTGTCTCTATTTTTGTCTGTATTTCTCTCTCTCTCTCTCTCTCTCTCTCTCTCTCTCTCTCTCTCTCTCTCTCTCTCTCTCTCTCTCTCTCTCTCTCTCTCTATCTCTCTCTCTCTATCCCTGTCTCTCTCTCTCTCTCTCTCTCTCTCTCTTTCTGTCGCTCTCTCTTTCTGTGTGAATCTTTCTTCTCTTTCTGTCCCCCTCCTTGTTTCTCCACCTCTTCTTTTCTCTCAGTTTTTCTGTCACTCTATTTGTGTGTCTCTCTCTCTCTCTCTCTCTCTCTCTGTCTCTCTCTCTTTGTCTTTCTCTCTATCTGTGTCTCTGTGTCTCTCTCTCTTTGTCTTTCTCTCTATCTGTGTCTCTGTGTTTCTCTCTTTTTGTCTTTCTCTCTGTCTCTATTTTTGTCTGTATTTCTCTCTCTCTCTCTCTCTCTCTCTCTCTCTCTCTCTCTCTCTCTCTCTCTCTCTCTCTATCCCTCTCTATCCCTGTCTCTCTCTCTCTCTCTCTCTCTCTCTCTCTCTCTCACTCTTTCTGTCCCCTATTCTGAAAGATACACATGATATAAAGTGCAGTGAGGGTGTAAATACGTTAGAGAGGTACAAGGACATCATCAGATTTGCATGGATGTACATATAAACACTTGTTTGTTTGTTTGTTTGTTTGTGAAATTTGATGATTTTTTTCCAGAATCTGCATAAAACCTAAAATTAAATTGATTCCAAGTGGGGTAAAATGAAATACTCCAGGTAAAAGAAACTTAAGAGTCAGCGCTGTTCACAGTGGTGGTGAATGGAATCAGACGTCCCTTTAAAAGCTCCCTCACGCTTTCTGAGACATTGCTCTACGGTAGATCTGAGATGATATTCTGGCTGAATTTTTTTTCAATTTAAAAGCCCATAGCAGAGAAAACGTCACTCCACCATTTTATCACTGTCAGTTGAATAGTAAATCAACTGGCTCTATTTGTGTCGAAGACATTGTGACTCCTGGTTCCATTCACCACCACTGTAAGGAAAGTACACTGTAAGTACACTGTAAGTAAGTGTTCGTTGGTCCAACCGAAGAAAAAAATGACTGGAAGTTTATTACAACCAGATGAACCAGATTTACCAAACCTAAAAGGACCTAACACACCATTCTTTTAATCAGAGTGACTTTTGGAGTTGAGTAAAACTTGAGTAACAAATTGACTTTTTTTTTAGGTTGCACTTTTTACAGTGTAGATTATTAGATCTGTACAACATCCGTTTCAAATTACTTTGTTTTCTATTGAAAATTGCAGGAATCAATGAAATTCACCTTCAGTCCATCGATTTTGCCATACAGTACTGAGCTAACTATCTTAGGCCGGTTAATAAAACTGTTAAAGCGTATTTTTCTAAAGGGTAAGGGTTTTATTGTCCTGCACAGATAGTACAAACATGAGTAAACATGAATATAGTAAAAATGATTAGTAATTTATTTTTGTTTGTTCATTAAAGTTATTGCTCTGTTGTGAGCTGGCGTGAAGAACAGGTTCCTCTTCTCCTCAATGCTCCAGAGCTGCCACTGCTGTATTTATTCAATTCCACCTGATTTGCCTTAATGAAGTAGAATTTCTCTGTTAAGTTTATTAGTTAAACCAGACCACACATGGCAGTAACAAGACTAGGCAGTCTCCGGCACTGACACATACACTGTGAAAAGTGTTTCATTGGTCCAGCCTAAATCAATTATTTTAATCTGTTACAGGCAAAAGAATCAAGTTTAGTCAATGATTTTGTCAATCAAAGTTATTTTCTGAGTTGAGTAGAATATATTCAGTTACATCTAACAAATTAGAGTATTTTTATGGTAGCCAAGAAGTGAAAAACAAATGAACATTTTAGAAAGCAGAATTACAAAAGTAAAAACAAATTTACAAGACATGAAACATGTTTTTACTTTTGTAAATTTGTTTTCTGAAATGTAAATTTTTTAATGTATTTTTTTGCTTTTTTAAAATTGTTTTTGCTATTGTAATTTAGTTTTCTTGAATGTTAATTTTTTTTAATATAAATTTGTTTTCATTTTTTTATTTTGTTTTCTGAAATTTTAATTTGTTTTGCACTTCTTGGCCACCCTAATATTTTTTGTGTTGCTGTTGTGTAGGGATGAACAATCTGGGAAAACACCTAATCACGATTTTTCCTACCAATATTAAAAGCTAGAAAAACTATTTGTTCTGAAAAGTTCTGAGAACGAAACATTTTCTGAATGTTGCCCTGAGATTTTTCTTCTTTAGTTATCATGTATCTGTGGTCCTGAGAACATCCTCAAACCGTCCTTTAAACGCTGTAGTTGAACATTGTCATCTAAGGAACATTACAGGAATATTATCTGAAATGCCAAACATCTGTAAAACGTTTTTGAACATTGGAACATTTTTCTCTAAAACTTTATTAGAACTTGTAGGTAACGTTAGCTAAAGTTCTGGGAAGGTTCCCTCCAAGTTGTGATTACACATTAACCATTAACATCATTACAAAGTGACTGTGAAATCAACTAGTTTTGACTTACAATGGCTAGAACCAGTTTGATGAGGAAAAACACTGTTCTAGGCCTTGTGGAAGTTCTAGATAACATCGCTAATTGCAATATGACTTAGGTAGATTCAGCCAAGTGAACGCTCACATTGGTTAGGAGCTGAACTGAAGGCCTGAAGCCAAATTACCCGTGGGATCAACTGAGCCCAAACACTGCTCTAGGCCCTGTGGAAGTTCTAGATAACAGACTGCAAATACAAGCTGTAGTCCAGCCAGGTTTAACCTGTTTCCAACTTCCTCACTATAACAAAACTGCATACAAAGTAGAATAAAGCAATAAGCCATGAGTTTCCCATTGAAGAGTGTTCTTAGACATGACACAAAGCAGCCAGAGTACAACTCCCTTCCCCCATGATGAAAACGCAGTAATGCACCACCGTAAGCTTTTAAAAATGGAAATAAATCACAAATAAAGTATTATGATAGATTATACAGCATATCTGTAGAGTATCAGACATGTACACCATATGTACACCTAGGGTTCCCCTTAACCAAGAGGAGCTTTTTGTATTCTAATTTATCATCTCTAATAAAATATGAATGAATATGCACATTTTTAGAACATCATATATTATTAATAATTATCTATATAAACCAAATATTCCTCCAAGAAATGTAGATCCTTTAGAACACCATGTTGTTGCTAAACTACAATGCACTGTTTGGTTGCTCATCACTGTGTACCGTGATTATTTCATGAACTTTTTGTTCTGTAATAATTTATTGGTCACTGAATTCCCACCATGAATGGTATATAGCTCCAATAAGGTGCTGCTCCGTTTCCTGCGCCGGGGCTGAATCTCAAATGGCTCCCTACATAGTGTGGTACATAGGAACTTAAATAGGAAATACTGGCTCCTGCAGCCCAGCGCTGCTGAGTATAGCTAACAAATAACCATTTGGGATTCAGACACAACCTTACTGGGCAAATAGTCTGTCTGTAGAAACTAGAATTTCAAAACTTACAACGTGCACTATTTAGAGAGTACAGAGCCGTTTGAGACTCAGCCTACTGCTGACTAAAGCGTGGATATTTGCACCATGTAAGCCAATCAAGTGACACTGTTTAGACTTTTGCATTGCACGTCTACAGTTAATCATATAGCAAGTACTTTAATTCAAGTCTGTGATTAATGATGGAGATATTTAGCATGTTTGCTATTTTTTTAGCATGTTAGCTAGCTGACTTTTATCACTCGGTCCTCCAAACTTAAGATAACATTTTTGATATACACTGTATTAATAAAAATTGCACCTCTTGCATCTTATCAAAAGTGCACTCTCCTAAATTGCACTTTCAATATAAAATCGATTAAACTTTCAGCCCTAATGACACACATAAAATTCTGTTATTTACAGTATTCACTGTAACTTTAGTGCTTTTCCTGACAAACAAACTGCCTACATTAACAGCCCTCAGCCGGGCTAAAACAGGAATGTGTGTCTTAATATGTATAATCATTTAATACATGTAATACATTGATATCTTTTAGCCTGTTAGCTAGCTAACCAGCCTGGTTCTGTTTAAGAAAGTATATAAAAAAAAACAATGGGTATCTTCATCGGTACACTCACATGGTGCACCATTAGAGTCAAAAACAATTAATTCAACCTATTAACAGCACAAGGCTGTGTTTTTTGTGTTTTTTGTTTTTTGACTTGGCACATTAACACAGAGTTCAGTAGTTGGCCATAGCTGTGCTCATATTGTGCCAATCAGTCAATCAGATTTTAGCCATAACTCTATGTAATATGACCCATGCTAATGTCTTTTACACGTTTGAGCTAAAACACATGGCCAATCTAACATGGCAACAAATGTTTACCAGAATTAGCTTAGCGCTAACATGCCATTAGAAATCCCAGGGTGCGCTAGTAGAGGTCAGTATTACTGTAGAATTGGGTTTTGACATTTATGGTCCGAACTGAAGCTCTTATTAGTGACTGTTTGCCAATGACCACAGGTACCCCAAATGCATCTCACAGATAGCCGACCCAAATCTAGGCAAATACAGAATTTACAGGCCAGTGAAACAGAATTCCAACATTTTTCATGCCACACTGGAATAAGTTCTCTCTAGTTGTTACCACAACCTGGATTTAGACGTCCTTGTGAAACTCCGGCTAAACCCAAAACTACCTTTATGTTAGACTTCTATTAGAGAAACCATAAGGGCAAGTTAGCAATTAAATGAGCGCACTCTGTCTAATATATAGCACACTGAGATAACACTGGTAAGCTTAGACAGCTGAGCCGTTCCTCATACTCCTCACAACTACTCACACCAATCAGTCAGTCAATAACACCGCACACCAAGCAGGTTTATTGGCTTTAGCCTTTGAACGTATTTATCTGGACAGACTTCCTGTGTTTTAATTCAGTGGTCAAAGGTGAAACTGTTTCTAGGGCTTGCTAAATCCCTCCGCAGCTGTGCCCAGCAGTAGTCCCTACCTCCCGTAGCCTGATGCCTGCCATGGAGTTAACACCATGAAACTGTTCCTAGGCCTTGCCAAGTCCCTCCGCAGCTGTGCCCAGCAGTAGGCCCTGCCTCCTGTGGCTTAATGCCTGCTCCGACGTTAACCCCTTGAACTGCTGGCTTGTTATTCCATTTTTTAATCTTAGAATGTATTATTTAGTAACTGTTTGAGATTATATGGTAACTATGGTGGCACTAATATGTAAGTTATGAATGAGAGGCCGAACCATGGACCCACATTTGGTCGGTTCAGTTGCCAAGTATTAGCACTCCTGCTAAGTATGCGCAAAACAGGCTGTAGGGTTAGTTCTTTACTGTTTATCCATTTAATCTTTCATTTTACCACAAATCCATTTATTATTTAAGGTACCATATTCTTCCTAGTCTATGTGTGTCACATTGTTTGCCACCGCTTCACTTTGGTGTCCTTTGCAAAGATGACAGCTCTGAGTCTCCTATAATAATTAATGAGACTGGAAAACACATAATAAGGTATCAGAGATCTCCAGATCTTTCAGACATGGCTCTTCAGCTCATCCCACATGGGTTTTCCATGGGGTTCAGGTCTGGGTTAGCCATTGCAACACCTTGGATTTTGGATGAATGTCCTGCAAGGAGAACCAACCATGGCCCAGGTTGGGCTTCCTGGCTGAGGAAGCTGAACATGAATTTGGCAGATTTACATTTATGGTATTTGGCAGATGTAGTATACAGGACAGTAACAAGTTCTGACCTACAGTGTAGTATACTAATACAGTTACCTCACATTTACCTCAGAGCTGTTATTACTGTATCCACTGTTAAGAGCTAGCTGCTGCTAACACTGCTCAGTTCACCTGAGATACGGTTAGCCTAGTTGTTAGCTACCCTCGGCTATTTCACTCTAAAACTGATCCTCTAAAGCGAGTTCATCTTTTATTAATCTTCAGACCTGTATATTTAACTTTCTGAGGCTCATTCTGATGAACACACACCCCACTACAATCACTACACCCACATTTACCTCAGAGCTGTTATTACTGTATCCCCTGTTTAGAGCTAGCTGCTGCTAACGCTGCTCAGTTCACCTGAGATACGGTTAGCCTAGCTGTTAGCTCCCCTCAGCTATTTCACTCTTAAACTGATCCTCTAAAGCGAGTTCATCTTTTATTAATCTTCAGACCTGTATATTTAACTTTCTGAGGCTCATTCTGATGAAAACACACCCCACTACAATCACTACACCCACATTTATACTCAGAGTGGGCTGTGTTTAGCGCCCTAGTGTTACCCACCACCATTTTCTTCGGCTGAGAGCTGGTAAAGCCGCAGTGCCTGACATTGACTGGAGTAGAACACCATCCGGGTGTCTTCAGTGCACTACAGGTTTACAGTTTGGATGCATACTATATACTATATACTACTGTTAAGTAGGTTTAGTATGTGAGTAGTATGATTTTGCAAATACAGCCAACGAACTTGGTCCCACTGAAAGCTCCAGTAACTAACTATAGCTGCTTGTGTTTGTTGGGCCTTAACAACAAAAGCTTTGTTCTGACAACCCTCCCAAACACCTAATGTAGGTAATGTGGGTAGTTTGGGAGATGTTCTGATCCCAAGACGTCAAGATGAATGTCTTGCCCATCTGTGATCCTTGGAGGATCCTTTGCTACTTGAACCTTCTTCTCCTTGGACATGGGGTTATTATAGACATACATCCTATCAAGCAGATTTTAGAAAAATATGACAATCATCAAAAGAATTGTTGCACAAATAGCTGCACCCAGAGGGAAGCAACTGACAGGAATGGAACTTGGTTGGTAGCTTTGGTATGGTGAGACATGCTAATGATTCAGGTTTTACACTCAGCCATGCATGTGATGTAAGCAGGGACAAGCCTTATCACTGTACCTGACTGAACCAACATCCACAATTACAGACATTCAGTGAGCCGTGATGTCCACGAGTCATCTTCTTAGTACCAGCACCATAGGAAGACGGTTGCATGACGCAGGACTACATGCACACAGGTCGTTACGACTGCCAAAGCAGTGGTGTTGTACCAGACTGTCATGGAGTGACTCAGAATGGCAGCGGGTCATCTTCAGTGACGAGTCCTGCTTTAGTCTTGGTGGAGACGACCAACGGATCCGTGTGTGGAGGCACCGTGGTCAGCACCAAGAGGAACGGTTTGTCCCAACACACATGTCCAGAAGACCTGGTGTCACTTCACCTCCACCCCTACCGCACCATCTGCAGGAACTGTGTGAGGATATTCAAGCTGCTTGGGATGGATTATCACAGGACTCCATTAGGAACCTCTACAGCTCCATACCGAGACGTCTGGCATGTTGGGTTAGCAAAGACGGCGGGCTGAAACCATACTGATAAATTAATATTGATCATATCAGTCTTAATTTATCATCAGTTATTGATCCTGGTCACCTTTATCTCCCTTCCCAACAGCACTGCAGTCCCACACCTCCTTCTGTGTGCAGCTATTCTTTGGATGATGAGTGTAATCTCATGATAAGATTTAGGTTTTGTATTTTGCACTTCAATCAAGGGTAGAGTTTGGTTTACGGTTTGTGTAGCTCAGCAGGTAACACCACTACCTGCCATGGAACCACCACCACATGCAAGAGACTGGGGTTCGAATCCCGGTCTGTGTGACTATGCTGTGCTACACCAATAAGAATCCTTGGGCAAGACTCCGAACACTACATTGGCCTACCTGTAATATGATTAACTTTGTAAGTCGCTCTGGATAAGAGCGTCAGCTAAATGAAAAATCAAAAGAATGAGCAAACAAAGAACAGCCGTTTGCTTATGTTTACCAGGGGTAACAATATTTGTGGAAGGCACTGTAAAGTGATGGATCAGGCCAAGAAGAGACCACAAGCTGTTTTAGTGTTTTAAAAAGTGTATTAGACGGGTGGACAAACTAATTTTCTGTAGATCAGATATGGTGTTCCTGTTCATTACAGGCACAGTGTGTGGCCCATTTGATGAATGGGAGCGTTATTAAAAAAATACATATATTTGCATAAATGATGACAGGTTTTTGGAGAAACTGAAGCGGTCCTAGAATAGAGCCTTGTGGGACGTCATATATCACTCATTATGATTATTTCAGAGAATCCTTAAACACCCTGCAAGATATAACGTCCTTGTACTGTATTCCTATAAAGACCCCATGTGATGTCCAATGTGCAGATGTTGTGAACTGCTTGACTGATTGATTGATTGATTGATTTTAAAAGAGAGGATGAAGTTTGAGAACATTCTGGCTGAGACAGATGGGTTTGGACGCTACCAGATTGCCATAATCGCTCTGCTGGTGTTTCCCCGCATCACCCTCCCATGTCACTTCCTGCTGAATAACTTTATTGGCGCCATCCCGTCCCACCACTGTGACATCAGCTCTTTGGACAGTGATGGGGTTTTTGAGAATCTGACTCAGCAGCAGAGACTGACCGTCAGTATTCCACAACGTGGAGATGGAACCTTTGATTCCTGCCACATGTTCTCAGAGCCTCAGTTCCACCTGCTGAGGAACTCCTCCAGTGCCACAGAGTATCCTGTGGTCCAGTGCCAGAATGGATGGCAGTACGATCACAGCGTATTTAGATCGACCTTGGCCACGCAGGTGCGTATCCAGCAGTTTTCAGAGCATGATTGAATCTTTGTAATAAAGGCGAATGTCCCTCCTATGTTTAATGCATTACCTTTCTCTCTAGTTTGATCTGGTTTGTGACACGAAGGGGCTAAACAAGGCCTCAGCCACCATATTCTTCATTGGCGTCATGTTTGGAGCCGTATTCTTTGGGGTCCTTAGTGACAAGTAAGTCCAGTTCAATATATTCTTTGCTGATAAACGTTTTTTAATGGATCAGAACTTTATTTTTTTCTTATTTAACTGTCACTTTGCTTGCTATATCATGCCCAGAATGGGACGTTCAAGTTGAACTACATCGATTTCTGTTTGGGCAATTTTAATTCTGTTGCCAGCTTTAGCAGTCAATAACCTAAATCTTAATTAATGTTAAGTTTATTGACAGCTTTGGAAGTTGTAACTTTTACTAATAGCTAGCTAGCTCCCCAAGTTAACTCCTAAACCTCAGTGGTGGCTTATTTGTGAAAGCTTTGGATGACTGTTTAGATGGTTATGAGTCAATACCTGGGTCTATTACATTGCCACTGTTGGGCCTTTTTCCACCAACGTGAAACAGGTTCCATAACGGCCCCCTCTTTACTCAAGGGGCATTGTGTCATGGCTGACCCGGGGCCCTCCCCTGAGCTTTCTAAGCTGGAATATGTGCAATGATTGATTGACATAACCAGACTCACACAGATCTAAAAGATAGACCAGTTTTATTGACAGAGTCCAAAAGCAAGCTGATAAACAGAGTAGCAATACCAAAGCGCACATAGCAGAGTGGGGAGAGACAAGCCCAAAAGCCAAAAGAGAAGCCAGAGTCAAAAAAACAAAACAAGCAACCATACGGAGAAGACCCTTGTTGCTCACCTATGGAGAAGCCCTTCTTGCTCACCTGTAAAGACAAAATACTGTTCGCGTCAGGTTTGTAGATCATGCAAAGTTGCACTGAATCATGATCCACTAGGGTTGCTGAAGAAGAAATGCGTGGTGCAAAAACAGAGGGGACTCCAAAACAGTCAAATTTGGCTACCGTGAAAAGAGTCTAGGGGGCCACATCCCAGTCAAATAACAGGGTCTCACTTTCATCTTCTCAGACTGCCCTAATTGGTTTTGTGGCAATTCCCCGGTTAGGTCTCGTTCTGCCTCAACACCAGGAAATCTGGGTAGAAGTATCTGTGTAGTTGGCTACCTCTTTTTTAAGGTCCTTTTCTGTCATACGAACAGTTTTAGACTGCAAATTGAAACGTTACATGAATGCAGCATTAATAGCTACACTTTTGAAAAACCCCAAGAACAGTTTCAATCCAATTCAAAAGCAGGTCAGAGTCGCCAAAGCAAATGTGCTTCCTCATGACAGCATCGCAGTATTGTGTATTTACAGACTCTCGGTAAATTGACCTCTGTTTGTTCAGGTACGGCCGCAAGAACATGCTCATGGTCTCCTATATCACATCTATAATCTTCAGTGTGGCCAGTGCCTTCTCCACCAGCTTCATGATGTATGCACCGTTTCGCTTTCTGACTGGATTCAGTCTGTCTGGAATCAGCATAATATCCATCGTCCTCAGTGAGTCTCTATCAGTGAGTCTGTATCTCCTCACACTGTTCTCATCCAACACAGCTTTCTCTCTAAAGCCTGATACCTGTTTGCTTATTCCAGACTTTTTTGTTTCATCCATGAAGTAATGGAGTGACTCAAAGCTCCTGTTCTAGCTGTGACTACCAATTAGTAATATATTGTGTCTATGAAAAAGACTTGGGTCAAACATTTCTCATAGCTTCCTAGCTTTTTGGTTAATCTGTTAAGAACATCTGCACCCAGAAGGAGGTGTGGGAGTGCGGTGCTGTTGGGAAGGAGGATAAAGGTTACCAGGATCAATAACTGATGATAAATTTAGACTGATATGATCAATATTTATTGAGCTACACATACAGAAGTAGTGTCCTAAGTATGGCACTGGGCTGCTATGATCGGTAATACAGCATACCAGGCATCTCGGCATGGAGTTGTAAAGGTTTCTAATAGTGTCCTGTGGTAATCCATAGTCCATCCCATACATCTTGAATATTCTCACACAGATTTTGCAGATTTTGGTCTTCGTGATTCCCAGCACTGGATTTGAGATTGGTGTTGTTTGGTACATTGTAAGTCACGCACTAGGATACCTCTGTAAATATCTGATTCAAATGTGGTTTGGATCCGGTTAGCAAAAATCTGATTTCATGTGGTTTTCACTGTCCAGATTATCAAAAATACAATCTGGATACTATCAGGATATAGATAGGCTGGCACTTATAGAACATAGAACAGAGCCTCCCAGAGTAAACACTCAAAGAGCTTAATATACCTACATATACACTCGAATCGGTTCATTTTGGAAGTTAGTATGTTCCGGAAGTTCATGCCCCCTAGTTAGCATCATACAAACATCTAGGCTAACTCACACACTTGCTTGCGAACCATGCTGGGCTGTTACATAATGTCAATTGGTCCTGCTTCTGTGGTTTCTCACACTGTATGACACCCTGTTGTATATGAAAAGGAACAACGGGACTTTTTGGTACCGTCATGCTGTGTCTCTACTTGGTTTTAGAACCCACACAAGCAAGACCAGTATGCGATCTAGGCCTGAGGTTTGCACCATGCACCAGCTGTAAGCTTTCATTACTTCCATTGTTAGCCTTGTGGCTCCAGTAGAACACTGAATAAGCTAACTTTGAACACCAGACATGTCTGAAGTGTTAGTTTACCAGGGTTAGTTTTCCTTGGAAGGTGGGTTGTCTTGAATGGTGGGTTGGTGGGTGTGCCAACTTACCAAGATTTCTTGGTATGAGCTGGGATGGAAATGGCTATTTACACCCTAACACTTTGTCTTAATGTTTTAAGTGAACCGCTTCTGCTTCTGACATGGCTGTTGGAAAGTGTCCGATGGACAGTACAGATGTAGTTGAGCAGTGTAGAATAGTACAGTACACTGTTGTTCATGTTATAGATAGGCAACAGTATGTCACACACTGTCCCAAACCACATAAGCAAGGCCATTTGAAATGACCTAGCAACTCCACATGGTTTGCGGCTAGTGTGCAATTTAGACATGATGTGTGCACAGTGCTAAGTGGTGGCTATAAGCTTATGGTCCACTCCCAACAGGGATAAAGACTGTAGTTCATCCTTCTCTCTGGACAATCTGCTAGCCATAGCCACAGGACCAGGTAGTGCCTACGTACAACAGTGTCAATGCTGGACTGAGAACACTGCACCAAACATCTAGCCAGCAGAATCCTGTAACCAGAAACTGACCACTAATGAAGGGCTAGAGGATGACCAACAAGCTGTGCAGCAGCTCTGACTTCACATCTACAAAGTGATCAAAACAGAAAGGTTCCTAAATGGTCTGGACATGCAGTAGGTACGATTAGTATGGAGCCTTTACACAGGTCATTTACATACATGGTTCCTTAAGGCCAGTGAAAGTGGATCTGTTAGTGAAGGGGGAGCAGCAAGGTAGGAGTGTCTAATAGAGTGGACAGTGAGTGGACACAGTGTCTACACACCCCAGCAGCACTGCTGTGTCTGATTTACTCACACCAGCACCACACACACTAACACACTACCGACACGTCTGCAGTGCTAAGAATGATCCACCACCCACATAATGGCTGCTCTGTGGTGGTCTTGTGGGGGTCCTATATGGTCAGTGGAGCGGACAAACACACAGATATGTGACGGGATAACCGTATGTAAATTGATTACAGAGTGGCGTTACCTCGGAAGACAGTTTGGGAGCGTCCACACCTGTCAAAGGTGTGAGGTATTATCTTGTGAGTGAGGTTGAAAACTGGCCATTGTGCTCACGGCAAGGGGACATGGATTATCGTGAGTTTGAAGGAGGCATGTGGATGCCAGACAGGTGGGACATACCATTTCCGAATTTGTGCGGGCATTTAGCATTCTTCGCTCCACAGTGGCACCTGTGAACCAGGGAATGTGCCATAGAAAGCATTACCACCCACAGTGGACAGCGCAGTGGCCACCCACGGGTGCTTAATGATGGTGACTGGCGGGAACCCCCACACGCATATCCTGCAGGTCATTGACTGGTGCACGCTACTTCATGTACCCCCACAATGATGGGATGTTCCAGCAGAATTGGTTTATGGAGCAGTCTGGAGAGTTGCGACGAATGGTGTGGCCTCACCCGACATGAGCCCAGTCAAGGCCGTCCACTATTATGCCTCACTCAGAATCTCATCATTTACATTGCCTTGCCATGTATTAATGTATGAGAACTAGAGAGTCCATATACACTCATCGTCAAAAGAATAGCTGCACCCAGAAGGAAGTGTGGGATTGCAGTGCTATTGATAATTAAGGTTAAGGTTACCAAGAACAATAGACGTCTCGGTATGGAGTTGTAGAGGTTCCTAATGGTGTCCTGTGATCCATCCCATGCAGCTTGAATATTCTAGCACAGTTCCTGCAGATGGTGCGGTAGGGGTGGAGTTGGAGTTACACCAGGCCTTCTGGACCTTTGACACATGCCAACAAACCATTCATCTTGGTGCTGACCATGTTGCCCCCGCACACGGATTCATTGGTTGTCTCCACCAAGACAAAAGCGGGACTCGTCTCTGAAGATTCAGAGTCACTCCACGACACCACTGCAGTCTTTGGTGACGGTGACGTGGTGTTAAGGACAGTCGTGGTAACGGTCTGTGAGCATGTAGTCCTGTGTCGTACAGCCGTCTGCCAATGGTGCTGCACTAACAGGATGACTCATGGAGGACACCACTGCTCGCTGTTGGGTCAGTCAGGTAGATCAATAAGGCTCGTCCTTGCTTACGTCACATGCACGGCTGAGTGTGAAACTGGCTAAGTGTGTAACAATGTCAAACCTACCAATGTCTTAAAATGCCTTGTGTAAGTTCTGTATAGGATGTGTTAGCTCCTCTTCCCCTCCTCACTTCCACACATGTTCTTTATCTCAGAATTGGACCCTGCTGGTTAAAAAGTTAAGCATGGAGGAGGGGCTTACGTTGACCTATGACCTAAACTAACCTTTTGTTTTGTCTACATGTGAGCTTGTCTTTCTCAACGCCCCCCAACACAACGGCACAATGTTATCAGGATTTCACAATGTGATATAACCAAACCGATGCTAGATAAGCAGTAATGTTCATTAAATAGTAATCTAGATGAAGGCTATGGTCAGCGTTTCAGCAGGAGGTTCATGAACTGCAAAAGTAATGCCCTCAGCATAAGGTTGGTTTGGGTGCCCTGCTGTCACATGACATGAATTTGGTGCCTTTCCCAAAGTTATTCAAATCAGAGAAAAATCAAATGTGAAATATTAAACGTGCCATGACTTGTGCACAGGCCACATGTTATGCTTATCTGGTTTCCCCGCTATGTTAAAGGAGCAGTGTGTAACCTCTAGTGGTGACTTTGTGTATTACAACCTACTGAACCCACCCACCCAAAACTCACAACACTAAATGGTTCACCAGGGCCGCTGTTCAAGCTATTTATTCCACTCATCAAGCAATCCTACCTGGCATCATATCATATAAGTACAGCACAGTATATCTTAATATGGCTTAATATTGGTACCTACCCCATATAAACTGACTTAGAGCATCATTCTTCAGAATTTGTCGACAAGCACATTTTCATTTCCACCTTAAATGGTGCAGTAGATCCATCCTGGCACCTCACCCAGCCATGTCCTGGTGCTGGTCTGCTAATTATCTATTTAATTAACTTCTGATATTATCTCTGCCATTCTGGATATGAATTTTACACAGTCCAGTCACATTATTATGACCTCCAGCTAATACCCAGAGTAATCGCCGTATGCCAGTAAGGTCCTGGTAGGTTGTCACAGATGTCCAGAGCCATGCTGACTGCAGTATGTCCCACAGCTGCTAGAAGGAGCGTGGGTGAGGATCTATAGAGCGAACATGACAATCGAGGTGGTCCCACAGACTCTCAAATGGGTTCAAGCCTGGGGACTTAGGGGGCCAGGGTAGTACTTGGAAGTCTTGGTCATGTGCTTCCAGCCAATGTTGGACATTTCTAGCTGTGTGACATGTCGCATTGCCTTGCTAGAAGACCCCATCCGCCCCAGGGAAGACGATCAGTATGGGTGTGCGTGATCTGCAAGGATGGATTCATACCCAAACTGGTTGAGAGTGCCCTTTCGCATGATTGAGGGGGCCCAGAGAATGCCATGAAAGTGTGACTTCCTACATGAGCTACATACTGCTGCCATGGAAAGTAGGAAGTGGTCATAACAATGTGACTCGACTGTCGTATAGCTTCCATTTTAATGCTGTACATCTTGTTCAGTTTGATTATGAAATGATCTACAGATCCACTCATCTCTTTTCCAAGTTCTTAAAATGATTGGAAACCTATGAAGTGCAGTACTCTTTCTATATACAGTAATTTATTTCATTTCCAGTCAAAAAAGCCTTTATAATTGCATAGTAGGAGACATGGGCCCCCAGACCAACACCTGCAAGACCTAGTAGACCACCAGAACTGTCCCCCTACAGATAAACAGCACTAGACAAGGTCCACTCCTGCTTCAGATCTGAGAATATCCACAGGTGTTTCTGTCCATCCTTCCAAAATTAAGCTAACCAAGCAAGAGTTGGATCTGTAGTATATATGTTTTATTGTATTCTTTTATTTATTTTATTATAAATTATAAATGAAAGGTATTTTTTTTATATGCAACCATTATTATAATCCATTCATTCATTCATTCATTCAGTAATAATGAATGTTTATCCAGTATGCTTGTCTCTGTTCTGCATGTATAGTATGTATACGCTGTAGACAGTGTGGCTGATCTAGCATGGAGATGTTGCCCAGTGAACACAGCTGTTGTTTTGTTCTAGGTATTGAGTGGGTCGACATAGAGCACCGCACATTCATCGGTGTGATTGGTAGTCTGTGCTGGACGTTAGGCAACTTGCTGCTGGCTGGCATTGCTTATATGGTCACTGACTGGAGAATGCTGGTCATCACAGTCACCACTCCGCTTTTACTCGCTGCAGCCACCTGGTGGTAAGGACCTGACATTGCACACATTCATACCTACTTTAAAACACGTGAATTCACTTTATTATATATATATAATATACACTTATATAAGACCATTGTAGCACGTGTGTGTGTTTTTGGTCATTTGGCTTACCTCCAGTAATTTAGTGCATGTTTATACACTACTGGTGAAAGCATTTTTCTTTTTTGTTTTGTTTTTTTGGGATTATATACAGTTCCAAATAGCACCACTTTTGAAATATTGTGGAACACTTTAGAATATTAGTTGCATTTTGGGAGGCTGTACAGTACCTGTCTTAGTTTCTATATACAGTTGCAAAATAAACTACTAAATGAGACTTTTAGATTATATTATATTTAATTACATTAGATTAAACTTTGTAATTGTGCGGAGTACAGGTAGAGAGCCAATGAAATGCAGTTAGCTTCCCATCAGAAGTGCAAAATACACTATTATGTACATATAACTTGCAGGAAAATAACCATAGCAAGCAATGCAGAATTTACAATATGGACAGTTATGGACAGTGGAGTGGTAAAGAATACAGATGTTACAAGTATATATATATATATATATATACACACACGTAACATCTGTATTCTTTATGTATTATGTATGTATATATATATTACAACAATACACTATATTGCCAAAAGTATCCATTACCCAAGTAATGAATTCAGGTGTTCCCATCACTTCCATGGCCACAGGTTTATAAAACCGAGCACCTAGCCATACAGACTACTTTTACAGACATTAGTGAGAGAATGGGTCACTCTTAGGAGCTCAGTGAATTCCAGCATGGTACCGTGATAGAATGCCAGTTGTGAAATTTCCTCCCTACTAAATATTCCACAGTCCACTGTCAGGGGGATTAGAACACAGTGGGAGTGATTGGGAACGTCAGCAACTCAGCCATGAAGTGGTAGGCCATGTAAAATGACAGAGCGGGGTCAGCGGATACTGAGGCACATAGTGCACAGAGGTCACCAACTTTCTGCAGAGTCCATCACTACAGACCTCCAAACTTCATGTGGCCTTCAGATCAGCTCAAGAACAGTGTGTAGAGCTTCATGGAATGAAGCATCTGAAACCCATCTGAATCCAAACACTTCATTCACTTTTCCTTGCATGCAACAGACTGAATGGCCCTAGTCCAACTACAGATTGCACATTTATATAGATTTTAGTGCGCAATTTCTAATCACGTGTAGTAGAAGGTTTACATGGGCTACATGTTTGATTGTAATCATTGCTGTCCACAGAAATAGTGACTTCAGTTATTTAACATGAATAATTATTATTTCACATAAAGAGTTTTATTTTAATCAGTTTTGGAATGCTTCTGTTGGCCTGTTCATCAGGAGATGTTTACACAATGATAAGAGCAGCTGCTCAGCCAAAAAAAAAATCAGTGAGACAGTGATAAAATTAAAGTCAGTAAATAAACAGTAATTGTGTATTGAGTTGCCCTCTATAGTGGAACTTAATTTTATGAAATATGACCAGAAGGCACTCGGACTTTTCCCCATGTATCTGCAGTTTAATCCAGATTGACGCCCCATTTCCTGTGTTCAGTTGTAGAGCTGTCTGTAATCCAGGCCCAGATTATCCATTTTTGGTTTAACACCTACAGGTGGATCCCTGAGTCCGCACGATGGCTGATAGTGAGTGGACAGACAGAGAGTGCGTATTCGTTGCTGAAGAAGTGTGCCAGCATTAATGGCAAAGTGGATTTCAAATCCAAAATCAAACAAGAGGTGAGTAAAACTGCATTTCCCCTTCATTCAGCCTGTCAGCACAAGAGCTCAGGGCTTAAACCCAGTCCTGAGCTACACAGAATAAAGCCTAGCTGCTGAGAGGAGAATATAAAGTCCAGGATTTGGTTAGGTCTGAAATGACCCTCTCTGCTAAGAGCTATCTCTCTCTCTTTTCTTTTCCCAGACTTTGTCCACTGTTGCAACCGCAGATTCTCACAATTACACCTACCTAGACCTTATCAAAACCCCACGCTTAAGGAGACTGACCATCATTACTGGCATTGTGTGGTACGTATGTGTGTATGTATTGTTACTAAGTGAATACATCACACTGTGTAAACTCAGAGACCACCAGTTCATCCATCCAGTTTCCGGCCAATTCGGCCATTACGACGAAGTTTTAGTTCTTTCTGTCTGAAAAGGCAGAAAACATTCATTCATTTGTTTGTTCATCTTCGAAGCTGCTTATTCTTCTTGGTCGCAGAGTGTGCTGGAGCCTATCCCAGCACTCAGTGGACCAAAGGCAGCAGAAAACATATTTTACAGAAATACTACAAGTATAATAATTAAAATAAGCTCACTGGACCAAACATATGTCACCTTTAACATAGTAGTAACTTTAGTCTCCTGCAGATGGCGCTACACGAGGATGACGGGTCTGTAAAGACCTGTGGGGTGTGAGTGACGGGATCTATAGATTGGGAAGAGGTGCTACAGTGCAGGGAATGTCTCGTTCCATGTGTGGAAAACGCTCCAGAGCAGATGTTAATGATTGGCTAAAAGGAGGGACTGCATGTGGGCGTGGCCAAAGACCATAGTGTGAAGGAAGTAGCTGAATCTGCAGGTGTATGGACGCGTACAGTCGCACGGTTCTACCAGCAGTGGTGAAAATCCCAGTCTACAGGGAATTCTCCTTGGAATTGTGTCAGGGAAGGCGTCCACCAAATCTGGTCCGAGCAAGTCTTTTATCTGGACTGAGCAAGTCTTTGATGTAAGAGTGTCTGAACATTGATGTGGCCCATATCCAGAAACTTGTCCAGTCCATGCTAAATCCAGTCAGAGCTGTTTTTGGAGCTGTTAGGGACGTTTCAGTCACAGGGGCTCGTTTTAAATAAATGTGTTCAGTACATTTATTACAGCTTCGAGAAATCTGCTGGGGTATTTTTTCACAATTCCAAAGTTTGATTTTAGAACTCAGCTGCATTTTCTGCTAGTCACGATTCCACTGACTGGCATTCCAATAACAAAATCAGTTGTTTCACTCCATAAGACTTTATCCCACATCTCAGATGTGCGGTTTTGGTGATCTAGTGAAGTTTTCCTCTTTGTAGGTCTACTTCCCTTTCTGTCTGAGGGCTTCTTGACAGCTACACCTCCTGGAGGAGTTCAAGTGCTTTTCACCTGACCTTAAAAAACGAATGCTATGTACTAAATGGCCGTTTTGACTGCAGATGATTTAAACGAGAGGGTGGTGAATTGTATAGTTGTCTTGTTGAACATCAGTGGTCCAGAAAAGTATCTGACAGGTCTTTGATAATCAACAATAGTGATCTCAGTGCAAACATCCCCTACCTGACTCTTCATCCGCTTCAGTGACGAGGAGGATAGACTTTCTGAGTCATGTTCGCTTTTGAGACTTGGCTCTTCTCAGAGACTTTTCCTCAGTGCACGAAGTCATCATCCATATCCAAATCATCCATAATGTCTCTATAAATCGTCTCTTCTTCTGCCACAGGTACGGCGTGGCCTCCACATACTATGGCATCAGTTTAAACATCAAAGGCTTCGGCCTGAACCTCTACCTGACCCATTTCATCTACGCTGCCATAGAAGTCCCAGCAAAACTCTTAATCTACTTCACCTTAAAGAAGTTTGGCCGAAGACCCACTCAAGTGGGCACACTTCTACTCACTGGAGTCTGCATCATCATCAACATCGTTACGCCGAAAGGTGACATAAGACCAAAATGGACATTTGGGAATATTAAACTTCCATAGCTTCCCCCTGCAAACAGAGTCCAGCGTATATTTAAACAGCTTTTTGTGGGGTGTTGAGTCAGACAGCGTTTAGCTGCAGTCATACACCATTCAGTGTGCACGTGTTTCTGTTTTTAGATTACTGGACATTCCGCACTGTCGTAGCAGTGTTGGGTAAAGGACTGTCCGAAGCTTCCTTCACCACCGTAATCCTGTACACCACAGAGCTCTACCCTACAGTCTTAAGGTCAGTCACAACAAGAGTTCAGTTCAAATTACAACTCTACAGCCATTACCGTGGACCACAAAACATGTAGGCATACGAGCACAGACTCTTTGGCTCGTCTGTAGATGGTCTAAATAGTTGCAGCTCATTTATCAACTTCACTTCTCTTATTATAACCCCATGCCACTGTGTAACCGCTATAATCCTATCCTGGGGTAAATTTTATATTTCTTAATTCAGGTTTAATGACCTGTTTTTGTTTTTGTTCCTTGGAAGACAGACATACAGTGCGCATCTCCTACTTTAGAGATCTCCTACTTTACATGTAACACACCTGCCACCAAATTTCACTAACTTTTCAAAACTCTTGAATATTAAGTTTGATTATTCTGATAAAAGGTCTGTCAGAAAGCATACAGCCCCTTTGAAAATGAACACTGATGTTGTGTTCAAAATCTCCAGCCATTCAAAAGAGAACATCCAACGAGGCATGGTATTGGTCATTCAAACTCATTATCAAATGAATAGCTGCACCCAGAAGGAGGTGTGGGAGTGCGGTGCTGCTGGGAAGGAAGATAAAGGTGACCAGGATCAATAACTGATGATAAGTTTAGACTGATATGATCAATATTTATTGAGCTACACATACAGAAGTCTGTCTCTCAGTATGGCGTCAGGCCGCCATGTTTGCTAACCCAACATGCCAGACGTCTCGGTATGGAGCTGTAGAGGTTCCTAATGGTGTCCTGTGATAATCCATCCCATGCAGCTTGAACATCCTCACACAGTTCCTGCAGATGGTGCGGTAGGGATGGAGGTGGAGTTACACCAGGCCTTCTGGACGTGTGACTACAAACCGTTCATCTTGGTACTGACCACGGTGCCTCCACACACGGATTCGTTGGGCGTCTCCACCAAGACTAAAGCGGGACTCATCACTGAAGATGACCCGCTGCCATCCTGAGTCAAAAGTGAAACTCTGGCACGACTCCATTTCAGTCTTTGGTGACGGTGACGTGGTGTTTAGGACAATCGTCATAACAACATGTGTGCATGTAGTCCTGTGTCGTGCAGCCGCGCGCCAGTGGTGCTGGCACTAACAGGATGACACATGGAGGACATCGCTGCTCTCTGAATGGCATTGTGATTGTTGGGTCAGTCAGGTACAGTGATAAGGCCCAGCCTTGCTTATGTCACATATGCGGCTGTCTAAGCTCCCCACCAGGTTTCATTCCTGTCAGTGGATTTCTTCTGGGTGCAACTATTCTTTTGATGATGGGTGTATATACATTTTTAGCGATCCCAAGACTACTTTAAAAATTGCACGCGTTCCCAGACCAGTAACGGTGTCTGTTACGTACTGTAACAGAAATTGCCATTGGTGTTCTTCTGGGCTGTGAGTTGAGCCGTCCAACAATGCCACATTGATAAGACGTGCTAGCGCTTCACATGTCTTACAGAAGCCCATGCTAGCCTTCGCTCAGCTAATCTTCTTTGTTCTTCCTCCTCTTCCCCATGGCTGCCGGAGCAGACAGAACGGTATAGGCTACAACAGCTTTGTGGCTCGCCTGGGCGCCTCTATCTCTCCTCTCATCATGTTACTGGAGGATGTGTGGCTCCTCCTTCCTCAGGTGGTCTTCGGCATGATGGCTATTTCCTCCGGCCTGGCGGCCTGCCTTCTTCAGGAAACTAACGACGCTCGGCTGCCAGAAACCATAGAAGACATCGAGCAGATGAGGTACTACAAAGTGAATCATTAGACAACATCAAAGTTCTCCCACTAGTGCTTGCTATGCCACCCTCTAACAAAATACATTATATGACCAAAAGTATGTGGACACCTGACCTGTATAGGACATCCCAACTGTGGCCTTTAATATTATCTGCAGCTATAACGGCATTCCTATGGGAGGGTTTCCCACCAGATTCTGGAGTGTGTATGAGGGAATTAGAGCCATTCAGCCAAAAGAGCGTATGTGAAGTCAGGAAGGCCGGGCTCATAATTGGCCTTCCAATTAATTCGGTGTTCAGTGGGGTTAAGGTCAGAGCTCTGTGCAGGCCACTGGAAATCCTCCACACCAAAGTCATTGAGCCACGTCTTTCTAGAGCTGGCTTTTTACACCAGGGCACAGCCATACTGGAACAAGCTGGAACCATAGAACTCTCCAAAATGTCTTTGTGTGATGTAGCAATAACATTATGCTCCACTGGAGCTGTGCTATTGACACTATGCATTCTGGTAGGTAGATTCTCCTAGCATTGACCAAACCTCTCCATCAGTCTTCCAGACAGTGAGGTGTGAGCTGCTCTGCCATAGAAACCCTTTCTCAACACTCGCCAGTTGTTGTGCGGACTGTGCTTCAGGCAGTTCGGAACTCTGAAGCGAGTGATGGAACAGTGAATAGGTGTTTTATGTGCACTGCAGTGCAGCAAACAGCGGCCCCACTGTGCAAGTTAGCATGGGGTGATGCTTTGTGGCTTTGTTGCTGTCGGCAGGCCTAACAGGGCACACATTTAATGAACTCAGAGGTGGAAATCCTATGAGAGACCTTATATACCCTTCTAGCTATGGGCTAAAATAATTAGGAGGGGGTGTCCACATACATTTTGGCCATATAGTGTATGTGCTAATAATCAAACCCTCTGAAAATAATAAGCACATAAAAAAAAATAAAACAAAAATAATAATCTCAGGAAAGGGTTTGAATGTTGACATTACAACAAGGGGGTAAAATGCATCACCTTTGGCTTTATTCTCAATGTATTTAGAACAGTCATAGATATTTACATGTGTGATAATGTTTCCTCAAAATAAACCCAATTAATATATATATATATATATATATATATATATATATATATATATATATATATATATATATATATATATATATATATATATTGCCTAAAAAATATTAAAATATAATAAATGACTATAAAACTGTATATTCTAAACAGACAGTAGACAGGTGAGGTAACAGTTAGTTATTGCACATTCTTTGGATAGCTTATAGAGATATAATTATATAATTATTATTATATAATTATTAATATGATATTAATTATTATTATGCACACCAAGAGGTGTTTTTTTAATGCTGTAACTGCAAACTGACAGAGAAATCATGCTTATGGATGCACCGAATGTTCAGAAACAGAAATTATTCAGCCAAAAATGGCACAAAAAATCAATCCGCGAAAAAAAATAAAATTATACAATGACGATTTTAATGATGCTGTTAACATGCTCCAGTTTCCGGATGTAGACGGTAATCATGTTGTTATTCAGTTTCATGCATTTGAGCCAAACAGAACTCCAAAAATTTACCAACAATGTAAACTTGTCAGCTGGGATGTATTTGGTGTGTTAACATGCTCAGTGTTCAGTAAGTGTGTTTAATCTGCAGTTTAGTAATTGTTTTTACATACATCCCAGACAGCAAATCTGTTCTGGCCCTTGGGTAGACAGCTCCTGCTACCAGATGTGGGCCACATATGTGGCAGATTAGGGCCACTCCTCTGCGAAAAGCAGGCTACTCTGCCAGAAGTGGACCAGATCTGTTTTGAGCCAAATGCATGTTGTTAATATGTGGGCCACCTTTGGCTCACAGCAGATTGCCAGTGCCGACAGTGGGCCAGCAATGCCATGTCTTTGCCAGAGGTGGCCCACATATACTTGCTATCTGGATTTAATTTATGTAGTGGTAAAAAAAATTGGCAAAATTAATAAAACGTGTTTGGTATTCGCCGTTCTGTGTTTCGTTTTTTTGTCTTCGGGCAAAGACTTTAATTTCGGTGCATCCCTTATAATGCCTATTTTTATTAACAGCTATTTGAAAAGCTAGCTAACCCCAGACCTTTGACATGCAGTGTAGTATTCATAGGTCCAGGCCTTAAGGGTTTAATACCTATTGGAACATTTAAGTGACAAGTTTAAGTGTAATTTTAGACTTCTGTTCTCACCATTGTTAATGTCCCTGTATTAAACATCACCACCATTCTTTGTGTCTGTTTTCTGCAGAAGGACATCCGTCTGCGAAATCCCCCTGAAAACAGCAGTGCCGGCAGACAAAGGACCATAACTTCATCGTTCTAATAGCAGTCTTATAAAAACTGGCGCTAACTTTAAAAATGTTCTTCTCTACTTCATAAGATATCACCACAGAATCAAACAGGTTGGATTAAAAATGACTAGCTGTTTTCACATCTACACGTTCAGCCCAAAGACAAGAGAGATTTTAAATAGGGTACTGATGGAACCAGTGTTTTGCTCCTGGCAACCTGTTACGGAGGTGTGTTGGGGCCTGTGTGGTTCTGGACCATTGATGAACGAGGTAAAGGGGGGTTATCTAATAATGCAGGGAATCAGATAGACTACGGTCTGTAATAGTACAACTACTGTATGCACCTCTATAATAAGTGGAGCTGATCAAATTGTCCAACTTTATGGCCACCCTGCTGAGTCAGGATTTAGCAACACCCTCCTTACCAGATATTACAGCTTGCACATGCTTCTCGGAGCCAAATGGGAGTTGTTTTACTCCTGTTTTGGGAAATTTTACCTACTCTGCCTTGACTAATCAAGAATTTGCAGATATTTAGTGGAACCCATTGTTCAGTCTATCTGTGCAGCATTTCCTGTGCCGTTGGCTGCCACACAACCCCAGAACGTAACAGATCCACCCCCATGCTACATACTCAGGTGTTCTTTTCATCAAATGCTGCTCTACTTTTTTACTCCAAACATCCTGTTTCTGATTGCGGCCCAAGACAGTCCAGCTTGTTTCCAGAATGCCTCTGGATCATCTAGATATTGTTTTACAGGTTCTAGATATTGACATTTTTTCATAAGGTGGTGGGTAAAAGGCAAAACCTGGTTGTTTAGCAGCTCAGTGTAGGCATTGTGGTTCAAATCCACAGTCACTTCAACCAACAGACCCGTCTCCGCATAATGAAAACACCTCCAGAATATCACGGAGGGGATTCATTTTTTATTCTGGGAGCTTATTAAAACATTAACTAGTCAGCCAGGTTTGCTAATGCTAACGTTAGCAGTGCATCCTTGCGCTACTTGCTGGAATGGAAGAGTGTAATGAGTGTCTGAAAATTACAGGCCGAAGATTAGTTTTACAACACTGCTATCTAGTGGTCAGGTTTTCAAATACAACACAAAAGGAACTACTGTCTCCCAACACTGGGAGTGTTAGCATGAAGTTTAAAGAATCTTTGGAATTTTGTCTGGAATTGCCATCAGTCAACAGCTGTTAATCTGACAGCTGACAGTTTGTGATCTGCCTAAAGAGTCAATTAAGGTCTGACAAGTTAATTGACTCTCAAGAATATACAACTGGTAGGGTGTCCTAACTTTTGCACATGCACTTTTTTAAACTGCTGCCTTATTGTCAAACCAATATACACTCATCATCAAAGGAACAGCTGCACCCAGGAGGAAGTGTGAGATTGCAGTGGTGTTGGGAAGGAAGGTAAAGGTGACCAGGATCAATAACTGATGATGAATTTAGACTGATATGATCAATATTTATTGAGCTACACATACAGAAGTCTGTCTCTCAGTATGGTGTCGGGCCGCCGTGTTCGCTAACCCAACACGCCAGACGTCTCCGTACTGAATATCCTCACACAGCTCCTGCAGATGGTGCGGTAGGGGTGGAGGTGGAGGGACACCAGGTCTTCTGGACGTGTGACAACAAACCGTTCATCTTGGTGCTGACCACGGTGCCTCCACACACGGATTCGTTGGGCGTCTCCACCAAGACTAAAGCGGGACTCGTCACTGAAGATGACCCGCTGCCATTCAGAGTCACTCCATGACAGTCTGGTACGACACCACTGCAGTCTTTGGTGACGGTGACGTGGTGTTAAGGACAGTTGTGGTAACGGTCTGTGTGCATGTAGTCCTGCATGGTGGAGTTGTCTGCCAATGGTGCTGCACTAACAGGACGACTCATGGAGGACACCACTGCTCACTGAATGTCTGCCATCATGACTGTCTCATGCTACCCACCAAGTTTCATTCATGTGGTTCGATTCCTTCTGGGTGCAGCTATTTATTCAACTATACCTTTGATGATGTAATATGAAAAACCATGTGTGTTAACATTTGCAGGAAAATGAGAAGTTCAGATGATGGACAACTTCGACTCTATCGCCATACAGGAGAGCCCGATTTTTAGATCAGTAGAGGTTTGAAGAGAATGGCGGGGGGGGGGGTCATAGGGTCTCTGGCCACCAAGCTACAGGAGGATGCAGTGTCCTGATACTATGGTTCTATCGTGTACAGTCTATTTCATGAAGCTGTAGTCTCTGCAGTTTACTCTGTAAGCTATTTCACTGTTGCTCTTCCGCACGGTTGACACTGAAGTTAAATATTTCTGTTCATTCCTTTTCATACTGGATCACCAGTTCCTCTCTACAAAAGATTAACCGACAGTGAGACAGAAAAATACATATCTGCACTTATTTCATCGTTACATCAGCCTGCACATGAAAAAACGCACATGCAAATCAGCACTAATATAATCTGGGTGTAATGAATGTCCATGCAGATTGTTGTTGTGCCATTATAGCTTGGCTTGTTCATTAATACAGGAGATATGGGCTATGCATTATTCTCCAGTGAGGTTCCAAGCACTGGTAGAAACGCTGGTTTCGTATCGTCTGTAATTGTTTATTGCATGTCTGTAATAAATGCTACCTGGTCATGAGTGATCTGGTTTGACATTTGTGTTTGCCTATGAGTATGAGATGTTAATGAACATTAGAAAAGCGCATGAATGAGTGACGAATAACTGGACATGCAGGTGGACCCCTCGGAAACGTCCTTACTGTACTGCATTCATTCTCCAGCCGGTTTCGGAGTGGACCACCTCTTAAAGACCCTTTCTGTCCCTCTCCTGTTTGGACCTAGAGCTAGATTTGGATCAGTTGCTTTCTTGATGTTGCTTCTCTCTCTGGTCTGAACCTCATTGTCCATTCCACAGGCATAAGGATGAAGTTTGAGAATCTGTTGGCAGAGGTTGGCGGGTTCGGACGCTTCCAAATCGCGCTCATTCTTATGCTGGTGATTCCGCGGGTCACCCTGCCGTTTCACTTCCTTCTGAACAACTTCACCGCCGCCATCCCGTCCCACCGCTGCGACACCAGCTCTCTGGCCGTCGACGCTGCTTTTGAGAACTTGACCGAGGAGCAGAGGCTGACTGTCAGTCTTCCACAACACGAAGATGGAACCTTTGCCTCCTGTCACATGTTCGCAGAACCTCAGTTCCAGCTGCTGAGCAACTCGTCTAACGCTACAGAACTTCCCGTGGTCCAGTGCCAGGATGGATGGGAGTTTGACCACAGCATGTTTAAGTCAACCCTGGCTTCTGAGGTAGGGGTTTCTCTATGTTTGTCATTTCTCTACATGCCAGCTCTTGGGGTTTACTCCCTCTGCGCTAGTGGTCACCAAGCCTGGTCCTAGAGATCTACTTTGCTGGCTCCATGAGTGGCTGGATCATGTGTATTAGTGTTAGGTAAATATGAAGCAGCTTCTTAAAAGTTAATCCCTAGATGAAGGGTTGGTGATCACTGTTCATACCTTTATACCAGTTTATACCTACACTCATTGGCCATTTTACTAGTACTCCTGTCATGGTGACATAAGCTCACCGGACAAAAACATAAGTCACCTTGTGTGTTTAAGGTGGTAGTAACTCCTGGCTCCTGCAGATGGCGCTGCATGAGAATGATGGGGCTATAAATACCAGTGGGGTGTGAGTGACGGGATCCATAGATTGGGAGGAGGTGCTACAGTGCAGGGAATGTCTCGTTCCATGTGTGGAAAACGGCTCCAGAGCAGCTGTTAATGATTGGCTAAAAGGAGTGACTGCATGTGGGCGTGGCCAAAGACCATAGTGTGAAGGAAGTAGCTGAATCTGCAGGTGTATGGAAGCGTATGGTTATACAGGTCTACCAGTAGTGGGAAAATCCCAGTCCATAGGGAATTCACCTTGGAATTGTGCCAGGGAAGGCATCCACCAAATCTGGCCCAATTCGTTGATGCAAGAGTATCTGAACAATGATGTGGCTACATCCAGAAACTTGTCCAGTCCATGTCCAATCCAGTCACAGCAGTTATTGGTGCTCATGGAGGTGTTACACGCTATTGGGTATGATTCAGTCACAGGGAACTTGAGCCGACTGGTGATCTTATTATCCGATGGCACAACAAAGCAGTTACTCAACACAGACACAAGATGGTAAGATGAAAAGATCTAAGAGGGTCACATTAAAAAGGCATGGGTAGCAGGAGCTTTGGCCACAAAGACTGCTCACCTAAGCAGTGTTAAACAAGACCGGTGACTGAAGTGTCTAAGGAATAGTCCATCCACTACTGCATAGAGTTGAGCAATTATAGTAGGACTGGGCAATGGGCAAACCTGTAGATGAAGAGAATGGTACAGGCCTGAATGGTTGACCCTTGACCCTTGCAATGAGACAGTCCAGTGGCTCGATGGCAAGATTAATAATTAGGCAAGGGGCCGTAGGAAACGAGCCAACAAATGTACCCCTGCCTGCATGACGATGATGAGTTGTGTCCATATACAGAACCCTTTCATGGGTTCCTATTTTTTTCCATGTTTGTCACTCTTAAATGTTTCAGATAATCCAACAAATGTAAATATTTGTCAGAGACAATGCAAGTAAGCATAAAAGGCAGTTTTTAAATGAAGGTTTTTATTATTAAGGGAGAAAAAAAAAAATCCTACATGGCCCTATGTGGAAAAAGTGTTGCAACAAAATAAGAAATCATGAGGGGGCAAATACTTTTTCACACCACTGTAGTAGGCTTTGCTCTAAAACTGGAAGTTGTTTTGACTGATCATATTTATCGCATCATGAACCATTTCTGTCCTGATGTGAGGGGTCTTACACCAGGACTTACACCAACTACACCACACCTTCTTGTTGTTCCATTGTCTGAACCACCCTCCCTGAAGCCACTACTTGATGGCCTTTGTAATTTAAATAAGAGATGTTATAGGCCCACCCAGGAATTTATAGTCTCCCCCATCTAGGTGCCAGGATGTCTTTGAGATATCCTCACAGCGAATGGCATTGCTTGATTGGGGAGCTATAGATGGATGTAAATAGGGCTAACCATTGAAGGTCGTTATATCTACTACTCAACACAGCCCCCCATATCTAGTTCAGTCCTTTTATACCTAAGTTTATATCTACAACCATTGGCCATTTTATTCATGCTCCTGTCATGGTGACCAATAAAAGAAAAAAACGAAATAATAAATAATGAGTAATGTAACCTCACTGGACGAAAACATGAGTCAGCTTGCGTGTTGAAGGTAGTAGGCTCCTCCAGATGGCGCTGCACAAGATTGATGGGTATATAAATACGTGAGGGGTGTGAGTGACAAGATCCATAGGTTGAAAAGAGGTGCTACAGTGCTATCACCCAAGAGACTGACACAAAAGACAAGGGAACAAGAAGAACGTTGAAGTTACAAAAGCAAGCTGCCAACAACCCTGAATAAACAACAACCACCTTCTAACAAATGGCAATCTTTCAATAACGCTCCTTCTCTCTCAGTGGAATCTGGTGTGTGATAAGAAGGGTATGAATAAAGCCACAGCCACCATCTTCTTCAGCGGGGTGATGGTCGGAGCAGCCATATTTGGCAGCCTGAGTGACAGGTGAGGATGAATTTGGTAACTGCCCAGGCTACAGCAACACATACTTAAAGATGACCTATTATGCTCTCGCTTTTTCCTTTCTTTTAGCGGATTATGTAGCATGTTGTGCCTGTAAACGGTCTGCAACGATATAAAGTGCAATATCTCACAAAAGTAAGTACACCCATCCCATTTTTTGGTAAATATTTTATTATACTTTTTTGATGGGACAGCACTGAAGAAATGACAGTTTGGTACATTGTGAAGTAGTCCATGTACAGCTTGTGTAACAGTGTAAATTTGCTGTGCCCTCAAATTAACTCAACACACAGCCATCAATGTCTAAACGGCTGGCAACGAAAGTGAAAACACCCAACTTGTGCCCAAGGTGTCAGTAAGTCGTGTGGCCACCATTATTTTCCAGAACTGCCTTAACTCTCTTGGGCATGTAGTTCACTAGAGCTTCACAGGTTGCCACTGGAATCCTCTTCCACTCCTCCATGACGACATCACGGAGCTGTAGGGTGTTAGAGACCTTGCGCTCCTCCACCTTCCGTTGGAGGATGCCTCACAGATGCTCAATAGGGAGTAGGTCTGGAGACATGCTTGGCCAGTCCAGCACCTTTGCCCTTAGTTTCTTTAGCAAGGCAGTGGTCGTCTTGGAGGTGTGTTTGGGATCATTATCATGTTGGACTATTGCCCTGTGGCCCAGATTCCGTATGGAGGGGATCATGTAATGCTAGGCTATTGTATTAAAGTGTCATATCTTCAGTGCTGTCCCATGAAAAAATAGAATAAAATATTTACAAAAATGTGAGAGCTCACTTTTGTGAGATACTGTACTGTGAGATACTGTACATGCCGAAGGGTAAACCAAAGAAACCACGTTTTCAGCTGCCTGGAATGCACTGTCGGAATTCCAGCCCTTTTCTATGTTACCTGATGATGTCATCTTGTAACACATGCCTTGTTACCTGCCTACCAGCAAGCTTGGCATGCCCTCACACAGTGCACAGAGAGCTCAAACAGTAAAATCTGACCATTCTAAACTGTCCTGCTCCAGTCTACCTGGCCTAGGTGGAGTAGTCTACCAACTTGTTTGGCCTGCCCTTCTGGGTTGGGCTTCTGGGTCAAACTGATACAGCAGAACCAAAGTCGTTGTAAGAAAAGCTTACTGTGGTCTGGGTTGGAACTTGTGGCAGGATGCTGTTCTGGAGGTTGACCAGTCAGAACAGCATTGGCAAGCTGACCAATCACAAATGACTGGGCTTATTAGGAGGCGGGGCCTAAAGACTCAGGAGCTCTAACAGAGCGTTTTTTAGACAGAGGGTGAATACAGCATGTAAATCTATTCTAATAGATCCCAAAAATGAAATTATGAAGATGAGCATAAGAGGTCCCCTTTAAGAACACATGACCCTTTTATATACATACATTCACTTCACATCGACTTTAGCCTCTCCTCCACTTTGTCCTCTACAGATTTGGCAGGAAGCGCATGCTGATGGTGTCCTACCTCTCGGCAGCTTTATTCGCTGTCGCCAGTGCCTTCTCTACTTCCTACGTTATGTTTGCCATCATGAGGTTCTTCACAGGAATGGGAATTACCGGCATCAGCATCATCACCATTGTGCTCTGTAAGCAATCTACTACCTACTCTCAAGAACTGGAGACTGTAATCAGGGTTTGATGTCCCGAAGCTGTATTTAGGGCCACTGAAATCCGCAACCATTGGGTGTCAAGTAATTAAACTCAAATCTAGTCCTTTAGTAAGGCACCCAGAATGGATCTGTGCGGATCAGCCAGTGCTGGTTGTAATAGTACAAGCGGTACTAAAACTATTACAGTTGCATGTTAGGAAGTCAGGTAGTCAGGAACATTCAGGAGTCAGGAAACTGGAGCTTCACTGTTGTCCTGAGTTTATTTGCACATACAGAGATACAGTATGGATACAGCTTGCACGATTAGTCCAGTGTAGTCTAGTCCAGTCTAACAAGAAAACCTTTCAATGATCATTTTATATAACCACAGCAGGCCATGTAAAATGACAGAGCCGGGTCAGTGGATGCTGAGGGTCATAGTGCACAGAGGTCGCCAATTTTCTGCAGAGTCCATCACTACAGACCTCCAAACTTCATGTGACCTTCAGATCAGCTCAGGAACAGTGTGTAGAGCTTCATGGAATGGGTTTCCATGGCGAGCAGCTGCATCCACGCCTTACCTTACCAAGCGCAGTGCAGAGCGTGGAACGCAGTGGTGTAAAGCTCCACCCCTGGACTCTAGAGCAGTGGAAACGTGTTGTCTGCAGTGACCAATCACGCTTCTCCGTCTGGCGATCTGATGGACGAGTCTGGGTTTGGGGGTTACCATGAGACCGCATTGTGCTGAGTGTAAAGTTTGGTGGGGGGGAGGAGGGGGATTACGATGTTGGGGTCATTGTTCAGGAGTTAGGCTCCGCCCCTTAGTTCCAGTTAAAGAAACACTTAATGCTTCAGCAGACCAAGAGACTCTGGAGAGCTTCATGCTCCCAACTTTGTGGGGACAGTTTTGGGACGGCCCCTTCCTGTTACAACATGACCGCACACCAGTGCACAAAGCAAGCTCCATAAAGACATGGATGAGCGAGTCTGGTGTGGAGGAACTGGACTGGCCTGCACAGAGTCCTGACCTCACTCCAATAGAACAGCTCCAGGATGGATTAGAGTGGAGACTGAGAGCCAGGCCTTCTCGTCCAACATCAGTGTCTGACCTCACAAATGTGCCTCTGGAAGAATGGTCAGAAATCCCCATAACCACATTCCTAACCTTGTGGAAAGACTTCCCAGAAGAGCTGAAGTTGTAGCTGCGAAGGGTGGGCTGACTGACATCATATTAAACCCTATGGATTAACAATGGGATGTCACGCAAGTTCATATGCATGTGAAAACAGACGAGCGAATACATTTGGCGATACGGTCTGTATAGGGCCAAGAACATCTAGGGTGTGAACATATGAAGGGGGTGTCCATTGTCAAGGTCAGGCATTTCAATACAGACGAAAAACTGAGACAGTCACTTCTTTCTCCAGAGGTAGGGGGTGATGATTAACACCATCAACAAAACGCTAAACCCTCACGGTAAACATAGTTAGGGTGTTAGGAATACACCATGCCTGTATGTTGAGGCTCTCTTCTCTCAGCATGTACAACAGGATACTGTTAGTGACACACAGATTTCTCTGCACAGGTGTGGAGTGGTCCGACATCAGGCACAGGACGATCGTGGCAGTGATGATGAGCCTTGATTGGTCCATCTCCACCATGATACTGCCAGGCATCGCTTACTTTGTCAATGACTGGAGGTTCTTGGTTGTCACAGTGACATCTCCTCTGGCCTTGGCAATAATCTGTTGGTGGTAAGATGGTATTTATTATATCTGTTTTGTTTTGCATTTTTGGTGTAAAAACAATGTAAACCTTTATCAGTAGTACCTTGGTCAAGCTAATGGTTGAGGTCCTAAGATGACTATACAAGAATCCTACATCCATTTCTAGAGTTTCATTTGATGCTAGGATAATGTACCACTGTCCCACCTTTTACAGTTCCGTGTTGTTCCAACATTGGACATTGCAGTCAATAGCTTAGCACTGGACCTCTTTCCATTTAGGTGGATACCAGAGTCAGCACGATGGTTGATAGCCAATGGCAGACTGGAGGAGGCCCATTACTACCTCACTAAGTGTGCCTCGGCCAATTGCACAGAGAAGAGTCTGAAAGACTTCAAGCCCCAGGTAAAGTAGCTTTAGGCCGTATACAAGGATGATGTATAGGTTGACCAGGGATGGCACCACACCTCCAAAAGTGGTGGGGCAAAACAGTTTTGTGTCAACAGACTACTCATTGTACTTTGGCCCTACATACAGTCAGTGTCTTCTGTTGGAATTTCTTTGTTTGGTGCCCACGGACGAGAGAAGACCACTCTGGATATGAACCCGGATTCCAGAATACAGCCTACAGCAAATCCAGTCTCTGGGAAAGCAAACTCTCCCCCTGGTGGTGGGGCTGGGGAATGATAGAGAGGCCATTTGGACTGTTGTGTGGGCAGACTGTCCCCAGACCATTTGCTAATTTGCTGGGTACAAATGATATAACCCCATGGATAACAAAACGTATACATAAACAAACAGAGAACAAATAGACGACAAGACAGTTCATAAACAGTCAAAGTAGTGATCCTGTTTACACCTGGACCCTTAATGAGTGTCGGGATTATATCTGGATAAGCCCGAGCCATTTAAAAATGCATAGCCTAAATGTGCCCAGGATGCATTTAAAGCAGATACAAATCTGCTCCCTCTAACCCACTTGGTCTGGGATGCATTGGAGCCACATGCTACAGCAGTGTAAACACATCCCTCTCTCCAAGACACATTCAACAACCTAAACATCTGAAACTTGGCACACGATCAGCGTCTGGTCTCTGCGAGGAAGATACACATAGAGGCGCACATGGTTGGGGACTGGACAAAGCTAATTGAACGTGATGTGGAAGAAATACTACTGTGCCAAACAAATTTCAGACAATACAGGCAGAAATGATAAATGAGTGGATTTGCATATTCAGTCCTAGACAAGATTTCAGTCCGCTAATGACGCTTAGCTGACGCTCTTATCCAGAGCAGCTTATTACAGGTAGACCAGTGGAGTGTTGGGAGTCTTGCCCAAGGAATTTTTATTGGTGTAGCACAGCATAGTGGGAATCAAACTCCAATAACATTGGGTGGTAGTTTACTGACCGATAGTGGGGTTATCCATTGTGCCACACCAACCACCTAGCCATCTTATCCGCATACAAACCAGATGCTAGTAACATCAGGTGAACACGCTTCACTGGGGTCTGCCAGTATCCTATGACATCTGTTGCAGATCATGTACACCCATACATGCTGATTGTCTTCCTTGGGGTGGATGGGATCATCCAGCAACTCAGTGAGCCATATGACACGGCTAGAAATGTCCGACATTGGTGGGAAAAGCATGACCAAGACTTGGCCCCCTAATTCGTGCATCTGTGGGGCCTCCTCAAATTTTGAAAGTGCTACTCATGTAGATTAGTTGAACACTGTAAACCATATTTTACAGAAGGATGATCAAATCATTTGTAGCAGTGACTGTATAATGTGCTTTATGCTGTATTCTCTGAGCCTGACTTTGACATTGTGGCCTTTCAGACGCTCGCCAATGTTATCATCACAGAAGAAGACAGAAAGTACACATACCTGGATTTACTGAGAACTCCTGTGTTGAGGAGACTGGCTATGCTCACTGGCGTCACCTGGTATGTACAGAGCTTCAGAAACTAACTGTCTTTAATGGATGCACTTACAAAATACTTACTAAATACTAATTACTGTAATACTCTAATTCATCATCTGTTCAGTCATTAGATGTAGAAACATTTGGTTCATGTGTTGTTTCAAAGTTCAGTGACACTAACCAATAGTTGGTATAGTCATTTCCAAAATTTCCCCAAATTTTCATGTCAGTTTCCCAAAATGAACTCTTCATGCGCCAGACATTTACTTCTGCGTTAGGATTAGAAACGAAACCAACAGAACAAAAACCCAGTTGATGCTAATGGAAATATCATTTGGCTAATAAAGGGGGGCTCAGTTATTTCATTTATTGAATGTCCCCCAACAGCACAGAAATTGCACCTATAAAAGAGGCCATCAGATATTTCATTTTATTCTTCTTGTAATCAGCCCATAACTGAAAATCCAGTTTTTAATATATAGATCATCCAAATTCAGACATTTCTAAACACATTATACACACTGGAATATAATAGTTGAAAACATGTAGTACTAGGGTGGCCACACGTCTGGTTTTAGGGTGGACAGTCCATTTTCTCAACTCCCAGTCCTCTGTCCGGTGCAGTACCTGGACAGACACCTAGAAGTCCTCTTTTCGGGATGAACCATTGACTCACATCTGTGTCAAGGCATGCCTTGCAGGTCATGTGACATTGTGAATTGCCTACCGACCAACCCAGGTCAGCCCGCTAAATGCTAGTCACTTAGCTCCCTTAAGCTTAGCTCACTTAAGCTCCCATCTACATTTATGGCATTTAGCTGACACTCTTATCCAGAGTGACTTCCAAGGTTAATGGTGTTACAGGTGGGCCAGTGTAGTGTTAGGAGTCTTGCCCAAGGATTCTTATTGGTGTAGCTCAGCATAGTCACCCAGACTGGGATTCAAACCCCAGTCTCCCACATGTAGAGGTGGCACCCTGAGTAGTGGTGTTACCCGCTGAGCTACACCAACCAGCTGACTCACTAATGTCATCCATTCCACCCACTTAGGCGAGTAAAGCATCGTATACGTGTTGTATAAGTTATGATCCTAATCCAGTTCTGGTATCATGGCCAACCCCTGCTTTTTTGGGGGTTAGGAAAGTGGCCACCCTATGAAGTACAGAACTGTGGAGACCATTAAACAGCATTTCATGACTTTTGTGTTTAGGTATTTGGGCTGGGCCTGAATTCATGGCTCCATAAGGCAGTGGAGCCATACTTAGCGCAACCCCTGCCACCAAACCTATAAAGATATAAATACTAGAGCACATTAGCATCGGCTAGGTTAATGCCTGGTGGCTACAATTCAAACTGCGAGCTCCAGGCTCATGTATGTGTTACTGCTCTAAAACAGGAAATCTGAGCCGTTTTTCTTTATTTAGTTTTTATGAAGCAGCTGAGTTACCATCATTTAGTCCCTTATGTAAATCTGATCCTTTGTGTGCAGGTTTGGGGTCGCGTCCACTTACTACGGCATCAGTTTGAACGTGGCAGGGTTTGGGCTAAACCTCTACCTGACCCAGTTCATATACGGTGCCATAGAGATGCCGGCCAAGCTGTTGATCTACCTGAGCCTGGATAAGTTGGGTCGCAGATACAGTCAATCCGGCACACTGATCATGACGGGGGTCTGTATAGCCATCACCATCCTTATCCCTAAAGGTAAGACCAACGACTGTACTGTTCTCCAGGTTTAATCATTTGTAACGTAGTTACGAAGAAAAATGGAGCGTCCGAAATACTACTTTAATAAAACTCATTTTAAACCATCCCCTTATCTGCCTCCTCCTGAAAGGTTCTGGCTAAAATTATGAAACTGATGATGCTACATCTATAAATAAACCCGGAAATGACTTGTTAGATGAGGTGTCCAGGGCAACAAGCTAAAAGTTAACGTTAGCAAGTTGGCTAGCTTGAGGAAGAACTGAGATTAAAGCAACAGAAGTGTAGACTGTAAGGGGGTCAGCCTGTGCTGCTTGCCACCAGCAGAGGGCGACGGCAGCAAGTTCCCAGATTTCCCAGGGGTAATCAGTGCCAATCAGGCTCACCTGGCAGTACAGGATTCAAGGCCGTGGCAAGGAACACTGCTTTTTCTCACCTTTTGATCTAGGGTGGCCAGAAAGGTACTGAGAGGAGAGGAGAGGAGAGGAGAGGAGAGGAGAGGAGAAGAGAAGAGAAGAGAAGAGAAGAGAAGAGAAGAGAAGAGAAGAGAAGAGAAGAGAAGAGAAGAGAAGCGAGGAGAGGAGAGGAGAGGAGAAGAGAAGAGAAGAGAAGAGAAGGAGAGGAAATAGAGAAAAGGGGGAGATAAAAGAGAAAGCCTATTACAATGCTGAAGACAAAGGAGTCCTTGTTGGTGGCTCTTTGTTTTTGTTTGTTTTGTTCAGTTTAAGCTTCCTTTTTTTTGAGCCATGCCATATTGGCGTCCTGTTTGTTTGAAGTTTCCTGCTCTTTTTCCCTCACCGTTGAAAAGGAGTGCAGTTGGCACTTCTGTCCGTAGTCTCTGGTGGCGAAGTGCTAGTGCTGTGGGTAGGAGAGAACAGGGTTGCTGGTTTGAATCCAGCCCGCCGAGACATTCCCTCAACTGTGCACAAACTGTGCATTTAAATTTGACTTTGACTTCATCAGGACCATATGTGGATTTGTTAGATCAGTGAATTGGCTGGCAGTTAAGATTTGTTTATCTCTTTGGGATTACCAGTGATGTGCAAGACACTGATATGGATAAAGGATTTGAAACTGGGAATTCTATTAAACCATTTGAGGTTGGAGGAATATCAATACATGACAAATGGCGTTGGCTAGTTTGAGGCCAGAGCGTATGATAGCAAGGCTCGCTCTAGGGCCGACCCCCACTTTAATGATGTCTCCAGTTTCAGACCCGGACTGAATTTCCATGTTTCTGTGTTTTTCCAGTGAACTGGATTCCACGCACTGTAGTAGCGGTGATGGGCAAAGGCTTTTCTGAGGCTTCGTTTACAGCTGTGTTTCTTTACACCACTGAGCTCTACCCTACAGTCTTACGGTGAGCTGCCTGTCACTTTCCCAGGCCTAACCTCCACTCTGTAAGGTAATGATAAGCAGAACATGGCTAAAGAGTATCGAAATTAAACTGTCGGTGCTTCGTGTTTACTAGTCCTGTTCTCTAGTAATTATTGGTTTGTAGACTGTGTAGAAGTAAGATACGACACTTTCATATGTCATGTGTGGTCAGCAGTTTTGGTTTGACCTTTGACCCACATGAGCCAAACCAAAAAATATTCAGCCAGTATAAACAAAACATGAATTTTATTAGTCACAGGTTGAGGAAAAAATATATATATTTATATATTTTATATTTTTTATATTTATATATATATATATATATTTTATAATATATTTTAATATATATATATATATATATAAAATATCTCATTGAGAAGTTTGATATATATAATATAAAATATAGCCTTCACTTTTTTTTTTTCAAGTAACTTTGGAGCATTTCTATTGGTCCATTAATTATGAATTTATACATTTAGAATTTCTGTTGCTGAACAGTGATAAAACTCATGTAGGTTCAGTGATGATTTTGGATTAGCCAGGATTAGCCATGTCGCACCACATCACTCTGAATGAACATCTAACTGGTTGAATACTTATACTACTATAAAGCTTATTTCCCCTAACTCAGAGGCTAGAAGACAGAAGCTAGTTGGATGCTGCTCCTTTAGTACAAACCAGCTTGCCTTGGCACACACTGTTACATCACACTGCTACATCACACTGCTATCCCACACTGCCGCATCACACTGCTATATCACACTGCTACATGACATCAGTATGTCACACTGTTACATCACACTGCTACCCCACACTGCTACCCCACACTGCTATCCCACACTGCTATATCACACTGCTATATCACACTGCTACCCCACACTGCTATCCCACACTGCTATATCACACTGCTATATCACACTGCTACATGACATCAGTATGTCACACTGTTACATCACACTGCTACATCACAATGCTATCCCACACTGCCGCATCACACTGCTATATCACACTGCTACATGACATCAGTATGTCACACTGTTACATCACACTGCTATATCACACTGCTACATGACATCAGTATGTCACACTGTTACATCACACTGCTATATCACACTGCTACATGACATCAGTATGTCACACTGTTACATCACACTGCTATATCACACTGCTACATGACATCAGTATGTCACACTGTTACATCACACTGCTATATCAGACTGTCATATTACACTGGTATGTGACACTGCTATATGACATCAGTATATCACAGTGCAAAAAAAATGTGCTAGGAAGTGTGAGGCTCAAATAATTATTTTTGGATAGAGTTGCCTTTTGGGCAGAATATGCCTGAAGGCCAGATCAGGTTGATCAGATCTGACCTAAGATCTCAGTTAGTGCAGAATTCTCTTCATTTCAAAACAGAGTTTGACTTTGGCCAAAATGTGAGCAAATATCTTGCAAAAACTAGAGTACAGAAAAAGACTTAGTTTACCAGTTACACCGTAATGTCTGTAGTTTAAGCAGGCCGGGCAGCATGCGGGGAAATGTTTCATCTATATAAGTTGAATTCATCGTTTTGAGTGCAGTGTATGTATGTGTTGTGATCACAGGCAGAACGGGTTGGGCTTTTGCTCCTGTGTGGCCCGTGTTGGTGTATCCGTGGCACCACTGATCAGCCTATTAGAAGAGACGTGGACTCATCTGCCACAGGTCCTGTTCTGTTCTGTAGCCATCATAGCAGGCCTCCTCGCGCTGCTCCTCCCTGAGACCCACAATATACGCCTCCCGGAAACCATCGACGATGTGGAACAAACGAGGTAAACAAACAAGGTCCAACAAACAACGGACACCACAATCACTGAGGCTGTTGGTTACACAAGGTTCCGAAACCAGGCCTAGGTCAGGGGTCGGCCCCTCGAATGTCTAAAATCAAACCACGTAGGGAGCCTCAATATTTTGTGTGGTATAGTTGTGTGCCATTTCAAATACAGCCATTGTGATCTTGTTAGCTAGTTAGCTAGACAGTCTAGGTGTCAATCTTTAGGGTTAAATAGCAACTAGCAGATATTCCGAAATTAGGCCTAGGTCAGGGGTCGGCACCTCAAATCTCCAAAATCAAACCACGTAAGAAGCCATGATAGTTTGTGTACATTGTGTTGGTGGAAAATTTTAACATGTTGGCTTTGCATATGTCCTAATGTCCTAAAATAATATATAATATAATATAATATAATATAATATAATATAATATAATATAATATAATATAATAGGTTCTTTCATTGTTTGTTCAGAGTTCATAGAAATCTACAGCGGAAGGCCAAGAAAGCTGGAGGTTCCTTAAAGCTCTCTGTCTGCCTATCCCTTGTATGTGTGCGGCTAGGTTGGCCTTAATTAGGCCTACAGTTTGTGTAGAACCTTTGTGTCCTGCTTTCATAGCGCTAAATGCTAAATGCTAGAGGTTGCTTTGAGCTTAACTCAAATATAGCCGTCTCTCAGTGCTCTTTTTTCTGGTGCTCTACAGTTTCCCATTGCAGACTGGACATGTAGGGCATCCAAGCAGAATGCACAGAAATGAAAATGATGTAAATGCAACCAAACTGTAAACCTGTAGTGCACTGGAGATTCCCGGATGGTGTTCTACTCCAGTCAGAGTTTCTAGTATACAGGGGGAGCTATCTTCATGGTGTACCGTATACCATCATGCACCATGGCCTCACCAGCTGTCAGCCTGCTTCAGCCAGAGAAAATGGCGGCGGGTAACACTGGGGAGCTAAACGCAGCCCACTCCGAGTATAAATGTGGGTGTAGTGATTGTAGTGGGGTATGTGTTCATCAGAATGAGCCTCAGAAAGTTAAATATACAGGTCTGAAGATTAATAAAAGATGAACTCACTTTAGAGGATCAGTTTTAGAGTGAAATAGCCGAGGGGGGCTAACCGCTAGGCTAACCGTATCTCAGGTGAACTGTGCAGCGTTAGCAGCAGCTAGCTCTAAACAGTGGATACAGTAATAACAGCTCTGAGGTAAATGTGGGTGTAGGGATTGTAGTGGGGTGTGTGTTCATCAGAATGAGCCTCAGAAAGTTAAATATACAGGTCTGAAGATTAATAAAAGATGAACTCGCTTTAGAGGATCAGTTTTAGAGTGAAATAGCCTAGGGTAGCTAACAGCTAGCCTAACCGTATCTCAGGTGAACTGAGCAGCGTTAGCCGCAGCTAGCTCCAAACAGTGGATACAGTAATAACAGCTCTGAGGTAAATGTGAGGTAACTGGTCATGTGACTGTAGTAGTATACTACACTGTAGGTCAGAACTTGTTACTGTACTACATACTACACACGGAACAGTGTGTGGGGTACGGTACATGCTACAATAGTATGCAGTGTGGGGTATAATAGTGTGTAGTAGTTTGCTGGCCAGTCTAGGTGCCAATCTTCAGGGTTAAATGGCAACTAGCAGTTACACATTAATTCTAGCTTTTAAGACCATTTATTGTTTTACAGCAAGGCATTTATTTTATTATTATTATTATTATTATTATTTTATTTTGACCTAAAAATCTAATTTGGCTGTGGCTCTACAACAGCTTAGTAAAAGAGCCACATGTTGCCCACTCCTGCATTCAAGGTCATGGTCAGCATGTGTCATTTAAAAAAATAAAAATGTATCTATGGGAAAACTGAATGGTACTTTCAGAAATGACTACTGTGAGATTCTGCTGCCACAATCTGGACAGACTGACAGATATGTTCTTCCACAACACGCACATCCATAGTTTAGCTGTATTTTAAATTTGACAAAGTACAGAACTGTATATGTACCCACCTGGAGAAGCTGACAGAGCCATCCCCTGTACTGTACTGTACTGTACTGTCTTGTGTTCTACATATTGTCCTTCTTTACATCATGGTTTTTGTTATGGTTGTTATTGTGTGGAATCTTCTCCTATCATTGATTCCTGTAATTTAAAGTCCTGACTTTCAGAACCCAAGTTTTATTCTGGGTTTTTTTTTTTTTTTTGCTTTTTTTTTTTCCTTCCCTATAGGAAAAGATCCATCTGCATGGAAGACCTGAAAGAACTGCAGCGGAAAACTTCTTTAGCATCAGAGGCTAAAAACAAGACGGTGATTTAAGGCAGAGTTGGAAAGTAAATGAAAGCAAATGTGATGTTTATACAGTTAGACAATAACGATATAGGTCAATTTGTACTACTAGTAGTGTTTTATAGAGACTGCATGTTACTGAAATGTTATGCAGAAGTTGTACTGAAGTGTCTCTTCTCAAAATAAACAATGATTTGTCCAGGTCTTGCTGTCCTTCCGGAGTCACTGGTGCAACAGGCATGAAATGGCATATTGAATTGCATTGGTTTTTACAGTCAAAGATTTACAACAAGCTTAGACATTTCTGACGAGTCATTTAAGGACTCCTCTTCCGACCTTTGGAATATAAGAAATTCAAATTTCTGACATTTGTGGGAGAGCAAAAGAGGTTGGGAAAGCGAGAGAGCGAGAGAGAGGACAGTATAGACGAGATCGGAGTGTCTGTAGTGAAAGGAACCAAGGACGAGAGAGGACAGGACACGACTGTGCGGGAAACTTTGTGGGGAATTTCAGTATGAGGTTTGAGGATCTCTTATCCGAGATTGACGGCTTCGGAAGGTTCCAGAAACTGGTGCTTTTGCTCAGCGTCATCGGTCGGTTCACCCTTCCGTGTCACTTCTTGCTGATCAACTATATTGCCGCCATCCCGTCCCACCACTGTGACATCAGTTTTCTGGATGCCGATGGCATTTTGGGGAATTTGACTCGTGAGCAGAAACTTAAGGTCAGTATTCCCCAAGAGGAGGATGGGACTTTTGCTTCCTGTCACATGTTCGCCGAACCTCAGTTCCATCTTCTGGATGCTGAAGCAAACTTCACGAATGTTCCATTAATTGGGTGTCCAGACGGATGGGATTACGACAACAGCACCTTCGTTAGTACTCTTTCCACAGAGGTAACACTCTATACTTTATTAAATGCCAATATAAACGTTCTATACCATCAGAACTTGGATATTTGTATTGCTTCTAGTATAAAACATGCTTAGCTGCTAAAGTGCTTGGACCCCTGTAATTGCTATAGCCAAGATTCTGTTCTTCTCAGTGGGACCTGGTGTGTGACAAGAGAGGGATGAATAAGGCAGTGGCGACCATCTTCTTCATTGGAGTCATGTTAGGAGCAGCCATATTTGGAAGCTTGAGTGACAGGTAAATTGTCACGGCGACAGCAGATGAACTTTGCCATTTATTTCCAGTGCAGATATTTAATATCCATAGTTTGAGACCCACATGGTACTGCTGAACGAGACGAATATATCTAATAACGGGACCCCATAATAACAATAGATTCATATCTTGCTTCTACTTTACTTTGCTCCCCAGATACGGCCGTAAGCCAATGCTCCTAGTTGCGTACGTTGTGGGGATGACCTTCGCAGTGGCCAGTATTTTCTCATCCTCCTTCATCATGTTCGCAGTGCTGAGGTTTTTCACCGGCCTTGGCATCACCGGCATCGTCATCGTCTCCAGCGTGCTCAGTAAGAACCATGTCTAGTGTTCACAGTCCAGACAGGCCATTCAGTTAACGGATATCATGTAACTGCTGTGTATGTGCGTTCATGTACATTCACGTCATGTGGCCACTTTATTAGAAACCCCCTACCTTCTAGCTTAACCTTGCTGGTATATAGGAACCAGCCACAGCTCACCATTTAGGTTCATAAGCCAGAACAGCGCGAAGGCCTGTGTACGGAGGGACTGATGGAGTCAAGGGTGGGAATGGGTAATCGAATGTGAATCAAAGTTGTGATTTCTAGTATCAATGATTTCTAGTGTCAAGGTGCGTAATACCTGATTAACCTCTTGGGCCCTCTGATTGTCTCGAAATCTAATTTCTGAGACGTCTCTGAAAATACAGTATGATTCATGATGACGTTATACTGTCCGTTAGGGATAAACGCTGAAATGCTAATCAGGGAAAGGCCATTATTTAGCCTGCTTCACCTTCAATCAACAAGCTTGGGTATTCTTAACTAACCAGAGACACAGTACTGGTCTGCCTCAGGGTGGCGCTATAGCACACTGGTTCACCCGGTTGGTTCTTCATAGCCTAGCAGCTGTGACTATGCTAACTTTATAGCATGTAAATCTAATTACTCAAAAAATCTGATCTAAAAACCCATGAGGCTAGTGGGATTTGTTACTCTTGGTGTTGACAGAAGAAGAGTAGGTTAATGTGTGGACCACACTGCCATACGGCCATACTTACTTGTGGGATTTTCAGTGTAGGTGTGATGACGGCTAGTCGTACATAGTGGAGTCACATTATTACGACCACTTCCTACTTTTGACAGTGGCAGCACATAGCTTATGAAGGTAGTCACGTTTTCTTGACCTTCTCTGGGCCCCCTCATCCATGTGGAAGAGACTCTCAACCATTTGGGTATGAATCCATCCTTGCAGATCACCTACACCCATACATGCGATTGTCTTTCCTGGGGCGGATGGGATCTTCCAGCAAGACGATGCTAAATGTCACACGGCTAGAAATACCCAACATTGGTTGGAAGAGCATGACCAAGACTTCCAAGTACGACCCTAGTCCTCTATCTCCTCAGATGAGCATCTGTGGGACCACCTTGATCATTGTGTTCACTCTATGGATCCTCCCACTAGTCCCATCCAGCAGCTGTGGGATGCACTGCACTCAGCGTTGCCCATGCTACACATGGTGGTTACTCCCTATGTTAGTCATAATAATGTGACTCCTGTGCATAATTTACTAACCTCCGTAGACAACCTGTGGCTCCACAGTCAGGCACAATAGTGATGAAGCTTGAAAGCTGGACAACATCTGTGCCCATGCCTGGTCAGAGATTCTGGTGCATTAGTAAGCTACAGGGGTTGTACAATAAAACTGAAACACCTGGTTTTAGACCACAGTCATTTATTAGTATGGTGTAGGGCCTCCTTTTGCGGCCAATACAGCGTCAGTTGGTCTTGGGAATGACATATACTGCGTCCTGCACAGTGGTCAGAGGGAGTTTAAGCCATTCTTCTTGCAGGATAGTGGCCAGGTCACTACGTGATGCTGGTGGAGGTTCGTCCTTCTTGGTGGTATGCTGACATTACCCTGGATACCGTGGCTCTTGATACATCACAAAGACTTGCTGTCTTGGTCACAGATGCGCCAGCAAGACGTGCACCAACAATCTGTCCTCTTTTGAACTCTGGTATGTCCCATAATGCTGTGTGCATTGCAATATTTTGAGCAGAACTGTGCTCTTACCTGCTAACTGAACCTTCACACTCTGCTCTTACTGGTGCAATGTGCAGTTAATGAAGATTGGCCACCAGGCTGGTCCAATTTAGCCATGAGACCTCCCACACTAAAATGACAGGTGTTTCAGTTTCATTGTCCAACCCCTGTAGTAATAAGTAATCCCTTAGTGTGGCCGAGAGCGGTGTATTTGTAACCCAGGTTAGAAAAGAAGCAATTGGATGTTAAAACAAGCTACTCAAATATAACTGCAACAGAGAAGAAACATAGTAGACCTAGTAATAATTAATTCAGAAATGTAGAAAGTGACAGTAAAACATGATTCATTTTAAATAAAGACACGTCATTTTTTAAAATTATTTTATTAAAAGCAGCATATACTTTTGTTGTTTGATTGTGATTGGCTTGCAAGGCTAGACATTTGATCAGCCAATGAACTTGCACGGTATACGCAGGTGCAGTAGGTGGTTTGTGGCATTTTCTCTCTTTTCCCCTTGTAGGCGGTGTGAGCACACGCAGTTTGGAGTTGTCCGACAAGAGCTTGGAATAAGACAGAAAGAAAGTTAGTAAAAGTGCAGTAGAACAATAGAAATACTCTTTTCAAGTATAGTTACTTACCGTGAGCTGAAGATGAAGGCTTTTCACCGTCGATCTCTTGAGAATGCGCCATGAATTTCCTGCATGGGTCAGGTTTTTTTGTGTGTGAGAGAGAACAGAGACATTGAACAACGCCTTCAGGTTGGATCCGTTGGATGGCGAGCCAAGCCCAGACTCTTGAACCCGAAGCTTTTCTGCATGCAGCTAATTGAACCCACTGACTCCAAGACTCATTCACCACCGGCACCAAGTCACTTTACTTCGCAGTGCGGTAGGCTAAACTTGCATCTCCACAGTCGGAAGGCTCTACACCTGTTTAACCCTGGTGAATCCCTTGGACATGGACAGTAATTCATTGAATTGAGAACTGTGATCACTTCAATTGATTTCCCTACCTGTGACACTTTGTAGTATTTGTTTTATTTTCAATTACCCCGGTAATAATTTTTGCATGTCTAACACAACCAATTATTTACTATCTATATAAAATGGAAGTGTTCTTTTCCCCTTCCAAACATACTTCTCTTGGTTCAGCGTGGTCTCTTACCTATTTGGTTGCCCTGGCCCTGTAGTCTAGTCTGTCTTTCTGATCGGCCCAACTGGGAAGTATTTTCCATTACTTACTAAACAGTGAACCTAACTACTAGAACTGTAACCTTAGTAGGGGTTACATATTGGATTGGGCATGTACTGGACAAGTTTCTGGATGTAGGCCAATCAAGGTTCAGCAATTCTTGAATCAAAGAATTGGTCAGTTGGTTCCAGATTTGGTGGATGCCTTCCCTGGCACAATTCCGAGGAGAGTTTCCTGTAGACTGGGATTTTAGCCACTGCTGGTAGACCCGTATGACCGTACGCTTCCATACACCTGCAGATTCAGCTACTTCCTTCACACTATACACCTCTTCCCAATCTCTGAAACTTTCAATAACATTCAAAACCATGAGACAGAGTATGATCAGAAATAGGCGACAATCTGTTAACACGTACACAGTGGCCCTATAGGGTCTGTGGAGCTCATAAAGTGGTCAGTAAGTGAAAGTAAGATAAACAAGGTAGGTGTTTCTAATAAAGTGGACAGTGACATGTGCATAAACCCAACACATGAGTATAATACAGCTGTATTTGTATGGATCTGTTTGTCCACAGATGTGGAGTGGGTGGACATTGAGAGGAGAAAGCTGGTGGGGGTGATTGACAGCATGAGCTGGTCGTTTGGCTATATGGTGCTTCCTGTCATAGCCTACGGAGTGAGGGACTGGAAATGGCTGACAATTGCTGTCACCTCACCTCTCATTATCGCCATAATCTCCTGGAGGTGCGGCCTCTTAACACCTTTCCTACAGTAAATAGAAAACATTCGAGAATAGGCCGGAGTTTTCAGCCATATCCTCATCTGCAGTCTTTGGCAACAGTCAGGAGAAGTTTTGTGCTGAAGGTGGATGGAAATGTAGAGTGTAGGATTTCTAAACCAGTCCTGATCTCCTGTGAAAGCAGAGCTCTAAGAGGGGTGCAGTGCGCTTATCACCAAAGAGCGACAGACAACGAACCTGCCATTAGCTCACAAACTAAACATCAATGAGGTTTTAGGAAATGCAGTTCAGATACTCACTCATATAGTACTAACCAACAGTTTGAGTAGCAGATGTTGGTCTATAACATTAGCTAACAGCTAGTATTGTGGCGAAACCCGCAGCCGAGCAAGGCTGAGTAGTTAATTAAATAGAAGTTAAAAAGGGTCGCTGCCACCACCCTGAATCTAATAGATTCAGGGCAGGACTCAGTCACCACTAATCAGACCCCAACACGATTCCACATGCCTTAATAAAATACACCTCAGATTACACACTGTGAAATAATCCCACTTCAATCCACAACTACACGTGCTCCTCAAGACTACTCAAGCACTGCACACTCAAACAGGGTATCGAATTGGGTGGAGAACTAACCGACTAACACGAGACAAAAGACAATACACAGTAACACACTTAGTTAAAAACATGGCTAGCATACACCCATTAGCAGTAGCGTAGCACAATGGTCAGGGTTGCGTTAAACACTCAGGGAGAAGAGAGAGAGGAAAAGGCACAGTCGTTCAGTTCATAAAAGCTTTGGGTGTCACGTCGGTATCCTCTCACGACCCACGCCGGTTACAGCAACAATGGAGATCACAGCATTCTCCCAGAGCACGCCAACCCGACCTCTCAACGTGCCTCCAGTCGCGCTCACTTGCCCCCCAGGACCCCATCGCTATCCCTTATATCGCCAGAACGTTTTACACGTGTTCACTCCTTGCCCGTCCCCTTGGTTCACTACAGTATAAACCCGAATCGAGCTGGACAGGTTTTACATGGGGAGGTACCGTTTCTGAGTGGTTACTGCCAAGCTCTGTGGTTTGAATCAAGTCTGAATCTGCCATGTTAGCCAAATTTAGAGCTCCCTCAGTCACAGTGTTCCTGTTTGAATCTCAGTACTGCGATAAACCCAGGCCTGAAGGCCAACAGCTACAATGATCCAAATCCGTAATAGAAGACAACTCAAATCCAACCCGTTGATGATGATGTTTGAATGACAAGAAGCAGAGTGAACTTGAAGTCACTTCTAGCAAGGCCATGCACTTTGTGTCTGGTATCTACTAAGTCCACACAACTGACAGTGTGTTGTTGAGGTGTGGCACTGTGGTGGTGTGCTCGCGAGTGGTCGATGTTATGAGGCAGCCACAAGGAATTCGGAGACGGTCCAGTATCAGAATTTATTTGGTGTCACACGTGTTTTACAAGATGGCTAGTCGGTCCCTGTTGACCTAGGAAAGGTACCTCGTACAGAGTGTACACCTAGCTGCACTTTAGCCCGACTCCCGCCATTTTCCCCCATGCCTCTAACTCTAACTCTAACCTCTAACATGCCTCCCACTACCCGGAGCATACCATTGCTGGGGGTTACCTGAAAGAGCATGGGACAGCAGTTCATACATATTCATACACATGACAAGACTCGACACACAGACACGACACAAAGACTCTAGACAATGACAATGACTACACAATACCCAAGTGTAGGAGATTAGTGATGTGTCTGGCGCCCTGACATCATCACAGGCACCTGCCATGTAATACTAAGGTAAACGTCTCCACAGTGACCTTTATTCCAGGCTAATCGAGGTCATTTGGTAAAATATTTTATCAGCCAATGAATCAGCCAGTCAAATCATACACACATTACAGTATATGTAGTATAGAGAAGTGCCGTTAGTATGTGAGAGGAGCATTAGCTTGGGTGTGGGTTGGGGGTTTTGAATTCAGACATGAGCCCATATGACTGGGCTTTTCTTTTGGTAGATGGGTTCCCGAGTCGGCTCGGTGGCTCATAGCTAACGGTAAAGTGGAGAAGGCTCAGTTTTACCTGGAGAGATGTGCCGTCATGAACAAGAGGAAAGCAGACACCTCCAGTTTGAAACCAGAGGTGAGTGTTTCCATTCTGTAAGACTTCATTCATCACATTCAGGAAGTCACCTCTGTTTCTGTTCTGTCTTTGTGTAGGTCCTGTCTCATATAGTTTCAGAAGGAGGAAGCAGGAAATACTCATATCTGGACCTCATGAGGACTCCCAAAATGAGGAGACTGGCTTTCCTGACTGGCATTACCTGGTATGGGAAGACGCTAAGACTGTTCCTTGTGTTCAATCAAATTTCCTTAATATTGTATATTTAATTAAATGTGTGATTTAAACCTGAGTTTTTTCCAACCCTGGTCCTGAAGGCACGTTTCAGTGCTGTCCCTACTATCAAGACAAGTAGGGAAGTGGTTGGTGTAGCTCAGCGGATAACACCACTACCCGCCAGGGAGCTATCACCACATGGGGGTTCGAGTCCCGGTCTGGGTGACTATGCTGTGTTACACCCATAAGACCCCTTGGGCAAGACTCCTAACACTACATTGGCCCACCTGTAATATGATTAACCTTGCAAGTCGCTCTGGATAAGAGCGTCAGCTAAATGTCATAAATGTAAGACAACTGATAAATCATCATTTTATTAACAGGCTTCTATAGAGGGGGTGTTAAAGCAGGGTACCCACTAAATTGTGCAGGGCAGGGTGCCTTGAAAAACAACGATCTAGGCAAATACACAGTATGACAGGCAGATATTGCCTGCATATATGTGCAACTTAAGCTGCGCTGAGCCGTTCTAAAGAACAATTAAGGTTTTAGGCAAATGCTCATTAGCTGGAAGCTAATTCGAAAACCACCTAATCAAGTTATGCTGACCATACACTAAAAGACTTTGAAAAGACATTTAATAGACTAAAGTCTGAAACCCTGTCAGATCTAAAGACAAGTCCAAGACTTTTAGTCACAGGCTATGATTTTGTAAAGACTGGGAATCTTGCAGAGTCACTATTTACAAGACTGCAACTAGATTTCGAGACTATTTCCCATCATGCTGGTAGGCTAATGTTAACACTGTAGCCCCGTTCAGCAGTGTTTTAGCTAGTTAGTTTTAGCATAGCACAACAACCCTCCGTTACAAGATAGGATAACGTGAACATGTGTGTGATTTAGAACCGGACTGTTTACTGCACATCTCAGCGCGTTAATGAACTCCTGGATGTGTCTATGTTTGTGTCGTCTCGGGGCTCGCGGTAAACCCGGGAATTTCGAGGGGTTGAGCGAATTCTGTCCACCTTTTCTCCTTTTCCACTCTGTCGTGGTGTAAAGGGGAAGACACATTAAAGAGGCACTCTGGTTCACTCCACAGCTCCACCAGCTTCTCCTCCTTGTCGACAGTCCAGGAGAACCGCGGTTTCCGAACCCTCACTGGACTCCCCACCATGCCAAATCTCTGCCAGACGTTCCTGGCTCGCGGCTTCCCTTTTGGAGCTGATAGAGCTCTCCTATTGGTTGTCGACAATGTTTACGTCACTATTTGCGTGAGCCAAGACCTACGACTTACGATAATATTAAACACGGTTGATTTTATCGGAACGCCAGGACGAGAAACAGACTGACTGAAAACTGCAGTCCTGACCACCTTACACTGAACGATCGAGATGACGCGAGTGCGACGCAACTCTAGCAGCACTCTCATGATTTTGTTCCGACTTTGGAAATTTATCTGTGACAGCAAAATGGCTTAAAAATCGTTTAGTGTGAGGTCAGCATTAGATCAGTCAGTACAGTCTGATCAATAAAATCTTCTACCTGAATGAAGGCCAAAGCTGATCATTGTGCTATCATTGTGATATCTCGGGTTCGGTGGGGCTTAGTAGCATCTTTATCTGCTAGTGCTAACGCTAAGAGGCTAGTTTTGTGTCATGTTAAACAACCACAAACCCATTTTCTAATGTCAGGTACGGTGTCGCTTCTACCTACTACGGAATCAGCTTCAATATCAAAGGCTTTGGGCTGGACCTTTACCTGAACCAGTTCCTGTACGGACTTGTGGAGTTCCCTGCTAAGATCTTGGTGTACTACCTACTCGATCGGATCGGAAGACGCAAAACAGAGGTTGGGGCGCTCCTGCTGGCTGGTACCTCTCTGCTCATTACTGTCTTCTTAACCAAAGGTGAGCATATGACCACTGTGGTGGTCAACCCTGGTTATTTGATTGAATGTGTACTTTAGACCAGTATTTCTCATCCCTGGTCCTGGAGGCACCCTAAAAAGGTTTAGGTCAGCATATGAGACATACGTTTTGTGGGACATGATACAGGAAGTGAAAGCAGTCACAGAGGCTGGAATCGGATAGCTTCCACCTAGAAGCGAAAACCAGACTATCGATTTCAGTAGGGCCAAAGAGCAGCTGAGCTCTGGTAGTACGAACTGCTTACCAAAGCACTCATAGTGAAGTCCCACCGCCTTCTTACTTAAGAGGGAAAGTGTTGCTTAGCGATGGTTGTGATTAGCTAAGAGTCTAATACAACATGCCACATGTCATTGCATGGAGCTGTAGAGGTTCCTAATGGTGCCCTGTGATATTCCATCCCATGTATCTTGAACATCCTCACACAGTTCATGCGGATGGTGCGGTAGGGGTAGGGGTAGAGGTAAAGTGACACTAGGCCTGGACGTATGACACGTTCATCTTGTTGCATCTTGTTACCACGGTGCCTCCACACACGGATTCATTGGTCGTCTCCACCAAGACTAAAGCGGGACTCGTCACTGAAGATCTGAAGACCGTTGCAGTCTTTGGCGACAGGTGGTCAATGCCACGATCTGCATTCCAGATTATCCCATAACACCATCCCATGTCAACCCACAGTTTAATTCCTGTTGACTCCTTCTGGATGCAGCTACTTTTGATTATGAGTGTGAGAGTAGCTCCCACCAAAAGGCAAAATACCAGATACTCAACAGAATAACTAAACTGGACTAACGCAGGCGTGCGCTGATGGTCCAGTGTCGCTTGTGATTACATCCTGTTGACACATAATGCAAACTGCTGGCACTAACAGAGTGACTCATGGAGGAACTTGCTGCTCACTGAATGTCTGCAATCGTGGCTGTCGGGTCAGTCAGGTGCAGCTATAAGGCCTGTCCTTGCTTACGTCACATGCACAGCCGACCGTGAAGCTTAAACCCTTTGCATGTCTTATGATGTCAAACGTACCCACCAAGTTTCATTCCTGTCGGTTGATTCCTTTAGGGCTGCCCTATAAGTCAACGAGTTGAATCGTCAGTCGGCTACCCTTCAAGTCGACTAACAACAGTGACCTTTTTTTCTTCTTCGTAAAACAGACTAAAGCTTACAAAAATGTACAAGAACGTTAAGAATGTAAAAAATATTTTAATAATTATTAAAGGGGAATAATAAATATATATGTAAGTCTAGCTGGGCTGTGACGCACGCTTGCTAAAAAATTAAATCCACATGACGACGTGTGCTAGCGGTTCACCACTGAAGGAAACTAAAGCTGTGAAGCTGAGAAACACGGGGGGGAACGATGTCTCAGAGAAAGCCTGGAGGAGCTTCTGAAGAAGAGAATCTGAACAAGTTAAACCGAATTCTGATCGTCATTACATGGTGCGCACATTCCAGAAATGTATGAAACTGGTAAGCTGACACAAATTACGGCCGAGATGAGGCGTCACAAATTACACATCCTTGGAGTAAGTGAAAGCAGATGGACAGGTTCTGGAAGAGTAAAGACCCAGACCGGAGAGACAGTGCTGTATTCTGGCAGAGAGGACAACCAACACCACCAGGGAGTAGCCATCATCCTGAGGAAAGGAACAGAGAAGTGCCTGATAGAGTGGAAGCCGATCAACAGCAGACTGATCACAGCCAGAGTGAGGGGGAGACATGGCAACATGACCTTGATCCAGTGCTACGCACCAACCAACGATGGCGATGATGAGGCGAAGGACACTTTTTACGATCAATTACAGGCAGAAGTAAGTGCAGCACCCCGCCATGACCTGTTGATTGTGATGGGCGACATGAATGCCAAAGTTGGGAACGACAACACCCATGTAGAGAGAGCTATGGGCAGACATGGTTGTGGCTGCATGAACGAGAATGGAGAGAGACTAGTGGAGCTATGCACTACATACAACCTGGTGATTGGAGGAACACTATTTCCTCACCGCAACGTCCACAAACTAACATGGTGCTCACCCAATGGTAGGGACAGTAACCAGATCGACCACCTTATGATCAACGGCACCTGGAGACGTTCCCTGCTCGACGTCAGGGTGAGAAGAGGAGCAGATGTTGGAAGTGACCATCACCTTGTTGTAGCAGACATAAAAATGAAACTGCGAAGTACAAGACACAAGTCAACAACACACAGACGTTTTGATGTGGGAAGATTGCAGGACCCCAAACTGAAAAATGCCTTCATTCTTCAAGTAAAAAACAGATTTCAGGCACTTGCAGACATGACAGACACTTGCGAGGCAGATACAGAAGGAATAAACCAGAGATGGGACCTTGTGAGAACAGTATACCAGAAAAGCTGCGAGACTAGTCTTGGACTGAGAGAAACTAAGAAGAAGGAGTGGATAACACCAGAGACGTGGAAGGCAATAGAGGAAAGAAGAGACCTTAAGAAGAAGGTGGCTAGCACCAGATCTGAAAGACTGCAAGAGAAGTTCAAACTACAGTACAGAGAGATGAATCAGAAAGTGAAGCGCTCGGCGAGAACAGACAAGCGTGCCTACTTGAACAACCTGGCAAGTGAAGCCGAAGAAGCAGCAAGAAAAGGAGAACAAGGAAAGCTGTACAAGATCACCAAGACGATTAGCGGCAAGTTCCACAGCAACAATAATGCCCCAGTCAAGGACAAGGAAGGGAAGCTGCTAACGACAGAGAGAGAACAAGAAGCACGCTGGGCTGAACACTTCAGAGAGGTCCTGAACAGACCACCGCCTTCCGAAGAAGCCGACATACAAGAAGCCATTGAGGACCTGGACGTTAACATCGCCCCACCAGAGAAGCAGGAAATCATCACAGCAATCAAGTCCTTGAAGAACAGAAAGGCACCAGGCCAGGACAACCTGAATGCTGAACTATTCAAAGCAGACCCAGAACTGGCAACCAATATCCTGCAACCCCTATTTACCGCAGTATGGGAAGGGAAACAAGTCCCAGATGACTGGACCAGAGGAGTGATCGTCAAAATCCCAAAGAAAGGATCCCTTAGCGACTGCAACAACTGGCGAAGAATAACTCTCCTGTCCATCCCGAGCAAGATCATGACAAAGATCATCATTCAACGAATCTCAGAGGCAGTGGACGCACAACTCAGAGAAGAACAGGCTGGTTTTCGTAGAGGAAGAGGATGCACCGACCACATATTTGCACTACGCAACATCATTGAACAGTGTACAGAGTGGCAGAGGCAGCTCTACATTAACTTCGTGGATTTCCAGAAGGCATTTGACAGCATCCACAGAGAGAGCCTTTGGCGCATCCTGAGAGCGTACGGAATACCAATGGAAATTGTGCTGCTGATCAAAAGCTTCTATGCGAACTTTTCATGCTGTGTTGGAAACAGTGACATCTACTTTGAGGTCGGGACCGGAGTGAGACAAGGCTGCGTAATGTCTTCACTGCTCTTTAACCTTGTCATTGACTGGGTAATGCGCCATACAACGGAAGATGAACCAAGGGGCATAAGATGGACACTCTCCACAAACTTAGAAGACCTAGACTTTGCCGACGACCTGGCCCTGCTGTCACACACCCATCGACACATGCAAGAGAAGACGACTCGCCTGAACACCTTTGCGCAGCAGGTCGGACTCCACATCAGCCGGACAAAGACAGAAGTGATGACCCTGAACACCACCAATACAACACCAATCAGCATAGAGGGAGAAGACCTGCCGATGGTTGAAAGCTTCACCTACTTGGGCAGTATGGTCAAGCAGGATGGAGGAGCAGGTCGTGACATCCAGAGCAGACTGAGCAAAGCCAGGGGCATCTTCTGTAGCCTAAGCAACATCTGGAAGACAACCCAGTACAGCATCCGCATCAAGCTGAGACTTTACCAGAGTCTGGTCCTGTCCACTCTTCTATACGGCTCGGAATGCTGGCGAATGACTGACAGTGACCTTAACAAACTGTCAGTCTTCCACACCAAAAGCCTGCGAAGAATCCTGGGCATCTTCTGGCCAAGGACAATCTCCAACGAGGAGCTGCTTGCCCAGTGTGGGCAGGAGAGTATGACCACCATCCTGATGAAGAAGCGATGGCGCTGGATTGGCCACGTCATCAGAGGCAGGAGCAACTCCATCACAAAAACTGCCTTACACTGGACTCCAGAGGGAAAACGCAAGCGAGGCCGGCCTAAGAACACCTGGCGGCGAACTGTGGAGGCAGAAATGAAGACCCTAAACCACAGCTGGGGCACTGTGGGGAAGCTGGCCCAGGACAGACAAAAGTGGAGGACCTTTGTCGCTGCCCTACGTGCCGACCGGCATAACGGGCACTGACTGACTGACTGATCGTCATTCAGTCAGACGTCCAACACTGCTCCAAACGAGGGAGCTGACTTCCGTTTCAGGCGTAGTGGCTGTTTGCGGTGAAGGGGAAACGGAGCGGAGACGTTTGTTTTATTATAATTCCATTATTTTAGAACCGAAATTACAGATATGTTTATTTATTCGTCTACAGCTGAGATTATCTTTATTTAAGGATAAGTACAGTCACTTAATCTGCCTGCCGATAAACGAGAGATAGTGATTTCAGCGCGGGGAATATAATAATTAAACGGTTTCAGGTCTACCATTCTTCTTTTCACCTAATAATAATTTAAGTATGGACCAATCTGGTTTTATTTAGCAGGTCATTATTTATGAGAGATGAAAGGCGAAGGGTCCTCCTACTGAAGAAGCTGTTAGAAGTGAAATTAAAAAGACTATTAGCTATAAGCGCTAATGTTTAGCATAGATACGCGCTGCTGCCCGACGCTGTATCCTGTAATTAAATCAGGCTCCAGTTCAGATCGATCATCATATCTGAAATGTATGCAAACTGATTTACTGATTACTAGATAATGTACATGGAGAAAACATGAACGAATAGTCAAATCGGATTCGCCCGTCCTGGTCGACGATTCGACTATTGGTTCATGTTTTCTCCATGTACATTATCTAGTAATCAGTAAATCAATTTGACAAAATTCTGAGTCGGGTACAGCCCTAGATTCCTTCTGGGTGCAGCTGTTGTTTTGAGATGATGTTCTTATCACTGATATAGTAATCCTTTGCATTGTAATAGAATATGTGCAATTAAAAAACAGAAACTTTTGTCTCTGTCTTCCTCGATGTTTTAGATCAATGGATAGCCCGCACAGTCATAGGAGTGCTGGGTAAAGGTTTTGCCTCTATGGCCTTTTCAACGCTTGTGCTGTACAGCTCTGAACTGTACCCAACTGTCATCAGGTAACACACTAATTAGTCCTAATCCGGAGTTTAATGCCATCTCAGTCGCTTTTCATCAGCTTATTAAAACTCTAACTCCCGCATGATGATAACATATACACCGGTTCCTTTAACAGGCAGAATGGAATGGGCTACAACTCTTTCTTGGGCCGTCTGGGCGTGGCTATAGCCCCACTGCTTCTCCTACTGGACGAAGTATGGAGTCACCTGTTTCAGGTGATACTGTGCGCCATTGCGCTAATCACTGCCCTGGCCGCCTATCAGCTGCCTGAGACACGGGACAGGTGCCTGCCTGAGACTATAGAGGACGTTGAAGGGACCAGGTGAACTCTTACTACCAGTACTACTATACTATAATCTGTATCCAATACCAGTCTGAAATGCTTTGTTAGAACTCCTGTGTGTTTAAGCCCCGCCCCCTCCCAATGTGCTCTAATTGGTCAGCTCACCCACTGTATTCTGATTGGTCAAATTCTAGAAAAAGTGGTAGCGTTTTGTGATGAGTGATAATTGTCACTCATCTGGTCCCATGGAAATGTCATTGTAGGTGTTACAAGGTTTACACGTGAAATTTGAAAGGGGCTCTGAGTTTTAAGCTGAAATTATTTTTAGTTTATTGTTCTTGAATATTTGCTTTGTTCCTCTGTTGCAGGAATGGCCAAGCTGTAACACTGATGCAGGAGAAAGGAAAAGAGGAGCAGGAAAAGTCGCTGTGTTTCTAGCCAGAGTTCGTAGCCATGTTCCTGTGGTTTCCTGTGATGTATCCTGCTGTTCTTCTTTGTACTTGTACCCTTCCTAGTTTTTTTATTGTGGATTTTTCTCTATGATTTGTGATTTGACCCCTACCTGTACTGACTACAATTCTTGGACAACCCGGACAACCCCTAATAAAACCACTCTGCACTTGCAACCTGCCTCAACCCCATCGTTAGACAATAAAAATTGTATAGATGAATACACTATTACCCTGGCAACGTGTGCTGGTTTACAGGAGGCTGCCAGTTGAAAGACATCAATTCAGTGCGAAGTAGCATTAGCTTACATGTAGCAATATTCATATTTCAACCCTTTAATGACCTCATAATTCAGAGTGTCCAGAGGTATCACTAAAAGAAAACGTAGGGTAGGTGTAGCTCAGTGGATAACACCACTATCTGCCACGGAGCCAACGCCACATGTAGCAGAATGGGGTTCGAATCCCAGTCTGGGTGACTATGCTGTGCTACACCATTAAGAGTCTTGTGGTAAGACTCCTAACACCTGGCCTACCTGTAATATGATTAACCTTGCAAGTCCCTCTGGATAAGAGTGTCAGCTAAATGCCAAATTTAAATGTAGGGCAAAAGGCATCAGGTATGGAACAAAGGATGTGACAGGGGTTGCTTTCTAAATCTTCATTCATTCTTCTCCTAGAGAAATTCCTCTTATACCTGGAATTCCTTAATTGGGAATAAGAACATGACGGTGACACAATGGTCTACACCAATATGGTAGTAGGTAGTGCTGTGCAGTGCATCCAATAAAACAAGATCATCACCATCACTACTCCTCCTGGATGAAGAGCTAGCATATTAATGATGAAAGAAAGCAAAAAAAAAAATTATATTTTCACATTGCATGTCTTAAAAAGAAACCAAAGCTCTTCCTAATGATGTGTGGCGGATAGCTTGGCCATTTTGGAAGCTATAATTCTAGTATTAATAACAAGTGTGCTTGTATGTGTGTAAATAATCTTAAAGTCTGTGATTACGTTAATGACAATCCCAGAGTCCGTCGATTTAGACCCAGCTTCACAGCTGAACCGTTCCTCAGTGTTTACTCATGACACAGCAGTAGATACAACCCAGTAAAAATATTAATGTCTGTTAACAGATTGAAATAAACACCCCAAGCTTGTCTCTTCTGCGTGTGTTCGAGGCTGCTCATGTTTGTGTGTACCAAAATCCAGGAAAGCTTTTTGGCCTGTTTTGAAAGCATGTATTTGTATGGAAACCTAACTGCTCATATTAGTGGCTAGTGTAGGCTGGTTAGCATGCTGGCTAACCTTGCAACTCCGCTGGCTCTATTTGAAATGGCATACAACTCACATACTAAATCTACGTAACAGTAGGATGTAATATGTGACCAAACTTTAAACCTGTAGTGTACTGGAGATACCCGAACGGTTTTCTACTCCTGTCAGAGTTTCTAGTATACAGGAGGAGTTATCTTCATGGTCTACAGTATCCCATCATGCACCGCGACCTCACCAGCTCTCAGCCTGCTTCAGCCAGAGAAAATGGCGGCGCTAACACTAGGGCGCTAAACACAGCCCACTCCGAGTATAAATGTGGGTGTAGTGACTGTAGTGGGGTGTGTTCATCAGAATGAGCCTCAGAAAGTTAAATATACAGGTCTGAAGATTAATAAAAGATGAACTCGCTTTAGAGGATCCGTTTTAGAGGGAAATAGCCGAGGGGAGCTAACAGCTAGGCTAACCGTATCTCAGGTGAACTGAGCAGCTTTAGCAGCAGCTAGCTCTAAACAGTGGATACAGTAATAACAGCTCTGAGGTAAATGTGGGTGTAGTGAGTGTAGTGGGGTATGTTTTCATCAGAATGAGCCTCAGAAAGTTAAAATATACAGGTCTGAAGATTAATAAAAGATTAACTCGCTTTAGAGGATCAGTTTTAGAGTGAAATAGCCAATAGCCTAGGGGAGCTAACAGCTAGGCTAACCGTATTTCAGGTGAACTGAGCAGCGTTAGCAGCAGCTAGCTCTAAACAGTGGATACAGTAATAACAGCTCTGAGGTAGGTGTGAGGTAACTGGTCATATGACTGTATTAGTATACCACACTGTAGGTCAGAACTTGTTACTGTATTGTATAGCACACACAGGAGGCAGTGTGCGGTATAATAGTGTGCCATTTTTAATACAGCCTCAGGTTCTTCCATTCTAGCTAATCTAAAGGGGCATCCTCTCAATATGGATATCTACCCCTGCAGCGGATAAAGGATTTCTCTCGTCCCTGATCAGTGTGATGTCCTGGGCAAGATTTTGGCTGGTGCCCTTTAGAGGGTTAAACTCAGGTAGTAATAGCACCTAAGCCACATTATAGCCTTTTAACTTTATAATTAATAACAGGAGTATATTACAGCTAGCTTTATACACAGAACATGTAGTCAGGAAGCATGTCTCTCACAGGATGCCGCTGTTTACTATACAGATCAAATACAAAGAATTAATTGAATATGACAATCCAGAACCTTAAACAAGAATTTACTGTTATAAGCAGGGCTAACACTGGTTAGCTTACTAGGCTAAGGTGGCAGTAAACGTTTCCCTCAGACAGACAGCGGATGGTTCATGCAGCACACTTGCAAGACAAAGTGTATTTCCCTAAGTAAGTAATGCTAGCTAGCTACTTTTTATTAAAGTAGCAAACATTACCGAGCTAGCTAACTTTGCTCAAACTATTTATTTATTCTAGATTATTTATTTATGATATTGTGGGCCTTTTTGTGCTATTTAGAAATGGATAGACAGCAGCCAAATTTGGGGTGTGGCGAGGGAATTAATTCTAATTTCTGCTATTTTTTACTGTTATGCATAATATTATTTTAAATACTACAAAAAACCCACAATGTAATAAGTTGTCGCATTGTGCTTTACCATCTATGCCACAGTAATGGTCATTATTTTTGGATGAAACTGCTACAAGCTAAAAAGAAAGCCTACAAAACTTGCAAAAACATATCCATTTTATATGGTGTTACACACAGAGGTATATGTGTGGACAGTATTTCATGACTATCTGATGTTGTTGCAGAGTCTCCTTTCTGTTTTAGGCTGAATCATGCAGTGGACAGCACTTATCTCTTCTAGCACAAAGTTTAACAGCTTTTAAATGTAACTGAAATTAATCCAAGTTTAATTATTAGCATTATGTCAACGTGGACATCCAACGTGCAACGTGCATCCACAGCCACGTCAGAATATAATGGCCCCAGCCCCCAAAAAAAGTGATGGTAAGTCCAGGTGACTTGGAATCTGCATAAAACCCTCCCAACCACAAAGTTAATATGTCCCAAAGGTGGACTGTAACATTTGAGCATCTCCCTGTTAAATATTCTCCGGATTTGGTTATCAAAGAAGGAGCATCTATAAATTATGTTCAAGCAACGTCCATCCATCCATTACAGTCCAGGTGAGGTGGTCTGGCAAAACGTTTGGTGGAAGCGAGTAAAGATGAAGTTTGAGGATGTCCTTTCAGAGATTGGTGGATTCGGAACCTTCCAGAAGACTTTACTGTTGAACAATTTCATAGCCCGCTTTAGTCTTGTTTACCACTTCATGCTGAATATCATTATTACCGTCATTCCGTCTCACCGCTGTGACTTTGGCGCTCTGGATTCTGATGTTTTTGGGAATCTGACTCAGGAGCAGAGGCTGATTGTCAGTATTCCACGACGTGAAGATGGAACCTTTGATTCCTGTCTCATGTTCTCAGAACCTCAGTTCCACCTGCTCATGAACTCATCCAGTCCTGCAGAACTTCCGGTGGTCCCATGCCAGAATGGATGGGTATATGATGATAGCACTTTCATTGGATCTGTTGCTGCACAGGTAATCCTGCCTCTCTATGAATTCCTAATTTTCAACAGCAAAAGAGTTTTTAAAGGTGCACTTAAGGTTATATATGTATTTGGTAAACTGTACAAACTCTCTCTCTCTCTCTCTCTCTCTTTCTCTCTCTCTCTGTCTTTCTCTCTGTCTCTCTCTCTCTCTCTCTCAACCGCCTTCAGTGGAATCTGGTCTGTGAGAAGGCCAGCATGAGTAATGCCGTTGCGACCATCTTCTTTATTGGGGTGATGTTTGGAGCAACTGCATTTGGCAGCTTAAGTGCCACGTAAGTACTACAAGACATATTGTTATTAAAATGGCACGTTTACAATATTACATTATAGGAGTGTAAGAAAACATTAATATGCTTGAATATTTGTGATTCTGTATTGAGTCTCAAAAACTCGCGTTGATTATTAATTTTTAGTTTAATGTATAGATTGGTGGCAGATGGCGAGTCATCTTGTGTTGTGTTTAACCCCCAACCGTTAGAGAGCAATGCTGTAATCTATTCTCAGCTATTAGGCTCGTCCACTTCAGTGTAAACAGATTAGATTTGGGCATTTACTGAGGAAAATGATCCAGTATTACAGATCTGTTACAGATCTGTTTCGATATATCGAAATCCCCTTGTGGAACCCCTTGTGCAGCAGTAACTGCAACTAAACCTTTTTCTGTTACTGGTGATCCGTCCAGCACATCGGCTTGGAGGAATTCTAGCCCATTCCTTCAAACAGGACAGTTTCAGTTCTGGGATTTTGTTGGGTTTCCTCTCATGAAGTGCCAACTTCAGGTTTGTCCACAACAGTACTCTTGGATTAAGGTCAGGACTTTGACTTGGTCATTCCAAAACTTTATTTTTTGGTGGAACTTGGTGGACTTTTTGGTGGACTTGTGTGCTTGCTGCACGTTCTGTTGGGATTCAGCTCACAGACAGATGTCCTGACAGAATTCACTGGTATAATTCAGAACTCATTGTTCCATCAATGACAGGAAGCCATTCTGATCCAGATACAGCAAAACCATGACACTGCCTCCACCATGTTTTCCAGATTGGATAATGTTCTAATGTTGGAATGCAGTGTTTTCCTTTCTCTAGACATTACACTTCACATTTAAACCAAGAAGTTCTATTATGGTCCCATCCAAACATTATTCCCATGGCCTTGTCCACATGATCTTTAACAAGCTGCAGATAGGCAGCCATTTTTTTTCTTTTGGAGACCATTGGTGTTCAGTGTTCTCCTGATGGTAAACTCCTGAATATTAACTTTAGCCACTGAGAGAGCGGTCTTTAGTTACTTAACAGTTATCCAGGGTTCCTTTGTGACGTAAGGACTATTGCATGCCTCACACTTGGCATGGTTGATCTTTGTTAGTTGAGCACTGGTGGAGAGGGTAACAGCAGTCTTCAGTTTCCCACACTTGTGCACAGTCTGTCTGATCTGTCTGATGTTGCTATAACATTGTCAAGAGGTGTTGTGGTTAACGCAGTCTCAGCAAAGTTGTCACAACACTGTCACACCCTCACTACAAAACATGTCACGTGGTATTATGACTAGTTTTTGGCAACTTAGTTAAGAATTAGGCAGTAATATTTGTACATACACTTCCAGAAACATGTTTTTATGAAGATCTGATATAGTTTATAGGCTATCTAGTGGTCTTTATCTACTTTCAGGTCTTAGTAGATCAAAGAGTAAACGTCTAGATTAAGTTTTAGATCACAGTCATGCAGAAATACAGGAAATTCTAAAGGGGTTTACAAAAAACTTTCAAAGACCCAAGCTTGTAACTGATATACTGTAGTACCCTTTATATACTGTAGTAGTTTGAGAACTATACTGTGTATATGTAGTTCTCAAACTGCTTTTCCAAGACATAGGTTCTGATATAAGTCTGCACGTGGACGTTTAAAAAATGTTTTGCTGGAGTAAGATAGCTGTGCCAAATCAGATGTAATTCATTAACCGCTTACAGGCCTGTAACGTACTGCTTCCGATGAACAAAGTGCAGGAGCATCAAACATTAAACCCATCCTTCAGTTTTTGCTAATCTAAAAATATAATACTGTATTTGGTACCTGGCCAGTTATTAACAAGAAACCAAAACTTAAAGCCTGGCATTTATGTAAACTAAACTGTCCTCAAAGAACTGTATGAAGGTCAGGAGTGACAAAGAAGTGAGGATATTCAAGCTGCATGGGATAGATTGTCGCAGGTGTAATGCTTCGGCCCGGATAATGGGGGAGAGCCTTCGAGGTAGCCATGAGGAGAGGAGTTAGCAGAAGCACTTGAGCCACACAGACGTTAGTGCGGGTACTCCAGTATACTCGTTCATTCACGGTTACTAACTGAAATCAGTCTCCCCGCCACAACAGTTCACTTATACATAAGTGTGACTGTAGTTAAGCTCTAGCGTTACAGAGAGCATAAACAAATAAAAGACGAGAATGGTAGGAAAACCGCTCAACACCACCTCTCTTCCACCTCTCTTCTCCACTCTGCTCTCTTCTTCTATAGAGGCCACACTGGGATATGCAAATACAATGCCCCTTTCTTAAAGCCACAGCATAAATGTGACTGTTACACAGGACACCATAAGGAACCTACAGAACTCCATGACGAGACGTCTGGCATGTAGAGAGACAGACTTCTGTATGTGTAGCTCAATAAATATTGATCATATCAGTCTAAATGTATCATCAGTTATTGATCCTGGTCACCTTTATCTTCCTTCCCAACAGCACCCCACTCCCACACCTCCTTCTGGGTGCAGGTGTTCTTTTAACGATGGGTGTATAATAGAAGAAGATGCAAATGTACCACAGAAGACATAAGTAAATTAAGCTAAATCTCCTTTACCATAGGATTTATTGGGATTTACCAACATGGCAGTTTGCAGGGGATTAATTACATGGTTGGTTTTATTGCCTCACCTCCTGATTTAAGAGTAACCCTGTTTGAATGGTGCTGTAGTAAACAGAAAGCTTCTGGACTGCTGTCTTACTGTCTATCTGTGTTTCAGATTTGGTCGTAAGAGGATGCTCCTGGTGTCGTACGTCTCAGCGATGGGCTTTGCGTTTGCCAGCGTCTTCTCTTCCTCCTTTACTATGTTTGCGGTGTTGCGGTTCCTAATTGGCTTCTGTATCACTGGGATCGTCATCATCGGCTCTATACTCAGTACGGACCACCTTTGAAATACCCCATGCAATATTTCCTACAATTCACGTTATCAATGTGTCCCAATGCAAATGTGTCTCCTACCAGATATCGAGTGGGTGGACATTGAGCACAGGAAGATGGCGGGTATGATTGACAGCATGTCATGGAGCACCGCAATAATGTGCTTCTGTCCGATCGCCTATTGGATCAGAGAGTGGAGATGGCTGACTGTGGCTATAACTTTACCCATCACTGTTTCCATCGTTACCTGGTGGTGAGTGCTAATCTGCAAGTTCCTACTCACCAATACTAGGCCGGTTGCACGTTGCACGTTGGATGTCCACGTTGGATGTCCACGTTGACATAATGCTAATAATTAAACTTGGATTAATTTCAGTTACATTTAAAAGCTGTTAAACTTTGTGCTAGAAGAGATAAGTGCTGTCCACTGCATGATTCAGCCCAAAAAAAGAAAGGAGACTCTGCAACAACGTCAGATAGTACTAGGCTGATAAAGAAATGATAAACAGATGTTTTGCTAGGTCCTGCTTATTGTTTTATGAACATTGTACTGTTAATAGGCACCAAATCATTTATTGCGGAGTGTCTGAATTTTGACTACATATGTGTTTGGCTATATACAGGGGTTGGACAATGAAACTGAAACACCTGGGTTTAGACCACAATCATTTATTAGTATGGTGTAGGGCCTCCTTTTGCGGCCAATACAGCGTCAGTTGGTCTTGGGAATGACATATACTGCGTCCTGCACAGTGGTCAGAGGGAGTTTAAGCCATTCTTCTTGCAGGATAGTGGCCAGGTCACTACGTGATGCTGGTGGAGGTTCGTCCTTCTTGGTGGTATGCTGACATTACCCTGGATACTGTGGCTCTTGATACATCACAAAGACTTGCTGTCTTGGTCACAGATGCGCCAGCAAGACGTGCACCAACAATCTGTCCTCTTTTGAACTCTGGTATGTCCCATAATGCTGTGTGCATTGCAGTATTTTGAGCAGAACTGTGCTCTTACCTGCTAACTGAACCTTCACACTCTGCTCTTACTGGTGCAATGTGCAGTTAATGAAGATTGGCCACCAGGCTGGTCCAATTTAGCCATGAGACCTCCCACACTAAAATGACAGGTGTTTCAGTTTCATTGTCCAACCCCTGTATTGTTCAGTGGGTAGAAGATCAAATCATCCCATAGCCATACCTCAGCCTTACCATAGTGCTATATGGAAATGCGTACATCTGGATATATCATAATTTTTATTCATAACTTTAAATTACTGTTATACAATAACTGTATATTAATTTAAACTGAGATTTCAGTGCTTAGTATTGTATATATTTATTGCCTAATGTATATTTTTTGTATTTAAGTACTGTCAGGGACTACTAAGTTTTTCACTCACCTTCACACCTGTGAAAATGTGACGTGACAATAAAAGTGACTTGATAGGTATGAAGATGAAATATGTAAGTGAGATTTTAGATTTGAATCCCTTGTTGATCCCACAGTGGGGAAATTTAGTCTCCGCATTTAACCCATCCGTGAAGTGAAACACCCACAAAAACACACACACTAGTGAACACACACACTAGGGGGCAGTGAGCACACTTACCCGGAGCGGTGGGCAGCCCTATCCACAGTGCCCGGGGAGCAGTTGGGGGTGAGGTGCCTTGCCCAAGGGCACCTCAGTCGTTACTGTCGGTTTAGGGAATCGAACCAGCAACCCTCCGGTCACAAGGCTGGTTCCCTAACCTCCAGCCCACGACTGCCCTCAATGGCAGATGAGTGTATTAATTTGGTTTTGTATAATTTTGGAGCATCATGCCAAAATTTGGACCTGTATTGCTACGCTGAAAGCGCACCGCTGCTATACCAACCTCAGCAGCCTTCGTGATTGGGATGTTTTAGGATGAATGCAGATTCAGCTCGGCGCTCCCATACTTGTTTCCTAGCATTGCCTTTATCATTAGTATTAGCATTTCTGGTAAAGTGGAGGTAGAAATGAACAAAGCCTAGACATCGTTGCAACTGAGATATGGGATCAATAACAGCATCGACTTCTCAAATTGTCTATTGCTACCTCTCCAGTGATGATGATATAACCTAAAAGGAGGTGGAGGTTAAGTAAACTTAACACTTCTCACTTTTAACATACAGGTGATTCCCAAGTAATCTAGACAGGACCTGGCAGACATGCTGAATGTGAGTCTCGATGTCTGGAGAGTAAATTAAAATGTCATTAATGTAAGAGATCACAAAACGACCTATCATGTCGAGTAGCACATCATTTAATGACGGTTTGAAGGTCGTAGGCACTATGATAATCTAGTTTGGTAAAAACAGAAGCCCCATCTAAACTGTTTCAAGGTGACAGGTACCAATGTTAAAGGTATACAGAAATGCTTTGGCACTATGATTTAACCCTGAACAGTCACAGCCTCCTGTTCCTATCCTCCATAGCTCTATCCTTAGCAGGTCAATGGATACACCGTAGTCTTGTAGGGAATATGAGTCTCTAAAATTGCAGTTGGAACAATTATATTCTCTGTAAGGTTGTAGTTTGGTTGCATTGTACTTGCTAACAGTTTTCAGGGAATCGGGATACTCAGGAGGCACAAGAACTGAGGTTCTGTCGTTAGGGCTTTTTCCATGAAAGCTGAGTGTAAGTCTGGACTAGGGGAACACCGGCTCTTCTCTAGACCAGTGTTTCTTTACCCTGGTCTTGGAGAGACCCTGCCCTGCACATTTAGTGGGATCCCTGCTTTAACACATGCCCTGAACGAGTTTGCTCTAAATGTACAGGGTAGGGTGTTACCAGGGTGACACACTGCTCTAGACAATAGGAAGTATGAACGGAGATTTTGATTGGTTGGTTGTGAGCATGTGCTGGTGAGGAACAAGGGAATTCTGGGAGTGGTAGTGTGCAGGGTCAGTAGGAGAAAGGGAGAACAGGAAGGCATGAGAGACATATTTATTGAGCAGATTTGGAACTTCCTTGCTGTGTGAACGGGATTAGTAAGCTAAGATAACTAACTTCTTTCACATGTGACTCACCTTTTATTTCTCAATCTAGTTCCCTGGTTCTAGTCACTGGTTCCATACTCTTTGTATCAGGTTCCCTCTCTAAGTGCTTACAATGAAGCACAGGAATGTCTGGAATGGCTTCTTACTTTTGGAGTTCTGGGTTTCTCAGGCATGCCACAGCTATTCCAGACCAAACTGAAGACCTCAGACAAGTTTATTATCCAAACTCTGCAGTGCCCTCTAGTGCCAAGCTGCTGAGAAGCTCTCAGAGATTCAGCACTATCATATCTCCTCATTCTGTAACCATGTCTTAAAAGTGTGGTCCAAACTCTAAATCCCAAATTTTAAAATAACTCTGTTTAAATGTCTCCTGTAGGTGGATTCCAGAGTCTGCACGGTGGTTAATCGCCAATGGACAGTTGGAAAACGCTCATCATTACCTACAGAAATGTGCTACCATGAACCGCAGGAAAGAATTCATCTCCAGCATCAATTCCGAGGTGAGAGAGGACTTGAACAAACTTTTTCACGTGGCTCATTGAGGAATCTCTGCAGCCCTGTAGGATTAATTGGATTTGGTTTATATACACATCCTATCTGTAATGCAGGCACTCTCCAGTATTGTGCTCAGCGAAAGAGGACACAGGAAGTACTCTTACCTTGATCTAGTGAGGACTCCTAAGATGAGAAGACTGGCTCTGATGACTGGGGTTACCTGGTGAGTGACAAACTGGCCCTATGAGTTACAATTTAAGATCTTTATGAAGGAACCTTTGAAGATGGTCAACCAGCACATTACGGGTAACAGCAAACCAGTCGTTCACTTCCAGGTTTGTATATAGTTTTTACAAGCAAAGGCTACCAAATCTGCAACGTAAGGGATGGACAATGGCTCAGTTGTGACCGTTAAGTGAATTGGGCTTGTGAATCTAGAAGAATAGGCAGTCATTGGTTTAGAGATTTGTCAGGTAACATTAAACTCCTGGTATCTAGTGTCCATTACTAGGTCAGTACACTCTACAGTTACCACCTTTCAAATGAGAGCCATGACAGTAACCCAACCCAAAGCATGTGGGAAGAGTGCCCCCTTTTAGGTGGGGTATGCCAATACTGTCTTACGCTGGACAAACTCTGATTGACGCACGCTGAACAAACATCAAGGGTGGGTTTATTTAACAGGTTAACAGTCAGGCTCAAAAACAGAATCCAAACAAACATATTACAAGGGACAGGCAAAGTCAGAGACGAAGAGACAGGCAGGAGTCAAAACCAAATACAAAATTAGAAAACAAACAGAGTCAGAAAATCAGAAAGTCAGAATCACTAGGCTAGAACACTCGGTAGAGCAATGGGAGTTGGCTATACTTCGCAATGGGTGTATGTGAACCAGGAGCATATAACCAAACGGAGTAAATGAGATACAGCTGAAAATGATCAATACTCTGGTGATGACAAACAAGGTAATAGGGCATGATTGGGTGATGACGGACATGTGACTATGACATCATCTGGTAGTGGGTTCTGGGAGTTGGGGTTTAGGAGATTAGAGGCAAAGGGGAAATCCGGAAGTGTGACATACAGGCCAAAACAAATAAGAGGGGCGGTGAACACCTTTAGAGCTGAAAAGTGGCCTCACCTAACAGTAAGATAGTGATCTTTTCTCAGGGGCTTTAAATGGATGTGTTGTGCTTTCTGTGGTCAGGTTTTGTGCTGGCACTGTGGCCTATGGAATTGGATTCAGTGCTAAAAGTCTTCAACTCAACCTGTATCTGACGCTGTTTGTGTACGGAGCCATGGAAATTCCGTCTAAACTCGCCGCGTACCAGCTACTCGACAGGATCGGACGGCGGAGCATAGTGGTCGGAGCTCTGCTGCTGTGTGGTGTTTGCCTCCTGTTTAACATCCTTATACCTGAAGGTGAGGTACTGAGCTGTTAGCCAATAATTCTAGCCTAGAATTTGTTTGAATCCTTGACCTTTGGTTGTGAGACGGCCAAGGTTTCCAACTGTAATGGTCCTGGTGTGAGATGTTGGGTCCTTACTCGAGCTCTTATGCTGCAGAAAGAAAATCTTAAGCCAACCACCTGCAGCAATCAGAACAAACAAACATCACAACTTTTTTTCCTGATGGTTCTGCATGATCACATGCAGTTGGTTCATTTGTGGCCAGCTGAAGTCATGCTAGTATCTAAAATATGGACAGTGTTTATAAATGAGAATATAGACAACTCTCAGTGCGTGTATACTCTGAGACTGTTTATTGCGGATCTCATCACAATCGGTCAATCAATTTCCAGCTATTACACTCATCATCAAAGAAAACAGGTAGCTCAATAAATATTGATCATATCAGTCTAGATTTATCACCATCTATTGATCATGGTAACCTTTATCTTCCTTCCCAATAGCACTGCAGTCCCACACCTCCTTCCGGGTGCAGCTGTATTTTTGATAATAAGTGTAACAACAAAGTGTCAGAGTAAATTGGTATGAGGTATTGGAGAAAGGCTTACAGCATGTTCAGAAGCCTGATAAAGTCTGCAGTTCTGGATTATTAAGTGCATGTAACCACACTCACTGTAACTGCTACACAATTTAAGGGGGAACAAGAAATTTGTTGGCCACATTATCTAATAGCTGCATGTTTTAAGTGGGAACAGAAAATCACTGCAGCGAATTATGTGGGCTGGAAAATTTTGTGTTCATTGATTTACAGACTTCTCCTCTACCTAACTTTAGCTAACACCACAATTTTTACTTTATCCGAAGATAACGCCACGTCAATAGGCTGTATTTGATGTACACCTTTTCGAGCTTCCTCATCTCTGTAGGCAGTCCTTCAAACGAACGCCTACCATAGAAAAAAGTATGTACGCTACTCCTTTAGATTGGCATTCGTAATGTCTTGCCTACTATAACACTGACGATGACGTGTCATGGCGGCATTTTTGGTTACAATTATGAACTGATATTTAAGGATTAATTTTTGATCTGTGATATATGGAACTATAAATTAGCCACAAGAAACAGCCATATCAAACCACATTCACTAGAACTCAGCCTGCAATTTTTCTGGAGCTGCTTTAGAGCGAAAATGTGGACTGGCTGCGGATAATGAGGACTGGATTAAGAGTCATGGCCTACATGCTAATGACTGAGCAGTGGTGCAAATAGTGAACAATGGAATTAAATCTCATTCTAGTCAGTTAAGCAAAGGAGGCAACTCTGTTTCAGTACCCAGATTCTGAATTAAAGTCGGTTAGGGTTTTGGTGAGAGCTCCACACTTGGAATTTAAAATCAGTTAATGCTTAAATAATCATTGTCGCATCTTTCGGCACACTCTGTATCTCTCACAGATCAAGCAATGGTCCGGACGGTTATAGCTGTGCTGGGTCGAAGCTTCTCATCTGTGTCCTTTATGACCACAGTGCTGTACAGTGCTGAACTCTACCCAACTGTCCTCAGGTAAGAAACCAGCTTCAGAGTAGCACACTACAGTGTGTGGACCATGTGTGCATATTGATCTCATTCAAAAACCTGCTGTAACAGCCAGGGACTTGCTTCCATTACTCTGGGTAAATGGGGCTCTGTTGTTCCAGTTTATACCCAAGGGGATGGATGGGGTTGATGTCCGCTTCCTCTACACCAAACCGGCTAGCAGCAGGAAGAGCCTGGGTTTGCTTTCCAGCACACAGGAAATCGAACACAGCACAGGCCTGATAGGAAAGCATGCGCAAAAGGATGACCTTATATAGTTCGTCAGTTACAGCGATAAGGCCCGTACTTACCTGCATCACATGTAGGGTGGCCGCACGTCCCGTTTTATCCCGGGTAATCCCAGGTAACTCCCAGTCCTCTGTCCAGTGCAGAGCCCGGACAGACACCTACCACTCTTATATTTAAATGTTCACCAGCAAACAATATTATGTGTGCCATTGGCAGACGGCCCTGTGTCAAAAGACATGCTTTGAATTTCATTGGTTTGCCAAGGTCAGGTGACACTGTGACTCACCTACCGGCTATAATAGGTATTATACTCGTCATCAAAAGAACAGCTGCACCCGGAAGGAGGTGTGGGATTGCGGTGCTGTTGGGAAGGAAGATAGAGGTGACCGGGATGATGATACATTTAGACTGATATGATCAATATTTATTGAGCTACACATACAGAAGTCTGTCTCTCAGTATGGCATCTGCAACATGCCAGGCGTCTCGGTATGGAGCTGTAGAGGTTCCTAACACCAGGCCTTCTGGACGTGTGGCGACACGCCGTTCATCTTGGTGCTGACCACGGTGCCTCCACACACGGATTTGTTGGGCGTCTCCACCAAGACTAAAGCGGGACTCGTCACTGAAGATGACCCGCTGCCATTTTGAGTCACTCCATGACAGTCTGGTACGACACCACTGCAGTCTTTGGTGACGGTGACGTGGTGTTAGGTGACGGTCTGCATGCATGTAGTCTGGCATCAAGCATGTCTGCCCATGGTGCTGCACTAACAGGATGACTCATGGAGGACACCACTGTTTGCTGAATGTCTGCAGTCGTGGCTGTTGGGTCAGTCAGGTACAGCGATAAAGCCCATCCTTAATGACATCACGTGCAGAAGAGTATCAAAATTGAATCATTCACATGTCTCACAATGTCAAACCTTCCCAGCGATGTTCAGTCTTGCCAGTTGCTATAGCGATATGTAACTTCGGAGGGGTGGGCTTGAGGCCTCTTGTGAGAATTGTGGAATTACAGTACCACGTCACACACCAACAACTGTGGGTCTTAAGCAGCTATAGCTAGCTAGCTCTGTATTTCCAGCATAGACATCATGGCCTATTAAACTGACTGTGAAAGACATGTCAGATGGGGCAAGAAGGAGAACATCCGAGGGTGTTCATCCCAGCTAGCGATATATATGTGATATATATGAAAGGTTGCTGTGTAGGCTGCAAGCTGTGTTATCCCTGTCCATTGGAGATTTGTAGTCAACTGAGTCACCTCAGTTCCATTTCCGGCTGCATGCAAGGAAATAAACTCATCCTACTGCAGGAGTTTGGTCAGCCTTGTACCAAATAAGCCTTGCATGTTTAAACCTCCTGCAATAAAACCATGTGATATTACTCACACGCCACACAGACATAAAGTTTTACTAATTACAATCAGGATTTATTTACACATAGAAACAGCTGAAACTGGGAGTGTCGAGTCCATACGTCTTGTCTGTTGTGTGCACATGAGGAGTTCTGCATCCTTCATGAACAAATGCACGTCTATGGCAGTTCGTGAGGGCACGTCGTGGGCTACTGTGGAACTCAAAGAGCAACAGTGGTCCAAAAATGAACTGCTAAAGCCCATCCCAGTTCAATGGGTAAATGCCTGGAAACATCCTGGATAGGCCACCCGTCCTTTGCAGGGCAGGCATACACATTCAAGCACACACCAAGGGCCAATTTAGCATCTCCAGTTCACCGGGCTGCATGTCTTTGGACTGTCTCAAGAAACTGGAACACCCGGAGGGAACCCACCCAGACATGGGAGAACAACCGGACACTGCCAGCTGGGAATCAAACCAGGCCCTTCTTGCTTTGAGGTGACAGTGCTGCCCACAGCCACCAAACTGAAGCATCGCTGCTGCTTCAGTTCCGCCCCTGATGTGAGCTCCTCCACTGATTTCATTATAGTGGCTCTCAGAGGACGAGTTAGTTAAAATGAAGTTCCAGTCTGGTTGATCTTTACCTCGCCTCGTCTCGCCACCGCATATTATAATTTAATGTATGTGGTGTATGATCTACTATTCAACACTCATTACTCAAAACAGTCACCTGTAAACTTTCTATAAGCTCTGGCATAAAGGAAGAAGAGTAATGCCATGCAACATGGTCATTTCCAAGGCCTCCAACATCTTTTGAACAGAACAGGAAAAGTGAGGACCACACAGTTGATTGTTATTGTATGTGATTTGATTTGCATATTACACGGCAATCAAATATCAATTTCACTAAATCCAGATACGGGTCTCAAGGTAAAGACCTGGTTAACCTGAAAAGTCCATTTTCATTGCCACCAATCAGCTAATTAGCCAGGCTTTCATGAGTTGAATTCGGACTGAGGGAAACCGGTAATCTCTGCGGAGCTGTGGGTTGGAAGGAACCCAGTTTGACGCCCCTGTCTTATTCCCTTTACCCTTCAGGCAGAACGGAATGGGCTACAACTCCTTCTTGGCACGAGTGGGCGTGGCTGTAGCTCCTCTGATATTCCTATTGGACGATGTGTGGAATCGTCTTTCCCAAGTGGTTTTGTGTTCGGCTGCTCTGTTTGCTGGTTTTGTCGCCTTTCAGCTGCCTGAGACGCAACACAGGTGCCTGCCTGAGACTATTGAAGACATTGAGGGAGCGAAGTAAAATCTCATTTGTATGTATTTAGAGTAAATGGCTGAGCAGGTATCGATTATAATCTCTTAAAGGACTCGGAATGGGAAAAGATCCTGAGTGGATCAATGGGATCATGGGAAATGTGATTCCTAGAAGGTTACATATACAGTATATTTATAATAACAATAAGAAGCTACTGTTCATGCTGTTAATGCACTCGTTAATGTCTTATACTTTTTCTGTAGTGTTTTATATTCTCATTTTAACATTATGTACAGCACATACAGAAACGGTAATTAAACTGTAAGTGTTTTTATTAATTACATTAAAGAAGCATTAAATAAACATTTACAAACAGACTCATTGCTTCCTGGTATTTTTCCAAGGTATTGTTTATTAGGGGGTTGAGACTGCGCTGTAAACATGTTAGTGTGTTTTTCAGTACATGTAGTCACAAATGTGTTGATACACTGTCACATTATTATGACCACCTGCTAACATCCAGAGACACAGCCATGTGCATCACAGACAGCAGCTAGACGGGCTGAGAGTGGCTCAGTGAGGTCCTGGTAGGTTATCACGGGTATCTGGAACCATGTTGACTGCAGCGCATACCACAGCCGCTGGAGGGAGGATCCATGGAGTGAACATGACGATCAGGGTGGTCCCACAGATGCTCAACTGAGTTCAAGTCTGAGGTATTAGGGGGCCAGGGTAGTACTTGGAAGTACTGTGTGACATGTCATACTGTCTTGCTGGAAGATCCCTTCATGTACATGATATGCAAGGATGGATTCATACCCAAATGGGTTGAGAGTGCCTTCCGCACGGATGAACGGCTTCCTTCATGAGCTACGCTCTGCCGCTGTCAATACTAGTGTGACTCGACTATGTACAATGATATGTATGTAATGTTATTAATGTGGAAATGATGTACACAATTGAATGTAAATAAATAAATAAATATTTAGCATATAAAAATCATTTATAAGATGAAGGTTCCCAGGAACAATAAATGATGATAAATTTAGACTGATTTTTATTGAGCTACACATACAGAAGTAGTGTCTCTCTAGTGTCTCTTAGTGCGTCTCGGCATGGAGCTGTAGAGGTTCCTAGAAGTGTCCTGTGATAAACCATCCCATGCAGCTTGTATTAGTAGTATCAGTAATCATGGGACGTTAGGCTCTTGGGAACTCTACAGTACATTACACTGACTGCATAGTACATTAGCATGGCCATTAAAGAGTGTATGACACAGCACCATCATTTCTACAGCTGGAAAGGGTGTATGGCGTCATAATTTTAACATCACAGTACACCACTCACATACTAAATCTACCTAACAGTAGTGTGTGTTATGAAGTATGTGACCAAACTGTAAACCTGTAGTGTACTGGAGATCCCTGGATGGTGTTCTACTCCAGTCAGAGTTTCTAGTATACAGGGGAAGCTATCTTCATAGTGAACCGTATCCCATCATGCACCGCGGCCTCACCAGCTCTCAGCCTGCTTCAGCCAGAGAAAATGGCGGCGGGTAACACTGGGGAGCTAAACACAGCCCACTCCGAGTATAAATGTGGGTGTAGTGATTGTAGTGGGGTGTGTGTTCATCAGAATGAGCCTCAGAAAGTTAAATATACAGGTCTGAAGATTAATAAAAGATGAACTCGCTTTAGAGGATCAGTTTTAGAGTGAAATAGCCGAGGGGAGCTAACAGCTAGGCTAACCGTATCTCAGGTGAACTGAGCAGCGTTAGCAGCAGCTAGCTCTAAACAGTGGATACAGTAATACCAGCTCTGAGGTAAATGTGGGTGTAGTGATTGTAGTGGGGTGTGTTTTCATCAGAATGAGCCTCGGAAAGTTCAAATATACAGGTCTGAAGGTTAGAAAAAGATGAACTCGCTTTAGAGGATCAGTTTTAGAGTGAAATAGTCGAGGGGAGCTAACGGCTAGGCTAACCATATCTCAGGTGAACTGAGCAGCGTTAGCAGCGGCTAGTTCTAAACAGTGGATACAGTAATAACAGCTCTGAGGTAAATGTGAGGTAACTGGTCATGTGACTGTATTAGTATACTACACTGTAGGTCAGATTTTGTTACTGGACTACATACTACACACAGGGGGCTCTGTGTAGTATACACTACTGTAGTGTACTGCGTGCAGTATAGTAGTGTGCCATTTTAAATACAGCCTGTGTGTATCAATGTATATAGATACTCTGCATCTTCTACAGTAGTGGATCCACCATCTGAACAGGGCAGTGATCATCCTCAGTGCCTTGGGATCACAGAAATGCTGTACACTGGCTACTGCACAAACCTGCTGTGAAGTTTCAACCAAGTTAATACATGACCAAGGTGGACGCTGACATTTGAGCATCCCCCTGTTAAATATTCCCAAGACTTATGTGTTATTAATGAACGAAGGGGCTACAAATTGGGTCCGTTTAACAAAAGAAAGCAGCAGGGTCCTCATCCGTCACAGTCCAGGTGAGGTGGTCTGGCAAGACGTTTGGTGGAAGCGAGTAAAGATGAAGTTTGAGGATGTCCTCTCAGAGATTGGTGGATTCGGAACCTTCCAGAAGACTTTACTGTTGAACAATTTTATCGGCCGCTTTAGTCTTGTTTGCCACTTCATGCTGAATATCTTTATTAACGTCATTCCATCTCACCACTGTGACTTTGGCGCTCTGGATGCTGATGTTTTTGGGAATCTGACTCAGGAGCAGAGGCTGATTGTCAGTATTCCACGACGTGAAGATGGAACCTTTGATTCCTGTCTCATGTTCTCAGAACCTCAGTTCCACCTGCTGACGAACTCATCCAATCCTGAAGAACTCCCGGTGGTCCCGTGCCATAATGGATGGGTATATGATAACAGCACCTTCACCAGCTCTGTGGTTACACAGGTAACCCTGCCTCTCTATGAAGTCCTTATTTTCAAACAGCGAAGGAGTTTTCAAAGGTTGGTGATATCTGACTCTCTCTGTCTCTCTCTGACAAACCTCCCTCAGTGGAATCTGGTATGTGAGGATGCCGGGATGAGTAGAGCTCTTGCGACCATCTTCTTCATTGGGGTGATGTTTGGAGCAGGTGCATTTGGTAGCCTAAGTGCCACGTAAGTACTACACGACATTAATTACCAGGTGGGAGCCAAAGTCATACGTCCTTACATGTTAATGTCACGTGCACAGACTCAAAAACAGAAGGCACTGCTGGATGTTTAGGTCTCAAAATCAACATTATAGTGATGAAACTAAGCTTACTGGACAAAATGTTAGTCACCTTGTGCGTTTTAATATTCGAGAATTTACTGTCTTATGCACAGAGAAACAAGTTGCACTGTACACAGACTACAAGTACTTACAAATACAAGCACAAAAAGAAAACTATACACTTAAATACATCAGACACTCACTACTGTAGACACACTATATGGACCCATATCTATCTATATATTCGATGTGACTGTGAGTTATTGATCAATATTTGGTGCTGCACCTCATTACCTGTACATCACCTGTTTACATCTTGTACTGACTGCCAGCGTCACTGTAACTTATGAACTCTCCCTATACTCTTAGTATTTAGGTGACTGCCAGATTATCAGTATCTGTGTAACCAGTAAACATAACTGTGAAACATCTTTAAAATATCTGTGCAGTATCTTTCAGTACCTGTGCAATATAAATCTGTGCATTTACACATGTAAATGTGTATAGTTTATTGTTGTGATTTATTATTTTTAACCTAACAATAGAGATTTATTTTTTTGTCATTTCTTTTTTTGTATTCTGTAAACCTGCACTTTAGTCTACCTCTTGTTCTGTATCTGTTCTGCTGCTGTTCTTCTGATGTAACAGTGCAAATTTACCCACGTGGGATAATAATAACTTATGTTATCGTATTATGCAATATATTATATATGACATATAATAAAAAAAAGTGTGTGTGTATATATATATATATATATATATATATATATATATATATATTTATATATGTGTGTGTGTGTGTATATATATATATATATATATATATATATATATATATACTTAAAATTATTAAGTGTATATATATATTTTATTTTTATTTTTATTTTTTTTATTTTTTTTTTCTTATATAAATGCATTTAACAATACAGCATCTGTATCTAATGCAAGTCTAAAATGCATGGAGCAGACCATATGTACACTATACCATATACCATATACAGTACACAATACCAATTATACTGTGTACTGAAATACTGTTTAATGTGGTAGTAACTTCAGGATAATGAGGCTATAAATATCTGTGGGGTGTGAATGACGGGATCCATAGATTGAGAAGAGGTGATACAGTGCAGGAAACACCCAGGTGTAAATAGGGTCTTCAGGTTGAACAATATACATGGTCTGGATTTGTAAACTGAAAGCTACTGGACTGTATGTGTTCCAGATTTGGTCGTAAGAAGATGCTCCTGGTGTCATATGTCTTGGCGATGGGTTTTGCGTTGGCCAGCGTCTTCTCTCCCTCCTTCATCATGTGTGCGGTGATGAGGTTCTTCACTGGCTTCAGTATCAACGGCATCGTCATCATCTCCACTATACTCAGTACGGACCCTCTTTGATTAACCCCATGCCATGTTTTCTACAGTTCAAACGATCAGTGTGTACAAATGCAAACGTGTCTTCTACCAGATGTGGAGTGGGTGGACATCAAGCACAGGAAGATGGTCAGTGTTATTGACAGCTTCTCATGGACTTTTGCCATCATGTGCTTTTGTGCAATTGCCTACTGGATCAGAGAGTGGAGATGGCTGACTGTGGCTGTAACGCTACCCATCACTGTTTCCATCATCTCCTGGTGGTGAGTGATTTACAAGGCCATGCTTGGGCCCCCTCAGTCATAATGTTTGCATTGTTGTATAGACCCCAGATGAGGTCTCCCCCCGCCTACCTAGGTCTGCCTCAGGTGCCTTTTGTTTAGGTTCCTTCTCCTGAGGGACCAGACAAAGCTGCACCTTGTTCTATGAAGAATGCCTCCACCCCTGAGAACCTGCAGCTCCCTACTGATGCTCCATTGATTTGACATATATGCCCTGTTGAATTCACTCCTTGTCCCCTGGGTTAGATGGCTTCCCTGGGGGCTTGAACCGACAAACAGGTCACTACAGTGGTACTGGAATGTTTGTGAACCCTTTGAATTTTTAGATTTCTGCATAAAGCTGACCTAACTTCCCCAAACTTCATTGGATTTTCACACAAGTCCTAAACAGGTAATGAGGAGAACGATAAATTATTTGAAAGTATTACAGATACATGAATGAGTAAGGTAGGTGAACCTTTAGCATTAGCAGATCATTAGAGATTGAAATTAGTCAGGTGTTACAATCAGTGGGAAGATTATCAGGTGCAGATGTGCGCCCTGCTGTATTTACAGAACAGTCTTACCAGTCTGATCTTCACAACAGGCATGTGGAACTGTATCATGAGCACCGAGATGTTGATTCTCATCTGGCTGGAATGGGTTGGAAAACCATCTCTGGAGAGTTTGGACACATGGATGAAATTCAGGACCATTGCTGCCCTCCCCAGGACAACCCAGGGGAACCTCTTAAGCAACTAAAGGCCTTTGTCAGAGTGGCTAATGTTAACGCTGAAGAACATGGCACGGTAGCAAGGAGACAGCCAGTACTCTCCAAAAAGAACATTGCTGGCCACCTGCAGTCTGCTGAAGATCTTAAGGACATACTGCACCTGAAGGCTATTGGAACAGTGTTTTGTGGACAGATGAGAATGAAATAGATACCAAAGTAGGAGAACACTGCCTTCCAGTATCCCATCTGTGAACATGGTGGTGGTAGTATCAGGGTTTGGGCCTGTTTTCTGACATTTGGACCAGAACGACATGCCATAATTGATGGAACAATGAGTTCTGCCATTCTATGAAGAATTGTATGGATTAAGCTAAATTTCAAGAGAGTGTGGGCCATGCAGCAAGACAACGACCCTAAGCACACAAGTCGTTCTACCAAAGATCATTTTCCTCAATAAGTAAATAGCCATATTTTACTGTTGGTCCCGTTTGTTTGATTTGCTTCTCCTTATCTACTTTTAGCACCTGTGTGAGCACCTGATGAAGTTTTAGGGCTAGTTTATGTAGAACATGTCAAAGTCCCTCAAGCTGAAGACCAAGTCATTTTCCAAAAAAGACCCTGGGGCACTCCAGTAGTGAGGCCATGTGGTGAGGCCATGCTGACTGAGGCATTTCAGGATAGCTGATAGGTCTGAAATTAAGCACCTGCTGATTCATGGTGGTCAAAGTGTCATAGGCAGAGGACACGTTAAGAGGCCAGCAGTTCTCAGACACCCCTCGTATGATATTATAATCTCCTCTGTAAGCTGAAAGATGAATCTACTTGAACGTCTCTTCTAGGTGGATTCCAGAGTCTGCACGGTGGCTGATAGCTAATGGGAAGGTGGAGGAAGCCCATTATTACCTTCAGAGATGTGCCATCATGAATGGCAGAAAAGAATTCATCTCCAGCTTAAAACCTGAGGTAAAGGACAGACTTTAAGCATCCTGAAAATCAGTGAGGAATCACTGCAACCCAGCAATATTGCTCATGTTTCATTAAGCTCCTCATATTTCATTAAGCCCCTGTTCTTCTTTCACTATAGGTGCTCTCCAGCATTGTGGTCACAGAAGAAGGGAAAAGGAAGTACTCATATCTGGACTTGGTGAGGACTCCTCAGATGAGACGACTGGCCATAATGACTGGCTTTATCTGGTGTGTGGTAAACCTGGCCTTATGAAATTTAATTAATTTATTTATTCATTTTTTAATCCGTCCAACCAGGACGCCCGTGTGCTTTAGGATTACATGTTGGACTTGTTATTGTTAGGTTCTGTGTAGCTACTGTTGCCTATGGAATTGGATTCAACGTTGGAAGTTTTGGTCTGAACCTGTACCTGACTCAGTTTGTGTATGGAGTCATCGAAATTCCGGCTAAGCTCAGCGTATACTACCTGCTCGACAAGATCGGCAGACGAACCACAGTGGTCGGAGCGCTGCTGCTGGGCGGGGCTAGTCTCCTGATTAACATATTCATTCCCAAAGGTGAGGTACTCAGTCTCCAGTCAGTGGACTGCCCTGTAAGAGCCCTACAGTTAGAAAGTCATAGCAATAAGTGGTTCCATCTTTCGGAAGGTACCAGCATGACCTCTGTATTTCTCACAGATCAAGCAGTGATCCGGACGGTTATAGCTGTTCTGGGTCGAGGATGCTCATCTGCCTCCTTTATGACAATAATACTGTACAGCTCTGAACTCTACCCAACTGTCCTCAGGTAAGAACCCAGCTTCAGAGTGACACACTACATAGTCACAGTATATGGAGCATACATCAATCAGCCATAACATTAAAACCAATGTATATACACCCAATCCTTCTTATCAGCTCCACTGACCATGTAGGACACTCTGTAGTTCTACAGGTCCAGACTGTAGTCTATCTGTTTCTCTGTATACTGTATCACCCTGTTCTTCAATGATCAGGACCCCCACAGGACCCCCACAGAGCTGGTATTATGTGGGTGGTGGATCATTCTCAGCACTGCAGTGACACTGACGTGGTGGTGGTGTGTTAGTGTGTGTGGTGCTGGTGTGAGTGGATCAGACACAGCAGTGCTGCTGGACACCTCAGGATCACTGTTGGCTATAGAATCGTCCACCAACCAAAACCTTCCTGCGTCAGCGTCCTGTAGGCAGCGTCCTGTAGGCAGCGTCCTGTAGGCAGCGTTCTGTGCCCACCGATGAAGGACTAGAGGATGACCAGCACTGCACTGTGCAGCAGCAGATGGGCTATCGTCTCTGACTGTCCATCTACAAGGTGGACCAGCAAGGTAGGAGTGTCTAATAGAGTGGACAGTGAGTGGACACAGTGTCTAAACCCTCCAGCAGCACTGCTGTGTCTGATCCACTCACACCAGCACCACACACACTAACACACCACCACCACGTCAGTGTCACTGCAGTGCTGAGAATGATCCACCACCCACATCATACCTGCTCTGTGGTGGTCCTGTGGGGGTCCTGATCATTAAAGAACAGGGTAATGCAGTATACAGAGAAACAGATGGACTACAGTCTGGGCCTGTAGAACTACAGAGTGTCCTATATGGTCAGTGGAGCTGATTGAGTGGACAGTGAGTGTAGATTTGTAATTGTTTGTGAAGTGTGGTGAAGTGCGATTCATCACCAGAGTGTGTCCATTGCTCCAAAATCCAGCTGATCTTTGGTAATGTGCTTGGTGACCCTAGGCTTGTGTGTGCCACCGAAACCAAATAGTTGAAGCTCCTAACATTGCTTCCCAAGGCACCTCTGTAGTGAGTGATGTAACTGAAGATGGATGAGTTTTATGTGCCACATGGTTCAGCATTCTGTGCCCCCTGGTGTGAGTTTGCATGGCCTGCTGTTTCACCGCTGAGCTGATGTTGTGGTTAGATCTTTCCATCTCAAAGTACCAGCATTGACAATTGAACAAGGCAGCTCTAGCAGTGCACATATTAGACGAACTGAAAAGGTTGGAAAGCTGCTATGATCATGCCCTGGTGATGGTCACTGGGGTCTTCAGTACAACATTCTGCTATCCATGCATCGCGTTGTTGCATGATCGATTTTTTTGCACCTTCTAGCAATGGGTGTGGCAGAAATAGCTAAACCCACTAACAAGCGGAGCTTCCACAAACGTAGGGTAGGGTATATGTCATGAGGAAACATCAGTCCAATCTGACTTTTGCTGAGACAGCTTTAAACGGTCTGCTTGTTTCCAACCAAATTGGAACCTTTGAACTGAAACAGCATCTGCACGTGACATAGCCAAGCCAGTTTGTCTATTAGAAATGCTATGTAATCACTTGTTCCTGGCTGGACTACAGAAATCAGAAACTAGAGGTGCTGTATTTGGGGCATAGGTCGTCCTGCTTACGTCACATGGTAGGATAGCATTTAAACAACAACGGTTTCAAGCAGATATGTTATTCCACTTGACTGCACTGATATATTAATATTTTAATAAAAGTAAAATCTAAAATATATATTAATAATATTGATATTATTGTAATTTAAAACTGTATTAATAGCCAAAGTAATTTATATGTAAATCACAATGTCTAATTTTCATCAGCGTGTATTTGTGTATGTATCAGACTGTAGTCCTCTTGTGCCACAGTGTTCTACTAGTCTTCTATCCCTTTCACCGCACAGCCAAAGCACCACACACACTTTGACTTCATTCACACCTGGGCTAATAAATTCTGAGTGTTATGATTATATTAGCATGCAGATTATACATTTTAAAATGTAGGTGTAAACACACCCAAAACACTAGCACAAAAACGCTTCAGCCAACAACCAAATCAACCTCACTGTTCCGCATATGGGCAATACTAAGGTGAGTTAAGCGTCGTGGCCTTCAGAGGCCAAGTGAGTTCCAGTTTGCTTAATCATTACTTCACCTCGACTTGCCGCAGTATATATCACTATTTAACGCACGTGGTCTATTACTGTGATAATTAATGAATCTGAACAGTCACCTCTCTGTAAACACTGGTTTAAAGAGCAGGGAGAACGTGCGATATTGTATTTCCAAGTGAGCAAAATTTAATTTTTAATAGAAAAGAAAAAAGGGACGGCAGAGGTGACCACAGGGTCATGATCTAGTTTGTTCATTATTTCTGTGCACCAGCATTCAGATTTTATTCTGACCAACTGATGACACTTTTAACATCTAAGGGCATTTATGGGTAAATGCATGCAGTTAAAATCTTCTAAGGTAGCACAGGCCCCTGCAGATCCTAAAATGTCTGGAATTTTATGAGGGTATGAATTAAATTGGATCTGGGACAAATGAAGTAAGCGTATCTGTTCATTTCTGAACAATCATTTCTGCAGGATCTAATCGTATGTTAAATAGTTGGATGCTGAACTCCCAGTTCAGTTCTTGTCATTTCTACTAGACTGGTAAGAACTACAGGGGGAAGAGGAGGGACTGCATTTTCTGATGACACACTGCCCCCATATTGTTTGAAGTATGAATTCAACAGGGTGCATAATCATGAATCGCTCCTTTGAGGGCACAGTGCCACACACGACCATGGATAAATGCAAATCAGTGCGAAGTGGTTGGGCAACATCAAATACAGGATGATAGTATAGTATAGGCCAGTGTTTCTCAACCCTGCCCTGCTCATTTTAGGTGATTCTCTGAAAGGGCTTGTAAATGGGCTGATGAGCAGAATCGGGTGTGCTGGGAGCAGGGAAGTGCTTAAGTGAGCACGGCATGGTGCGTCCAGGACCAGGGTTGAGTAACATGTGCCCTGAATATTTCTGTTACTCAAATTCAATAAAACTAACACCGGTGTTTGTACTGTAGTCCAGTGGGTTGATTTATTTTCCCCCAGTCATGTGATTTTTTGCCTTTACACAGCCATTTTAATACTTTAACATGCGCAGATACCCGGATACAGTTCAGGCGCAGGTCACGTTAAATACAAGTGTCCCAATGGAGTACATGCGCACAGGGTGGTGACGTATTTCCGCTAAAATCTCAGCCAGCTCAGCCACTTCCGCTATCCACACTGTTGTGTTGAGTTTAGGGAAATCGCGATAAGGTCTCAAGCAAAGAAGTTTAAGTTTCAGCGAACTGACAGCGCTACAGCTGAACATTGATGTGTACCTTCATGTCAGGCCTCCAGTAAGCACAACAAAGTACTTAGATTTCACACGTTTCCCTCCGATGCGGAAAACCGGCATACATGGATTGTTGCTATCCGGAGGGAGAACCTCACAGTTACTCCGCTAAGACCACTAAGACCGGGGGTTTGGGAGAGGAGAAAGCCACCGACGGAGGATGACACACCTGTCAAGGAGGCTGATACTCTCCCCGGGGACCACGACTACGCTTCGGCTCCGGACCCGCTGCTGTCGACTTGGTTCTCGAAGAAAATAGGCTTCCTAGAGAGGAGATCCTCCAGCTGAAGCAACAAACTGAGAAGCTTACTCTGGAGCATCGGTTTGGCATTCACCGCTTTGCAGGCTCGGACAGTGACATTCGGTTTCATACAAGGTAAGATGTTCAGCAGGATAAGATTTAAAGTTGATGCACTAAAATTAGTAAAGCATACAGACAAACTCACCTGCCCTGATTAAAATTCGTTTCCTGATCATAAATATACAGTGCAACATCAAAAATGAGAATATGGTGAAAGGTTTTTTTTAAAGGGTCATATTTTATATTAATCAGAAAGTTTATCGTTTTAATTTAATTATTAAAAGTGAACTTTTTCCATGACATTTGAATTTTTTGCTGTGGTACTGTATGTATACTACGTTAGCACTGGTTAGTAAACAAACAGTTTAGCCAAGGGCTAACATTACAAGACCGGATCTTCATAATTGTGGACGTAGCTTGAGATGTAGAGAAGCCCTTCTCTTTCATTGTTGCTGACGTCTGACACGATGTCAATGATACGAGTGACGTCGTTGACCGTAATCCTGGGCAAATCCTGAAGCGAGCGAGTGAAAAACGCCATCGCTGCGCTGTTTACTAGCAAGACAGGAAGTGATGACGCTGGCTGACTCGGAATGCGGAAGAGAGTGTGCATATAGGCTATTAAAATATTTTATTTGATTAGTGTAACTATAAATACACAGGTCTGTTTCCATTCCTTGGGACGGAGAGTAATGCAGTTTTAATCCTCTGTATGTCTTGTACTGAAAATAAAACTACTTGACTTAGAGTAGAGTATTTTGGCCACTAGGGGGCCTGCAGAAAGAGGCTACACAACTAATTCAACCAATAAGCTAGTTAGCCAGGCTTTCGTGAGTGGAATTCGGAGCACCAGACGAGGAAAAGTGGTAATCTCTGTAGAGCTGTAGCCTGGACGGAACCCAGTTTGACACCCCTGCCTTATTACCTTTACCTTGCAGGCAGAACGGAATGGGCTACAACTCCTTCTTGGCTCGACTGGGCGCGGCTGTCGCTCCTCTGATCCTCCTATTGGATGACGTGTGGGGGTACCTCTCCCAAGTGATTCTGTGTTCTCTTGCCCTCTTTGCTGTTTTGGCCTCATGTCAGCTGCCTGAGACTCAACACAAGTGCCTGCCTGAGACTATAGAGGACACTGAGGGAACGAGGTAAAATCAAAAGGACTCCTACATGAATCCTGAGCAAAGCGTAATGATAAACATTCCTATTGAGACATAAAACCTCAGAAGGTTCTGTTTTATCTGAATAGTTTAAAATAAGCAGCTCTGTATGTGCAGTTAGATAGTGAGGATAAATGGCATTTGGTGTCTTAAATTATGAGATTTGAATGGTGCTATAAAATTTAGCACACTGTTAAAACAATAAGCAGACCTTTATTTGTGCCAGAACAGGTCTGATTCGAATCCAAGAACCCTATTCATAATAATAACAACTCAATATCTATAGATGGCATAACAAAATGTGGCAAACTTAACCGAAAAGCAGGCTGTATTTTACCTTTAGCTCCAGTTTAGGTGCAGTGACAGAAACGGTATTACAACACTGATGTTCATAATTACTCATGCACCGGTGCTGCTGTGACTGCTCATCCCTTGAAAGAGCTTAGCTATACTATGGCTTATTACCTCAATTTACTAGGTACCAAGCGTTAGGAGGTGCCGAGTTTTAGGAAATCAATCCCATTATGTCATTTAAGTCAGGAATTATAAATCCACTTTTGTAGATATTTCCCCAGCCTGAAACTAAGCTGCATTGAAACCTTTTGGGTACATGACTGAATCGTGATTTGCGACATGATAAGTATTTGCAGTACATTTCTTACTGTCGTAACATTCACACAGCCAACCTTATTCCTTCATGTCCGACACAGATGTGCTATCTGTGTAGCAGTATGAACAGCAGAACACAGTGAATCTGACATGTGCCGTTCTGATTGAACACTGAAATCTGAAACGTATTCAGTATGCAGCAGTGACTCGTGTGAACAGCCAGATTGGAATTTGTGCGACCAGGTCCTCGTCACTTTCGAATGAAGCCGTATAAAAATGAACACGTGGAATAAACTGTTTATTTTCATAAACTTTAATTCGCCTACACAAACATTAAATGACATTTACAATCCGAAATTCAGCATCTAATATAGAAAACAAGTATTGTACATTGTGACACTTTTAAATAAGGTCATGACGGTGATGATGATGGCAAAATAACTGAACTATGTAGACGTTTCACTGTGTTCAGGATATATTTGGTGGTGTCTGTGCGAGTTCAGCAAGTCTCTGTATTAACAGCGATGCATGCAGGCATTTTCACTACTCTCTGAAACTATTTCTCTGTTTGGTGAAACATTGCATAGCTTAATAGCTTACGTTTGGATTAATAGCGTAAATACATACAAATACATCTTCCACTTGTGTGACATGGCTGATAATAACAATACAATCCTTTTCCAGGTATTGGTCCCTTAAGCCCAGTTAATATTCACTTGGAATTTCATTTTCTGTGTTGTCCTGGTCATAGACGTAGCAGCCCACCTTACCAATGTTGACGCCTTTTGGCCCAAACAGGTACCCGTAGCAGGGTACGTGGCAATAAGGCCGGCCTTCATGCTGCAACAAATTTAAATACAAATATAAATTCAGGGAGATGGTTGTTGACTGTATTGTAATTACATATTTATATATAAAACCACCAGATTAAGTAAAAAAAATTATGTAATATGTAATATTTTTATGTAATATACAAATTATGTAATTTTATTAATGCCCTGCTGTTTCAAACATTGAACAGTAAACATAAAATGTTGAGAGCTATTAGATAAATGTTGGATATAAAATGTGAAGTATCAACATTTACATTGGTCCATTCTAAACATGCTAGTTACTAAATGGAGATAAATGTAATGTACATGACATACAGGACACTCTGTAGTTCTACAGGTACAGACTGTAGTTCATCTGTTTCTCTGTATACTGTATTACCCTGTTCATGAACGACTGTTGATTATGATTCTGTGCAGTACCTCAGCATGACCACCAGGGGCCAGAGTTTTCTTGCATCTTTCACAGCGCAAACACGGCCTGTGCCAGTTACGACCCAATGACATCACCTTTTCAGCTGCAGCAGACATATGACATCATCATTGTACAAATACAGTGCACTATATTACATCACAGCTTTGCATTATAATAAAAGCAGATTAAAATTAATATACCGGGATGTACAACAATCGGGACCTGACCTCGTGACTCCTTAATCTACATCGAGGCCTAAGCTTCACACACATATAATGAAGGACTAAGGTATAACTAATTATGAAGTTTTACCTGGATCACATCATTCTAGGGATTTACTGCCACAGTGAAAGTTTTGGAGTCAGTTACATTTTTGTGCTGAACAAAATCATTGTTAAAAATATATGATTGTGGAGACACAGTTGTTCCCTGGACCCTCATTAATAATAAATACATTTTAAAAGTACAATAAATTGTCAGTTTACTGCCAGTAACTATTTAACAAGTGTGCAAACTTGAAATTTTAATTTACTTTCATTTGTCTTTTATCATAGTTAAATTAAAATGAAGTGGAATAATTTGACATGCCTAGAGGGCTCCATTTTATTTTCAAATATAATATTCTAATGCTGTATTTTGTATTTTCCAAAAACTATGCTTTATTTAAATGGCTGGAAATTATTAGTCACATTAATTTTCTTAAACTTGGCAAAGTGTCTATCCAACTATATTACCCCGAGTACTGGTACTAAATGAGGTGCAATATACCTCTTTATAAGAGTCTCTTTTTTGTACTGTAAATAAATAAATAAATCCCCCTCACTGTGTGTAGTTTTAAGCACACAGTGAGGGGGATTTATTTACCCCTACCATCAAGCTACGGAAATAAATCTAATTAAGTATCATCATTCTGCACTCTGTATGTTAATATTACATATCTGGGCATATGAGATACAGTAGTGTTAGTGTGGTACATGTACTAGGCCTTTTTATATTTAACAAAACGTCAGTTTATTCATCTGTTATGGTTCTGTCAGTAGCTGAACACTCTAACTCAATACCAACATTCTCTGAAATGTGAAGTGAAGAGTGGACCACAGAATTATGCACACATGCACCGCTGGAATTCCTGTTATCTGTGACGCTCACGCTGACAAAGCTGGAAGCTCATGCTGAAACAGAACACTCACCAAAGTAGACCACTTTCCCACAGCCAGGGCACAGAGACGTCTCTCCAGCAAACATCCGCACCGGAGCAGTTGGCACTACAAACACAGACACACAGAGTCACACAGAGTCACACACACATACACACACGGTCACACACAGACACACACACATACACACACGGTCACACACAGACACACACACATACACACACGGTCACACACAGTTACACACACGGTCACACACAGTTACACACACGGTCACAGACACACACACGGTCACACACAGACACACACACACACACATATACACACACAGACACAGACACAGACGCACACAGTCACACACAGGCACAGACAGTCACATCCAGGCACAGACACAGGTTTGAATAGGCTTTTGACAAAATGTCTTTTAATTTTTATCAGTGAGCTACACATGAGAAATATTATATGTATTACATTATTATTATTATTATTATTGTTATTATTATAAATGATTATTCTTTTCCATCATTCATTTAAACATGTTAAAGCAATTTCAGCTCTGGCCTGGCCCCCCTGCTCCCCCCTGTACACCCTGTGAACTCTCTGTAATAGTCTGATTATAGCACTGCAACACTTTGGCAGACGGAACTCAGATGTGATGAAGTGATATTCCAGTCAGGACCTCGGGGACAGGACACATAAATACTTTCCCAACATGTTCAGAACACTGTTTAATATTCCTCAGACTTTCCCCAACATTCCTTCGGTGCATGCTTCCCCCGGCCTGTCGGAAAACAACCATTAAGGGAAATATTTCAGGAAGTGAACCAATCAAAGCGGCCAATTAAAATTCCAGTGTGTGGAGGACAAAAGGGCTCAGCGCTACAAGACCACCTCCCTGTGTCTGAGCTGTGTAGCATGACGTTTGCGTGAACGGCACTGTATTTTGTGTGCTGATTTTTCACAACACTGTGAAATGGGATTGAGTCAGGCTAGGGTTAGTGTTTATACAGTAGATTTCACACAGTCCAGTGCACCCCCACTCCCGGATCAGAGGAGGGGTTACTATACGATCCGTTAAGCCGGGCAATTTTAGGATTGCACCATGAGGGCGGTTAAAAAATGGATTCAGGACTCAACTGCCCCTGACTGTCAGGGCCAATTAGGAGTTAACTACCCTGGGTCTGCTGAAGACTCTGCTGTTCATGATGTAACTTTTAAGCCACTAAGCCTGGACTCGGAGAACACACATGTCCTCTAATGTCAATTTATCTTCCTCGTTTAACATCTTTCAGAAACATCAGAATGAGAGAAACGCCATGGTGCTCTGAGAACTTGATCAGTATTAGGAGCATATCATGATATATGGCTGTTTCTACTGTGTTTTCTTCAAAAAGGCATCTTCTTAACTCCCAGCTAACTAATAAAAGGCTGCGTAAGATTCATAGCAAAGATTCAAGCAAAGACCACAACGCCACGCTGCCCCTTCCTGGTCACTCAGACTACGGGAAGGCTTCACGGCAAAATCTTCTATATGGTTTAAACCACCATCATAACAAAGATAAAAGCAATTATCTCCAAAATATCAACTACAAAGGACAAAAACCCCAATGAAGTTTAATGTAAGTCTATGGAACCAGACTTTTACCAAGCAATGTTTGGCACACATTGTAAACAGCAGCTGCTGAGTTTGAATGCTGCATAAAAGTAAAAATCAACAAAAAAGGAAATCCATGTTTTTCTTAGGACAACCTAGCTACACCCTGAAGAACACTGGAAGAAAAGTCGATTCAATTAGAAAACTGTTGGGCTGCTTTCGGGGCTACAACTCCTCACTCCTTGTTTGTGTTGTACCTACACGCTCTAAAAGCAGCCAACAGTTAGTGAGGGAAGCTCCTAAGCTTGCTTTAAATAAACATTGTACTGCAAATGGAAAATCCAAAGTCCACCCGAAAACAAGCACATGGAGGTCCTAGATTATCTTTAAATCAAGACATTTTTAGAAATTATTTATAGCAGTTGCAATGCAACACTCCTATAATCTGGAGACACGTCCCACTTCCCGTGCTTCTGTGTGTGCTAGTGTGGGAGAGAGTTCATTCTCCTGAAACTGCCCTCCTGTGTAGGAGTGCGTGTAATCGTCACAGGGGTTATGGACTGTGTAGAAGAATGTGGCATGTGACAGTGACAGAAACAGAATGAAAGGCTATGGGAAGTATTTCACTGTGACACTCTGTACTAAATATAACTCCATTATGAAATGGCAAAGCTCTGATAAAGGGATAGGCCTGTTGTGAGAATGTCTGTACCTTTCTCACGTTCTCATTTTCAGTCAATATAGTCAAATAAATTAAATAAGATGAAATAAGACTGATGAATCTGTGTGTGTGTGTGTGTGTGTGTGTGTGTGTGTGTGTGTGAAATGATGTGACTGTGTTGGGCTGCTAGTGCTGCAGCATTACACGTTATTAAAGTTAGATCCCAGAAACATCGCACACACATGTCGAATGGTAGTCTGTTATTCACACAGCACTGTAGGTATATACACTCAACATCAAAAGAATAGTTGCACCCAGATGGAAAGCAGCCAACAGGAATGAGACTTGGTGTGTAGCTTTGACATTGTAACACATGTCAATGATTTGGGTTCAGTTCCGTGTGACATAAGCAAGGACGGGCCTTATTACTGTACCTGACTGACCCTTCACCCACGATTGTGGACATTCAGTGAGCAGTGATGCCTCCATGAGTCATCCTCTTAGTGCCAGCACCATTGGCAGACAGCTGCATGACGCAGGACTGCATACACACGGACCGTTACAATGTCAGCCCTTAACACTCAACACCACTGAGGGCCTAAAGGGGAGGGGTAAGAACCGCGTGGTGTGAATACAATTCACACTTCTTCACAAAGGCGACCTCGCTGAGATAAAACAAACAACCACAGGTTTCCTCTAAGCACTCTGTACAACAGCCACAATGAAATACAGAACTCAAACACAATAAATAGTCTATAAATGTTGTTTGTGTCGCACTTTCATCCAGTCGCTCACGGGTTGGTGTAGCTCAGCAGATAACACCACTAGGCAACCATCATCACATGTGGGAGACTGGGGTTCAAATCCCAGTCTGGGTGACTATGCTGTGCTACACCAATAAGAGTCCTTGGGCAAGACTCCTAACACTAAACTGGCCTACCTGTAATGTGATTAACCTTGTAAGTCGCTCTGGATAAGAGCGTCAGCTAAATGCCGTAATGTAAATGTTAACACACCGGCAAACTCCAATCCCCAGGATTCCTCTGGCGATCACATGACCTCCCGCTCACAGCCGGCAGTCAATCCCAGATCGGCCTCACCTGAATTCTGATTACCACACCTGTGTTACTTCCTATATATGCTGTACTGTTTGTCTCATTGCGAAGTGACGTTTCTGTTTTCAGTGCGTGCTGAGCCTTTATATCTCTTGTTGTCTTTTTGCTACTGATATTACCCCCTGTAGATGACTCCGATTTTTGTTTTTTCCTTCATTGTTTCTGTCGCCGTTTTTCCTGACCTCTTGCCTTTCCGTACCTGGTTTGCCCTTTTTGAAAAAACATTTCTTAAGCCTCAACTGCTCACGTCCCGTTTTCATCAGACCCTAACAGTGTGATGTGACGTTAATGGCAGAGTATTCCTTCCTGTGGGATGGTGGAGTGTTTGAGTAGTTTCAGCTTGACCGTCTACATTAAGGTGCTCGTCTCAGGTGAGGTGCTTCAAATACAAACAGCATGTTTTAAGGTTTAGTATAAATATCAGTTTAGGATAGTGGTCTCTAGCTCAAACAAACATGTGCCCTCTGACCAGAATGACTAGAGTTATTAAAAACATACATTCAGCACATTTAAACAACTAGTGTTGTACTATTGTACTAGCATGTGTCCTGAAAGCATTCTTTAGAGGAGGCTACTGTTCCAAAGGAGGATGTGTAGTTATGAATTCAATATCCCCCTCTCCTTCAGCTCAAACTCCTACAGCTACAAAAAGCTGAGCACCAGATTCCAGTGTGTGATTTAATATATGTGTGCGTGTGGGAGTGAGTGAGGGTGTATGAGCACACAAGTGAACTGAAGTGAACCAAAAGATCCTCAGAACGCTCTAAGTGCTTTAGAGGAATAATAGCAGTTTGGAATATAATGAAATGACAAAGAACCAAAACACGTGCTTCAGTTTAGCTGATTTTGTTGGAGAATCCCTTTATGTAATTACTTGTATTACTTTAGCCCTTTGGAGTCAGTGTTTTTGTCACTGTGCTCTACATTTAATTATTTCATATATAAACGTTAAATATTGATACGTAATTACATAATCTGATATATACTATAGCATGCATTTTCATGTAAGACATGGACATTGTGTTTCATTCGAGTGCATTATGAGTCTAAACATAATAGAAATAGAGTTTAAATACAAACCATGTACATACATTTTGACTTGTTGTTGTTTATCTCACCACAAATCTGTATAAAGACTGTAGAGATAACAGATTCATCTTCAGACAAACACAGAGTAGCTTCTGATTGTCGCTGATAATGATAGAAAATAAGCTATTGAAAAAATAAATCTAATCAGAAATGGCCATGACTAAATAGTTGGGGAAAATTGGGGAAAAGTTTAAAATCCCAAGCAATCTAAAGAACCTCCAAAGAATGTCCTTGTTAATGCGTGTGGACAGGGCCATGAAATGCCTCAGAGTAAATCACAAAGCAAGGTAGCAAAGAAAATGCCAGCTTACCAGCAACAGTGTCATGGTGTAATGCTGGCCTAGGCATAGGAGTTCATGTGGTTGGTAAGAAGCTGTATTGCATTACCTTTGGGTTGATGGTGGTTGATGTGCGAGTTGGGCCATGGCGTGGTGGGCGAGCCGTCTGAGGGGCTGTCACATGATTTGTTGACTGGTGTCTGAGGAGGTGTGTCATATATATATGATCCTGCTCCGCCAATATTCACACCTACCAAAGAACAGAACAATAAGAACAGAGTAGAATGGAATTCACAGCATGTATGTAAAGTATGAAAATCTTGTACATATCTTAGTAGACAGACTCCCTTCTCTGCATGTTCTTCAATGGCCAGAATTATTCTCAGCACTGCAGTGACACTGACATGGTGGTGGTGTGTTAGTGTGTGTTGTGCTGGTGTGAGTGGATCAGACACAGCTGTGCTGCTGGACACCTCAGTGTCACTGCTGGACTGAGAATCGTCCACCAATCAAAACTATCCAAACAACAGCTTCCCATGGGCAGCGTCCTGTGCCTACTGATGATGGACTAGAGAATGACCAACACTGCACTGTGCAGCATCTGATGAGCTATCGTCCCTGACTGTACATCTACAAGGTGGACCAGCAAGCTATATAATGTTATGCCTAATCAGTCTTTACACACATACACATTTAAATCCAAACCCAAAAGTTTTATGAGCTGTATGAACTTCTGAAATGTGGAAAAATGTCACAGCAGATCTTAAAACTGAAACTAAGTGTTTTAACTGACTGACTTTTGCTTCCCTGCTGCTTCTTTAATACTAACACAGATGTAATTATTTTTAAACTTTTCTAATACAAAATAATATCCTTTTAAAAGAAACAAGGAGCTTTTGAGAAAAACGAGGAGCTTTTGAGAAAAACGAGGAGCTTTTGTGCAAAGCACTTTCAGGACCCAGTACGTCCTCTAAATCTAAAGAAGCCAACACACACACACACACGCTCACAAGACAATCTCTCCTCACTCCACTCAGACCTCCTTCCTGAAATGTGTCAGTGTGTGGGTAGCAGTAAGGAAGCATTCCCTGTCTTTCCCCTTCTACGGTCTGGAATGTCTGGGGTGTACGGGGCTGTAATTGTTTTAATACATTAAACATAATTAAGGTATAGCACTTAAAGTAAATGGAGTCTCAAAGGAGTCTAAGTCAGTTACATGTGTATTAGATATAATCAGACTGTCCTGTTAAAACATTTCACTGCAGTAACGGAACTTGCTGGAAAAGCAATCCCACCTAATTACTGTGGTAATACTGGAACAGTACCTTGAGGTTTGGGGCTCATCTTTATGTTCCTGATGTCAGCGTTATGAAAATACTACATTACACACTTAGTAGAACCATGTCTTACACAGCGGAACGGTTACTCAGATTGGTGGGGAAGGTGTTGCATTTTTGCAAGTGGGTCTAACAAAAAACATTCTGTTGTTATTACAATGTCAAGCTTGTAACAACAGAAGAACCCTTCTGGTGCTAAATGGAACCTGAGAAAACGTTCCACCTCAGCTCTTTAGAAAGCCTTCTGAAGCTCACACTGTGTCTATGTGTCCCTAAAAGACAAAAAACTTCTCCATGTCTCTCCTGTCTATCTCTCTCTCTTACACACACACACACACACACACACACACACACACACACACACACACACACACACACACACAGGGGATTAGATCTTCCACAGCTCTGCCATCCTACTGTTGTGCTCTTGAGTTGCCTGAGTGTTTGTTGGGGAAGTTGTTGGTGCAGAGTCTCTGATTGATCATGAATTTAGGTCAGCCATTTGTTACTTGACTCAATTTCCTCTCTGACATATTCTCTCACATTATGAGGCCATGCTCCTGATCTGTCTGTGTGTGAGGACATGAATGTGAGAGAACAAACTGCACTGATCTTGATCTGCTGTCCGTACCTTTTGGTCCAAACAGGGTTCCATAGCAGGGCTTATGACAGTAGGGCAATCCGTCGTGCTGTTGAAGAGATCAAATGACAGTGTTACCACTCAGCAGTCTGTAAAAATTACCAACAGGCCCTTTTAGTATTTATCTCCATTTTTAATCAGTGACCTCACGGTCTACGAACCCACACGTCTCCCCTTGTATTTATTCTAAACATAGTCATAGCCAGTCCCACCTGACAGCTACAGTGACCGGTGGCTAACCATGAGTATGAGAGCTAGGCAATCAGTATGGGTGCTACATGTTAAAACTCTGTAAAGAGAAAAAGGGATGTCAACTAGATCTATAGGTGATTCATATGAACACTGTATGGCCTGTCTGGAGTTTCTTATACAAACACTCAGTTTCACCTTAAACTGAGCCGCAGTTACATTCTGGCACATTGGTTGGTCCACTGATTAAGCTGTTGCAAGAAGCCCCAAAGCGTGATCCCCTGACTGTGACCCCAAAAAAGTATTTGGCCATTCAAAAGGCCCTGTTTGTACGTGACACTATAATGTGAGGACAGCACTAAGGTGTGAAAGGGTACTACGCGCCCTGGACTTTATATTTGTATTGGATATCATCTCAGTCCTTCTGACTACCTAATTAACAATGTCAATATAGCAGAGATGAAATTAGCTGTGCAGCCACACCTTCCTCTAGTCATAGAATCTAATCACATGGTCATTGGAGATGCATTCGAGACCAGTAACTGTCAGGTGTAAATGTCTATGTTAATTATAGCATGTGTTAATAAAGGCCAGGTGTGGACAGAGTCAATTTGTTAAACTAGGAGACTTTCATTTTAATTAAACAAGGTGGCTGATGTGTTTCAGATTGAAGAGTTTCTTTTGCAGATTTGTACGCACTTCTGAGTTTGGTTCATTCCATCAATGAACTAAATCTTTCTACCTCCGTGTATTCATCATCAGGATTCCTCTACACACCCTAGAGCCTACGATCAGTTTTGCTTTCCTCTGAAACATACGACATTGTTAAGCATGTTATACACTGTCATCAATAGTCTACCAAAAACGTTTTGGCACCACGGTAGGTCTCCCCTTATCACACCAAGCTGACAGAGTGAAGGCTAGCACGAGCTTCCCCTGAGACACAAGGAACTGCCGCTAACTCAACACCATTGTACAACTCTACATGCTATTAGGAGACAGAAAACTGCTAATTCTGTAATGTCAGTTAACAGACGACCACGCTGGCAAGCATCACACTGAATGACGAGGGAGAGCCATTTATGCGCCGGTGGACTCCCACAAGACTTTCTCCGCATACTGTGTGCTGGTTGTGGGTAAGAGCGAGCTGTAGGGTGCTTGCTGGTTGGGTTTGTGATGGATTGTGGTTCACATTGCTACTTAGCTCTACAGACTGAAACCCAATCCGTATTTCCCCTTTTCTCTCTCATTCCCTCTCTCTCTCTAACACACACACATACAGCCATGCACATTCAGCCAAGCTAAAGGATTTTTGACATTTTCAGAAAAGCGCTCCCATATGTGCCTCTGCACATTCCTGTCTATGAAAGGAATAAAGCAATATTTGGACACCACACAGTGAATGACTGATGCACTGTATGCTTGTAAATTTAGCATGTGACCTCATCCCCTCTCCTACCTGAAGAATGCTGTGGCCTTTCTGTCTCCCACACCCACACACACTCAAACCTGGACCCCTCCTTAGTACAAGTGCTCATTTGATGCCTCAGACCTGAATCATTTCTGTTGCACAGTGTTATGTTATTAACCTCCTGAGACCTCAGCGTCCTCATATGAGGACATTGCCTTCTGCTCCTCTGCACCATGATACTGTTTAAAACGTTGACCCTTTGGTCTCATATGAGGACTTGTACAAAGACAACGTTGAGTTTTTATACTTGTTAGGTCCTGCAAATCACAAACAGCTAGGAGAAATTAAAATTGCACACCAAGCAAGTCCGGGTCTCAGGAGATTAACACATCTCCGTTTCCATTTTATATTATATTTAACCGAGTTGGTCTATTATCTTATTTAACACAGATCTGCTGCTCTGACACTAAATGTCCTACATATCACCCTTTTTCTTTTTCCCACTGACATCCACTTAAGACATTTTTGAGGGTTCAAGTACCAGAAATATTAATAGTTCATTTTTACAGGACAATTTTCCAACCTCAAACCTTTCAGAATGAACAGACTGTGGGTGTTATTTTCACTGTAAGAATGATACAGAGCACTGGGCAAAACACAGGCAGAGATCACCATTTCATTTAATTTCAGCCCAGAACAGCCAAAAAGGTTATTAATTTTTATTACGAGGACTCAACAACTAAATATAACAGCAACATTATTCCAGCTTCCGTTCTTTACAGAGGATCTGCTTTCAGTTTCCCAAAGAACTCTGCCGACGCACCTCTAAAATTCAGTCTTTGATTCAGCTCCATTTTCTGCTTTTTACAGTCCAGGGTTTCAGTGTGGTACAAATGTTCTTTCTGAGATAAATGTCCCTTTGTGAGATAGAGAGGCTTCTTGACAGCCAAACATCCTTTCAGACTCACAGTGTCGGGTTACCTTCTCACAGTGGAAGAATGGACAGAAAGTCCTGTGGACGTTTTTAGAACTGAAGAAAGAATGGAGCTTGATATTCTCCTCTTTCTCACAGATGAAAGCTGAGTGGAAATTGAATCAGTGGCGGGTGGCTTCTGACATTCGCACAGTACTGTATAAAACCGAGCTCTGTTCTGATTAGTTGTCCCGGAGTCCACGCAGAAACACTAGTTATAACTTTAGTGTGAATCGGTGAGGGTAACCTGCAGGTATCTGTGACAGAATGGGTTTTAATAACATCAGAAAAACAATAACGTGATCTTTTAGTTGCTACATTTTCATATAAATATATATATATAAATTCCATTTCCTTTTAAACAGGGGTGATGAGAAAGTGACCAGTTAACAAACACATATGTTATTGGAAGTGTGCTTCTGGTGGGTGAGGGTGGGAGAGAGTATTCATGCTAAAGCTTCGGCCCCATCTGGGGTAATTATCGTGCCACTGGACAATTACTCAGCAGACAGGAAGGTACATGAAGGATATGAGATCATACTTCAGTCAGTGTGATAACTGTAGATGATAAAATTAGATTTTGGTTTCTGAGTACGAGTGGCTATGTGAGAGGAAATTGAGACTGTCCTGTTCAGTATCCTTAAAGACCCATAGAACATACATCACCACATTTCCCTCGTCTCCATGTCAGCTAGGACGTCTTAATCTTGGGTCACATTTCCATAAGCACCATCCACACAGTATTAGAAAAATCTATTGAGCTGAAGCTAACCTAGCATAACCAAAAGCTAGCAAGCTAGACTCTCTCTCTGCCTGTTTCTTCCTTTATCTGTAATAACCGTAGTATGAGCCATACTGCTCAAGTTACGTACTACTGCAGCCCTGTGTAGGTCTTTACACACTGATACAACATTACTCATTGTCGAGCACCAGTGCCTCATGACTCCCAATTAAACCCATAAAGAGAAAAAGCCAGTTAGTGATGTTGAAAGCTTTATTTAGAGTAGACTGTAAAAATTAATTCGAATTTGGCATTTGTAGGAGCGTGGCGGAACATGTTCTCCAAGAGCAATTTAACATCTTGGTCTGAGGACACACCTCACCATCCAGCATTTGTGCACAGCGCAGAGGGATTGTCATAGGCAGCGTCTATGTGTAAGACGACCCCCCACATCCAGATACGCATGTGTTTTGTTCCAGAGTTCTCACAGCAGTTCATCCAGAATTAGAGTCTGACGGGATGCTTTTGATTTGGCTGCACATGATTGTCTATCATCAAATCAAATTGTACTGAAACGGCACATGACTGCCTGTACTGCCCTCTCTGAAACCTACATGCCATTCACCCTGCAATTTTAAAGTGGACAGACTGACCCTTCACCTAAAATAAAGACGAGATAAAGACAAGAGTGCCTTTGTGAGACAGAGAAAGGCAGAGAATGGACGGCCATGGTACTGGATAGTATTCATTCAGCTTGAAAGTGCCTAACACGTTTTAGTCTGGTAAACACTTTCAGGATTGATATGAATACAGATTGAAACTTTATAAATACACTCCAAAGTGTTTATAAGAGTAAAAGTGTTACCAAAGAATGTTGGTGTATAAGCAGCGTTATGTAATTATGTGTGTATGCATGTAAAATCATATGCAAGCATTTGGGTGGCCTTGTCAAATGACATGTTTTAAAGATTTTGAAATCTGAAAATAAGTATTTATTAGGAACACACAGTAATACATTTTATATTAAACGATCTTCAAAATGTCAAGAATATCTTCACTTATTTGACTAGGGAGGTCAAACATTTGCATAAGCCTGTATGTAGGGCTTATTTTTATATCAAAATTGCAATATTTGATGCAAAAAGGCAATAAAAAATAAAATAAAGGTTAAATAAAAAACAAAAGGTTCAAAATAAAAAATAAAAAAATCCTATATTTTCATCACCCCTTGTCAAGGTAGGAAGTAAGTTTGCTTGGAGCTTAGGAACCAAATATATCGAATATTTAGACCAAACGAAAGAACACATGAACACAGTCTTAATTAACAGGCAGTATGTCTGGCAGGTTAACTAGCTACGTTAAAGCCTCAAGTCAATAACATTGAACACATTGGTCTAAACAGACTAAAATGACTGGCTGCCAACTCACAGAAAATTATAGCAATTTACACTGCAATTGTAATATTGTTCAGAAAAATCACATTGACGTATTTTGCCCAAATCGTTCACCCCGGTACCCTACTATTTTACCCCCTACTGTATATGTTTGTTTCTGTATATGTGCTTTTATATGGTGAAATATAATATCAGAAGAGAAAGGAGGGATTGGAACATCCCTAGCTGTTAAAAGAACCCTGTATGGCACTGTGCAGAAGTCTATGGCCAAATATTAGAATAAATATACATAACCATAACTACACAGTTATTACTATAAGGAAACATGTGAGATTGCCATCATGCTAGTCCCAAAAGACCTTGATTTTATTACGTTTTCTCTCACAGAGCTGTTTTACTTCTCCCTGCAGTTAACTAAAAATACAGAGGACATTTAAATGATCGAGTCTACAATGCCAACCAGAACTAAAGGGCACTAAGGCAAGAGTCGACGCATTTACCGACAAACTCCACCCTGCACACCATAAATAACCTATTAATTTATATCCATCACGATAACAATGGAATAAAGATGAGAGAACAGAACAAAGTTCATTCAGATACACTCCTGATGAAGCGCTCTCCATCCAACTGCTGCTCAGTTCCACAAAATGAAGGGATATTCAGAAAGTCTAGTCAGGAATAGAGAAATCTGACTGCCTGAATCAGTCTATAGTTTATTAAGTACCTACCATACGTTATTCAATAACATCTTCTCTGTAAGTACTGAACATACTCTAGTAATTAATATAAACTGTTCCACAACAATCATGAATCCTTCAATAACAACGTTATACTATTTAGTTACTACTGAAACTAGTAACAACCATTAAACGCTCATTATGAATTATGCCGAACTATGAATTATTCAGTAATTACAAAAAATTACTATCACTTCTGCTTTAAAACATAAATCATGCAGTAACAACAACTATGTATTATTCAGCAGTTACTACAAATTTAGTTACCACAATGAATTATTTAGTAATAATTACAAATTACTTAGCATGTATTATGTTAGTAAGTACTAAATACTTCCCAATTGTTGAGTATTATTTTAGTAAGTATCATTTTAGTTAAATTATAAATTAATTATTTGGTAAGAATTACAAATATTTAAGCATCTACTGTACATTTATTAGCAAATACTATTGATTGTTCTGAACAACTATGAATAATTCAGTAACAACTATAAATTATTCAATAGCAGTTATGAATTATTCAGTAACTACTATGAATGAATTTGAAAAAATCTATGAGTTATACTATACTACCAAATTATACTAAACTACTTATACTCTATATTACTAAACTATTACAAATTGTTAAAAATCAATTATACATTTTCTAGTAAGAACTAGATTATTTAGTAGGTACTAAGTCGTTTATAACTATAAAGGTACAAGACTGTAAAAATAAACTCCAACTTATTTAAATAATTAATTAATGTATTTATTATTGTAGTATCACATTTTTTTAAAATTGAAATGGAAGCTAAATTCTCCAGATTTCTCACTGTTATTCACTCAGCCTTCCAAACCAGACATAAGTACACTATACACAGACACTGTGTGTTTAAATCTGAGCAATACTCATCAGAAGTGCTGCTACGTACGCAGGTAGGCGGAAGGGTAGGTAGGTAGGTAGGGTACAGTGTGTGGTTTGAGACATAGAATTAGATCAGCCAATCAGAGGGAGCACGAGCTGCTGCACCACTGAAGGTAGGGCAGATGGTTTGAATACAGAGCGAGTGAATCCAAAACAAGATTAGTTTCATATTAAAGTACCTTTCTAATATTTAACAGCTTTGGCAGTGTGTGGATTATTATAACTGCCTAATGTAACTGCCTAATGTTTTGGCTGTTGCTTGTAACCTTGATGATTGTAAAACTACAAACTGTTCCTCAATTATTATGACTGAATGGCTTGGACTGATGATGCTGATTTCAGCAGCAGGGAGCCTGATGGAATGAAACTATTCTAACTTTGAGGAATGTTGATAAAGGGCCAGTATCTTGAGTTATAGCACTCCTTCTTGTAACTGTTATTTATTGGGCAACTCATAAACTATAATATTATTCATTTAATTTATGTAGTTATACAACTAATCAGCTAATTAAGTGCAGAATAAGATGCAAAGGGTTTGCACGTATGTGTGTGTGTGTGTGTGTGTGTGTGTGTGTGTGTGTGTGCATATGTAGGGTTGGGTTACTGGTACCATGGCAGTGGATGAGGGCCGTCTTTGTCTCCTCTTTTGTAAAGAGCTACAGTAAGGTCTTTCTGAAACACAGATTCTCTCTGATATGTGAGTGTGTGTGTGCGCGCGCCTGTGTGTGCAATGGTGTGTATGCTGTCATTAAATGCAGCAGCTGTGATAAACAGCATTTCAGTCTTAAGATGATTGATCGTGCTATGTACCCTGGAATTTCATTGAGGTTAAGAATATTATGATTTACATTTCCTGTTAAAAGATACACAGTCCAGCACTGAAAGAATCTTTTTCTTCTTGTGCAAGTCTACTCTCTCTCTCTCTCTCTCACTCCAAACATCCCCTCTCTCCCTTTCCATCTCCCCTTCCACACATCTCCACATTTCACTCGCTCTGAAACCCATTTAAAGAGCCCAATCTTACAATGACCAAATGGCATTTCATGTTCATCACGTCGCTTTTAAGTGTTGCCTTCTGAAATAAGCGGGTGGTTCAAAGAGCTAATTATATTTCTTTCCTTTCTATCTGCTGGGAGAGGTCCTAAAGCGCGTGAGAGGGCCTCCAGGCTTATGTAACCTAGTCATGAAAATAAGCAGTCATTTTTCCATAAAACAAACAGTTTACAGCTATTACTGGATGCTACTACACTCCATCCTGTTTGCTTGAATGTTGATAGGCAGGGGAAACTACTGTAGGATCATAAGATAACTTTGTTTAGCTCGTACAGCTATTACACAGTAACGTGCTTTAAAAAGCCATCTGTAACATTATATCTGTAATATGCATATTGACTGGGGTTAACAACGTAGGGAGGGAGTAGCTATAGGTTGTTCCTGTGGGGTAGTTCCCTTCTCGATAACTAAAGAAGACGGAGCGACAACCCCTCCAGTCCCAGCACATAGGTCAGGAAAAGAACAGTCTGCAAACAGCTGCTATATGCATTTAACCTTGAGAAGTGTAAGCTGCTGTGTCGCTACAGCAGCCAGAAAAACCTGTGCTGTTTTCCTGACAATCCCAGCTGGTTTAAAAGTGCAGTGTCTGTGGAAATTACACTCATCATCAAATAAAAAAAGCTGCACTTTGACAGCCCAACGTTACGTTAATAAGGCCCTGCAATGAGTGGCCCTTCCTTTTCTAAGCGCACACTACGGTGCGGTATTCCAACAGGACATCGGCCTCATGCATAGTGCTGCTGGCTCCAGAACTTGCCTTGGACACACAGATACTATGCCACGGCCAGCCGCATCACCAGATCTATCCTCGACTGAAAATATGTGGGATACCTTGGGCACACCTTTGGAACAACAGTTCACCCTGAATCCAGTTAAACAGTCATTTTACAGTCTTTATAAATACACATTCAGTTGGTTATTGTTATATAAGTCCTAATGATATATACACTTACCGTGATAACGATATACGTTGTCAGAATGCCCAACCCTAAGAGAGGATATAAACTGCTCACTGTTCATTTTGGGAAGCTTAGCTGTGTTAAATATAACCTTTCTGTGTGCAGACTATAATTTAGCCTTGCTGGCTCTACACTGGAAGATGGCTGTATGCTTTAAAAAAGTGTTATGCCACCAACGTTCTGTGCTCCCCGTGATTATACTGTTACAATGTGATTTGGATTACAACCTGTTAATAATGCATGGTTGAATCGATATTGTGACAAGCTAGAGTATTAATATCATCATAACTAAAATAGTTTACTTTCCTTGGGTTCCATAAAACAGCCAGGGGAACACTCATCTGGAACCGTAATTGATCAAGACGCTCACAGTAAAACACATAGTAGCTGACATTAACAATTAACAAACAATATACTGTCCAGGCACAACACAGAGAAGAAGCTAAGCACCGAGCCCCAGAAAGGAGTTCAGATAAATCAAAGCACTGAGGCAGAAAATGCTTCCTGGTCCATCAACCAGCACCATCACGCTCAGCGTGACAGAGGGAAAGTGAGAGGGAAAAGCGAAAGGAGAAAGCACGGCGCACAAATGGAAAGGCTCGCTTTTGTTCACGGCCGACCTGGAATCCAGCTCTGAAGCCTTTAACTCCTACTAATCTACTCCTGTGGCTCTGGACTGAACTGGGCTCCATGAACTAGCCCATTGTTCTATACAGGTCACTGGGTATGACAAAGGGTGCAGGGGTCCCCTTAACTTCATATCAAATCAGTCATTTGGTGACTGATTCAAGTTAGCTCCAAGTGACCTGCTTCCAGAGGAGTTATTCCACAGGCAAAGATATAAAGGAATGGAAGACCATCCATCGTGTATGTAATTCCTGGTCAAATCTACCGTCACCAATGTAGGGTGACTTTTGTACAGTACTGTATATTAACCCTGTGGGTTCAGTCAAAACCTAAAGAAGCAAATTGCAGACGACAAACATGTTTTGGCTGATCTCCTACCAGGCATGCACCGATACGAATTTTACAGTTCCAATACCTGCACGATACATAAACTCTACATATCGTTCGATACCTGATACCAGTTTGAAATTAATAAACCATATACTTCACCATGTTAAAGAGACTTACAGCATCAGGATTGACAAACACCATACAGCTGACTCTCCGGCTTGCTGTTGCTCCTGTTCATATATCAAGTCAACAGGCACCCTGCAAACATGCTATTGACGGCACAGCACGCATCACAAACAGTTTAAGGTGAGGATCGGCCCCATGAATTGGCCTGATTATCTGATACCCAATACAGCTAATTTTGTTAAAATCAAAACCAATATTCGATCCTAATATCGGATCGGTGCATCCCTATCTCCTGCAGTTGCGATAGGCGGAAGACTGTGTAAATTACAAATTTACTTAATTATTCCTACTTCAGCAAAACTGAGGGTTCTGTCATGTGCTCATGTCTTACTGCACTCTCAAAGCAAAATAGTATAATATTAATAATTCACCTTCATTAGAAGTTTAAATAAAGATTACATAAATAACCAACTGAAACAATTTTTTTTACAGTTAATATTTTGTATTTTATTTACCCTACATGTATTTTATGTGTTTTCTTAAGCAGTAATAGTCACAAAGCAGCATTACAAAAATTCAAGTCTAGATCCGTTTGTAAGCACAGTGAAGGCAACAGCAGCAGGAAAGCTCCCTATGAGCACTGTGCAGAAACAATAAGAGGAACTAAGACTCTAACGGGGAGCCCATCCTCCTCGGGACCATACCGGATAGTGGCGGTAAGGTACAAACAGCACAAGTTTAGAATTTGCAAAGAAAAGAACGTTTAACCCCTTAAAGGGCCTGTAAGCAGACCCACCTTCTCTTTAACAATGTGCAGATTAGTTTCACAGTAGACTCATATAAATGGTATTTAATGAACAGTAGTATTAAGAACTCAATAATAGCTCAGTTCTGCATGCTAGGTTAGTTTTCACTTGGTTGTTAGCCTTCTCTGTATTGAATACAGAGAGATCATTGAGCTTTTATGTACATTGTATTAGTATGTTGTGTGCCCAGAAGAGCGAAACAAACCTACTTAGAAAGAACACCTGGAGCAATCACCTGTGTGTTCACGTTCAAGTCATGAGGAATACCTTTTTCCAACCACGCTGTAGCTGACGGCACCCATGCTGTTTGATAAGATCCTCAGAACAACATTACGTTCTGACTGCCATACCCATGGGCCAAAGCACTGCAGACATCAGCTTTCTGCCTCACTGAACGTACTTAATTCAATTCACCAGTTAATTGGCCTTCATAAGCTGACTAGACCTTTTTCTTGCTTCCATATCCAGTGCTGCGAAAGTTCATACCATAGAAAATATTACAGTAAAACAGGAAAAGCCTTCTATCTCCAAAAAAGAAACTTTACAGGAGAAAAAAAATATTCGTAACTTTTATTAGAAGCCCATATCGATATCGATCGTGCAGTACTACCATAGCACGCTGTTGGCAGTAGTGGATAGAAGAAAGCATGCACCAGTGACATGAAGGATCTGGGTGAACTACACGAACCATGGAGAAAGAGAAACAACAAATTGTCCGACATGTACAGAGTGATCCAAGACCTGCCATATTTAAGTCATCATATCAGAGAAAACATTACAGCACCAGCAGAAATCTCCAGAATGGAAACTTTACAAGGAAAAAAACCTTTTAACTTTTAAAGGAAGCTAATTCTGTATTGACTGATATTTACAATTTATTTTGGAAAGTAATAATTAATGGAGGTAGAAGGTTTGCACTCTGACAGGAACCTAACAGTAAACACACCCTACAGGAGAGCATCAAAACATACTAATCAATTCAATCAGGCACACACCTTTTTAAACCCCTAGCACTCACCTACTGAAACAGCAAGAATCCAACCCTACTGCTTTCTGACACTGAAAATGACTCCACCAAATCAATAATGCCCTTTGTGAAACATGGCTTTGTGAAACATGGCTGCTGCTTTACTTCTGTGTAGTGTGATTTGTATTATTTTGTATGTATGTTTTTGTGTTTGCCAATTAAAACAAAAGCTGAGAAGAACTAACACTGCTGCTTTTGTGGTGCTGTGTTGTGGCTGCCTGTCCTGGCCACCTGGGTGATGCTTCACTGCAGCTATTAGGCAGGCTTGACTGGTTGCATTCAACTGCATGAGTGATGCTACACCGCAGCTATGGAGCTGAATAATGTCTTCATGTCATGGACTAATCTCTGCCTGTGTGATGCTACTGTGGCTGCGAGGCACTCCATGCGAAAAGGGACCATCCCCTCTTTTTGGGTCAGCCCTGCATGTGAGCATGTTGTGGGTCTGTGTGTTTTGTTTCTCCTGTAAAGCATGTGTGGATCTGAGAGATGCATTACATTGATTAAATTGATTATTATTATTATTACATCAGAAACAACATAAACGAGGACTCTACTTTCTCATTCATAAACACTGCTGCAGCCTCTGTAATGTTTCCCTACTACGTGAAAAGGTTCCATTCAGAATATCAGACAGGGAAAATTGCTCATCTCTGCAGAGCTGTGGCCTGGATGGGACTCAAAATGCCTATTCTAAACAGGTCGAGTTAATATAGTAAGCTCATATGTGACTCGGCATATGCTAAATATGCCTGACGCTCGATTCCTCTTGTTGACTTTTGACCCCGGGGCAATTGGGTCATTGTGCTCCCCCTCTGTCCCACTCAATATACACTCCCCCTCATGGCTGGGCATCTGCCTAAAACGCCTTACCTCAGCGTGGCCTCCAGGAGACAGAATCTTATTACAGCGTTCACATTTCAGACAGAATCGGTGCCAGTTCTTCCCCAGAGAGCTCACCTTCTCCGCTAAAACAGAGAGAGAGGGAGAGAGAAATACGGAAAATGGGAGAGTGAGAAAGAAGAAGCAGAGGGGGTGAAATTTGAAGAGGAGAAAGAGAGAACAAGATCCGCGAGAGCAAGGAGAAGGAGAAAAGAGACAGAGAGGGAGACAGGAAGAGAAAGAGAGACAATGTATCACTTATCTAGTGTTGAATAAGTGTAGACAGCGTTGAAATATACAGGAGTGAAGGGAAGCCTAGGTGTATATAACACCAGCCAAGCTACTCTCTCATGTACTCTCATGTAGTGGACAACTCCTGGCCTGCATAAATTAGCATAGTATCACTATACTGTTACGTAATCCAGCTAACCATTACAAGCAGTTGAAAGTGGATGCTGTCATACCTCTAACACACCAGACTAGAACAGAAAATTTACATGCACAATTCCAGAAATCTCTCTCCCAGAAAGCTCTTCCTGTGGCAGGAAATGGTGTGAGAGTTGAAATATTTGCTGTTCTAAGCCTTGATTCCTCCTATACATGCTTTATTGGAATCCCTAAAATAAAAGCTACTTTCATTAAAATGTAATTATATAATTAGACATTTAAATGTATAATGAGTTATGAAATTAATAACAATTCTGTGTCCAAAGGATCTAAAGGATAACACGGTGCCATCAGAGCACACCTGCGTTAGTCGAGTTTAGTTATTCTGTTCAGTATCTGGTATTTTTCCTTTTGGTGGGAGCTACTCCTAAACTCATCATCAAAAAATAGCTGCACCCAGATGGAATCAACCAACAGGATGAAACTTTGTGAGTAGGTTTGACATGGGATGGTCTTATTGGTGTCTGGAACGCAGATTGTGGCAATGACCACCTGTAACACTGCATGGCCAAAGGCTGCCATGGGGTCGTGCCAGACTGTCATGGAGTGGCTTTTTGTCTTGGTGGAGACGACCAACGAATATGTGTGTGGAGGCACCGTGTTCAGCACCAGGATGAACAGTTTGTTGTCATGGATCACATGTCTAGAAGGCCTGGTGTTTCTCCACCCCTACCGCACAATCTGCTGGAACTGTGTGGGGATAATCAAGCTGCATGGGATGGATCATCACAGGACACCATTAGGCACCTCTACAGCAGTATAAAGCCTTTTATCGGCTGCTAATGGTTGGTATACTGCAGCTGCATCGTTAAGTGCTTTAATAAGAACACAATCATGCAAACAGGGCTGTATGTGACTTACATCACATGCTGCCCCCTATAGTACAGGAGCATACAAACAGGAATCATGTAGATAGTGATGGAGCAGGTATGAAAACATGCGTCAATGTTTATGCGCATCACCAGAGGCACAGGATCTTTGCTATCTGATGGATGCATTGATGGATTGTTACATCTCTAGAAAATATAACACTTTATAGGCTCCCACAGACATCTATGGCTGAATTCCAGTATGTCACCACTGTAGCGTTGGAAAACAGCATGCTTTTCTAATGTAAAGCATGTGGATATGGATTTGGATATGGACGTTTTGGTACAAGGAGGAGCTATTAGCGTCGTTTTAAGAAAACAAACAATCAGCACCCAGCAAGAACTTGCACCTTTGTTTTCATAATACCAATAAGGAAGAAGGCATCAGCTAACTCAATATTAAATGATATAAAACACAATTTCATTAAAGATTACATAAGCATAAAAGATTTAATCATCACGTAACACCTGACTCAATGTTTGGAACTGACATTAAACTACACCATGATTCTAGCTTCTTACCGCACATCTTATACAGCAGCTTTAAAATCCCTATGACTTCAAATACATCAGGCCAGACTAACAGACACTGAAGACAATAGGGCAGACAGACTAGTACCTCTAATGAAAGGCTGCATATATATGTGGGATATTGCTGGAACCTAACTGACAGGCCACTAACTGATCCAGGAACTTCCCTTCATTCAGACGCTACGAATGAGTGCAAACATTCAAGACAATGCCAACCAGCCCCTAAGCACTTTTTGTTCATTAAAAGTAATTATGGTTACTATTTTGTGATGACAGTTCAGAAGAGCAGTGTTGTAATTACACTCACGACAAGCACGGACAACCTGGCTCTGTTCGCTTTAACACAGTAATTACAGATGCTCATTTCACCAAGCAAACACTTCAGCTTCACCAAGATGTTTATGATAAAAGGTCTTAGTTTGTATGTTTAACTGTCTCAGGCTCTTTTATCTGGGCTATAAAAACTATAATTAAACACGTGTGGTTTTAGTGTAACAGGTCCGAACACTTCAGCACCGTTCATGTCCGCTTGGGTGCTTCTGTCTTTGTAAACAGGATTTAGGTCCTTGCATAAGATCTCCGTCTAAAGGCATCCCTGGGAAACTACGACGCATCTAAGTGCATGTTTTAGCTTGCCAAAAACCAACAATTAAACTGTGCATTACATCACAATGTGCCGTGGCGCTGTTTGGCAGGAGCTCGTGCTTTCTTTCTGAGTGATTCGCAAAACAAAGCATGAACACACTTTCGTGAGCATCACCGTTTCTTTATTAGAGTGTAATGAACAATTCATTCACAACTAGAAACCCTCAATGCAAGATTCTCACACTAGACTACCCAATAATTCATTCACAAAATGACCTAACATTAATAACTGCGGGACCATTTTGTTAATTATAAGGAGAAAAACTAATAAAAGTCACTTAAGTTCACTTATATCTCATCAACAAAGAGACATTGCTAGAAAGAGTCACTCAGTCATAACACTATAACACTCAATGCTTTTAATTTTAGACTAAGCACCAATCAGAGTTTGAACTGCAAGGTGACTTATGTCTTGGTGCCTACTATTTGTAGTAGAGATGCACAGAATTACTTTTTTAACGACGCTGTTACATTTCTTTAGTTCTGGGATGTAGACGGGAACCAGAGAGTTATTCAGTTTCAAGCATTTGCCAAACACAATCTTTCTCTCTCGCAGAAACACGATCCCCAATTTTTCAACAACGCAATGAAATCCCAGCCAGAGTAGAGTGAGGCACTCTTTGTAAATACAGAGTGCCGGCAGGGATGTATTTATTAAGTCATATTGTGGTTTGTTGGTGTGTCTGCTGGGATGCTGAGATGTTTAGTGTTCAGTAAGTGTGTTTAAACTACAGCTAAGTACTTAGTTGTTCTTTGAAACCCAGGACAAAAATACATCCCAGACAGCAATAATATTCAGGCCCAAATCCGGCCCACATTCCCTATTTTCCCCTGGCCCATATGCCAGACGGGTTGACAACACTTGGATGAATCACTCCCAGTACCAAGATGTTGGCCACATACATGCCAGATTAGGGTCACGCCTCGGTTAAAAGCAGACAACTCTGCAGTGGGGATGCCAAAAATGGACCTTACAGAACTGGGCCAGTTTTTTAAGGAGGTATAATTTTAAAAAGGGCTTAATACCTTAGATCTAGAGTCTACCGCATTTACGCCATTTGGCTGACGCTCTTATCCAGAGCAACTTACAAGGTTAATCATATTACAGGTGGGCCAGTGTAGTGTTAGGAGTCTTGCCTAAGGAGGATTGGTGTAACACAGCCCAGTCACCCAGACCTGGCATTTAACCCATCTGTGAGGAAAACACACCTAGAGTGGGCATTGTTCAGTTTCTCAGTGCACTGCAGTGTGACAGTCAGCATTTTCAGGTATCCGTCTGTTACCTCAGCTAACATCCAAGACCTCCAAGACCTTTTTACCTTGTACCTTTCAACCTGAAGAAAGCTGGTTTGTGAAGTTAGTCTGCTTATTAGTTTTACATGTATAAATATAAAGTATAAAAAGAAAATAGTGTGAAAATGAATCTGTTTTAAGGGTGTATGTTGTGAAGCTAATGTCTAAGACTGAATGTGCTTACACTTCAGTAACAATCAGTCGATGCTGAGCACTGACTGGGTGAAAACTCAGTATTTCACAATACCAACTGGCCAAATAGTGCACATCCACACTTTGCCCTTTCACAAGTTTAGGGAACGCTGATGTCTCTTTGTACACAGACAGGTTACTGAACTTGTACTTTGTCTGCCACGTTAAAAATAGGGGAACTTCATGGCAAAGCCATTTATAATGAAACTCTTTATTCCTCTGCAACCTGAAGACCTGTTTCAAAATAGGAATACTATAAAGGTTCAACAAAAAGGGAAACTGTATCCATACTGGCATAGTTGAATAACAGGAGTTTGGTAGATATAACTGACATTCCATGCACCTTGAACACTGTTGTTCCTCCTTCAAATACAAATCCCACATTGATAAACCTGGGGAGTAAAACAGGCTGACCCCCCGAATCCTAAATTGTTATGTCATAGTCTTAACTCTGTATTATTAACACCTACCAAATTTACCAACTCTACCTAAGGAACTGAACTGTCATTAAGCATGGCTGATGATCAACAAGGCTGTAACCGGCTTCTAAACCAAATGTTAGTACATTAGCTACTAGCGATCTCCAAGTAACTAGCATTGCTAACTAAGTACTAAGAGGGCGGAGCTTATTTACACAAACGCTTTAATGTTAAACGCATAATGTAATAAGTACTTTATCTGTTGCTTGGTAACAGCTTCCATCAGCTGCTCAGAGCAGGGTTAGCTAGCGCGATAATGCTTGCTAATTTAATAAATAGCAAGCTAGCTGTTAGTTAGCATCTGTTACTCCCACACTAAATCTGTCAGGAAAAGCTGGAAAGACTATTATAATGTGTTATGAAGGAAATAACTTTCATACATCTGAGATATACACTTCTTCTTATACATGTTCCACTGTCTCCCCTGAGGGAAGCATTTGCTGCCATATTAGTCTAGTTAGCTAATGTTAGCCCTGCTTACATTCATTCATGGCATTTAGCTGACGCTCTTATCCAGATTCCTTTAGTCATTCACTGACGTTTAGACCTCTGGATTGTCATATTCAATTTATTCATTGCATCTGTGTATGAATGCTAGGTGTAATATTATCCCGTTTGTGTTTAGAGTGTTAGATGCTATAATGTGCCTTAGCTAATTTTATTACCCAGGTTTCACCCTCCAAGGAGCACCAGCGCAAATATGGCCCAGGGCATCACACTGGTCAGGGCCGACTCATGGAACACACATTAATACTTCTACTCAACATTCTGAAATATACAAATGGGCACATCTAAAACTCCTTATTCAGGAAAAAGCTAGACCTGTAAATGAAGGACTTTAAATCAGTAGAAATCACAGCAAAGCCTCTAGAAAAGGCAAAATCCAACATAAACACTTCTCACAGACGGCAAATCCCACAGCCATGTTTACGTGGCCATTTTCCCATTGTACTTGGACATGGGAGGCATCATTTGCCTGTCCACTGCCGTGGCCAGCCCACATTCCTGAGGTGTCCTTCACACATTCCAGTCTTTGCAGGGAATTGACTTTGAAATGACTTATGGCTAAGCTCTGCTGTGTGCTACACCTAATCCAACTCTACACTTCAGCTCCCTTAAGAACAAAAACACATATTTCAAGATCAGTGTTTTTACCTCAGCCAAATGTTCCCACAACACCATAGCCTCTATGAATGCTGTCCACCTTTCTGGTCCCCACAAAGTGATCAATACAAACACATACGCGCGCACACACACATTCCAAGCAAGGACTTCACTCAAGGCAGACAGAACTTGAACCGAAGCTCCCATTCGAACTTTCCGTTCCACCTTAAATAGTGCAGCTGCTACACAATTTAAGGTGGAACGGAAAGTTCTAATAAGAACGTGGCGAATAAGTAAGACAGAACCAGTAGCAGCTACCTTGCTACCTTGTGCCGCCACTCCCACCTCGTCCTCTTTTCACCTCTCCTCATCCATATTTACGAGTCACAGTCTGACTGAAAACTCGCAGGACCGTTAATAGTTAGCTATACGGATCCGTTAGGCTAACTTGGCTAACCAACCCAGACATATACAACAACGTCGACCCTGCCCAAATGTCTTACAGAAGTGACTTAAACCCGAACTAAAAGCGGCTTAAAGTCCAAATTAGAACCTTTACTGGGCACCCCAGCGTAGCGTTAGCTACCTTGGCTAATCAAACGACTACCGTTAACTGTCAGCTGTATACACCTCGAGTCACTGACTAGAAATGTCTCTCCAATTCAGTCAAATTTCAATTTTGCTGGACAAAAAAGTTATATACACTCCGTCCGGGCTCCGTAATAAAAGACTCTTACCGAAAAACACGGCCTTTTCGCATCTTGGGCACTTGGAGGTCATTCCTGAGGATGGAGTAACGGCCACGCAGGCTCAGGTTCGTTAACTGCCGCGCGCCACCGAGATGATTTAACTTTAAAGAGCCGCGTAGGACCCGCCCACCGGGTACTCTGCACGGTCTGGTTGGCTCATGAGACGTCAATCAAGTCAAAGTGGTTCAATGGTCTCAGACCAGACCGTTCAATCCCAACCTCCCTCTCTCTCTCGTCTCTCTCTCTCTCTCTCTCTCTCTCTCTCTCTCTCTCTCTCTCTCTCTCGTCTCTCTCTTTCGCTCGCTCTCTCTCTCTCTCTCTCTCTCTCTCTCTCTCTCTCTCTCTCTCTCTCTCTCTCTCTCTCTCTCGCTGTCTTTCTGCCTCTCTCTCTCTCTCTCTCTCTCTCTCTCTCTCTCTCTCGCTGTCTTTCTGCCTCTCTCTCTCTCTCTCTCTCTCTCTCTCTCTCTGTGTCTCTCTCTCTCTCTCTCTCTCTCTCTCTCTCTCTCTCTCTCTCTCTCTCTCTCTCTCTCTCTCGTCTCTCTCTCTGTCTCTCTCTCTCTCTCTCTCTCTCTCTCTCTCTCTCTCTCTCTCTCTCTCTCTCTCTCTCTCTCTCTCTCTCTCTCTCTCTCTCGCTCTCTCTCTCTCTCTCTCTCTCTCTCTCTCTCTCTCTCTCTCTCTCTCTCTCTCTCTCTCTCTCTCTCTCTCTCTCTCGCTGTCTTTCTGCCTCTCTCTCTCTCTCTCTGTCTCTCTCTCTCTGTCTTTCTGCCTCTCTCTCGTCTCTCTCTCTTTCTCTCTCACCTCTCTCTCTCTCTCTGTCTTTCTGCCTCTTTCTGTTTCTCTCGCTCTCTGTGTCTCTCTGTCTGTCTCTCTCTTCTCTCTCTGTCCTGTCTCTCTCTTCTCTCTTCCCCCTCTGTCTTTCTCTCTCGTCTCCCTCTCTCTTTCCCCCTCTTTCAAATTCTACACTTAAATAAATACACTGAGGAGAAGAACAGGAAGTGCAGCAATATCATGGTGCTAGTAATAGACCACATACCACCAAATATCATTTACTGAATTTTTCAAAAACAAGTTATTAATTTTGAGAGGATGTGATTAAGATAGATAAGATATATTCCACTCTGGTTTAAATTACGCCAAGGGACTACAGATTGGATCCTATCCACAGATCAACCACATCCACTGACCATACAGGACACTCTGTAGGTGTACAGGTCCAGACTGTAGCCCGTCTGTTTCTCTGTATACTCTATTGCCCTGTTCTTCAATGGTCAGGACCCCCACAGGACCCCCACAGAGCAGGTACTATGTGGGTGGTGGTTTATTCGCAGCACTGCAGTGACACTGATGTGGTGGTGTGAGTGGATTAGAAACTCCATCTGGTCATCTACAAGGTGAACCAGCAAGGCAGGAGTGTCTAATAGAGTGGACAGTGAGTGGAAACTCCGAGTTAGTGTATAGTTTATAGTTAATAGTTTATAGTTGATGCTGTACAGCGTTTCCACTTATTAGGACATCATATACAGATCAGTTCCGCTTTGAGACGGTCTAAATTTGAATAGAATATTATCACTATTTTAGATATGCGTTCTACAAAAATGGCTTTGTATAACTGAAAACAATGAGACTTATTCACCAACATCTTCCCAAGTTCTTCTCTTACGTAAGCTCAATAGAAAGCTCTCATGAAAGAGGCTTCTTCTGAAACTGCTGGCTGGCTGGGCCTTGAGTTGCAGGTTGAAGGAATGGCATGAAATGAAAATGCATTATTTACACTGATAGGATAATTATGCTGGTAGAATAATTTTGAGATTTATTTATTTTATAATTGATCTTATATGTTGTATAAATCCCATTTTTGTCTACCTCTGTCTTCTGCTGTAACAACGTGGGACGTTAAAAAGGCTGTCTGAGCTTCTCTTAGAAATGGAGATCTGAAGCTGCTGTTGAATTGGTACTCTTGGCCCACTGCTGCACTCTGGAGTTCACCGTGTGTCACTTCAACGCAATGTTTTCAATTCACGAAGCTTTATAGGCATGGCTGTGATAAATACTCAGTTGCCAAATCATACAACTCAGCATGGAGGTGCGTAGAAATGATAGGAAAATAAAACAAATCATTAATATTAATATGTGAAATATGTAAACAGTGAAATAACAACAATGAAGAAGTAATAGACTGAGTATATAGATAAAATAAGGTACGTGGATTAAATCAAAACGATTGCGGACGTTATATATGTAAGGTATATACAGTAAGAGATTTGGTAGCCAGTCAGTGGGGTCATTGGGGTCCCCGGGGACCCCCTAACAGTTGCCACATATTTAGCAGCGAGAGGTGCTGCGTGTCCTTCGCCAAGAAAACAAGAATAAAGAAGAAGAATATGTTCTAATTTTGTGTCACATTTATATGAGTTATACGTATATAGTCATGTTCTGCTTACATATACTTATGAATTGGTTTGATATTGTTATACTACCACCGTACATTGCTCTTATGACATCTGCATTAATAAATCTATGTCCACGGTGGCAGTGTGTTTTAAATGTACTGTTATTTTCATCAAAAAGTGACAATATATAAACTTTATTAGCTTAACGTATACACACAGCTTAATCACTAGTATTTATTAAGCACAAAGTGTACATTAGACCCCCATTAGACCCCCAGTGTATCCTGGAGATACATTCAGTACTGTAATAAGCACCTGCATAACTATATACAAGCTAAACCACACACACATATACAGCGCTGGAAAAATTTTAGGAGCTCACCTGTACCTGATCAGTGTCTCTAGTTGTACAGGTTCTGGGTTTGTGTTGGACCAGAATCTCTCAGTTCTGTTTGATTCTCTACACTACTGGAACCATGTCTCCCAAACTCCAGATCAGATATTGTATTAGATCTGTTTATTTAGAAAATCACTAATGACCTCCAGAAGCCTGTTTTTAGAACCATGCTCGCTGTGCGTTTCACCCCAGCCACCGCTCGCCAGTCTCTCTGGAGGTCACCTGAGGTCATCTTATGGTGGGTAAGGGACGTTGGAATGAGGTGGCACTCGTCACGGTCAGTAGAGAGGGAGTTTGGCCCTCTGCCAGTCTGTAGCTGTGTTGTCCTGTGTGTTTGCTGCTGGACCTTGTTCTTATGAACCAGACGCTCACTGTATCTGCCAGTAAAGTGGTCTCTTTTTATTTTGAGAATTATATATATATATATATATATATATATATGTATGTATTTATGTATGTGTGTGTGTGTGTGTGTGTGTGTGTGTGTGTGTGTGTGTGTGTGTATATATATATATATATATTATATGAACCATCACACCTCTGCACATGCCCTGGGCTACAGCGCCCTCTATCTATAGAACTTTTCTACTTTCCTACTGTATTTATTAATCCTATGGAGGTTACGCTGGCATAATAATTTGACCAACACATTTATATAGACTATTCTACACTGCAGTATTGCTATAAAATGGGCCATATGCAGGACCAAGGTTAGCACCAATCTTGAACCAGTGAAGCCTTTGTGGGTTTGGGCTGTACACAGAACCCAGAGAGCTCATGAATGTAGAAAAGACACATATTCACATTTAATTTTTTACATGCAAAAAGTGGAAAAGGATTACAAACACTGAGGCAACATTTCCCACACAATCGGATCTGCTGAGGTCGGAATACATGGACGTGTGAAGACATTGGAACAGTTCTGTCTTCCGCACGGCAATGAACGAATGGCAGATAATACATTTCAGCAGAAAGTGCTACAAAACTCTGCACCTCCGCTTTCCTAGTTCCTTTTCTTAGTCAATCTAAAACAGTGTGGAATAATGGTGATAAATCCTTCTGCTAAAAGTTAAAAAGGTTTATTCTTTCCCCTGTAATATTAATGTTTTTGAGTACAAAGTTTTATTCCAACAACAACAACGACACAGAAATCAGTTCATATTTGCAAATTTCATGGACGATTTTCTGAGATTTGGCAGCTTAGCTCCATAAGGCACAACTTCAAGTGGTTAAAACATTCCCTCTTTCAGCTCCTAGAGAAGCCCACGTTCCCTGTAGGCCTACTTCATATTTGAAGGCTGTGTTCTGTACAACCGACAGTAGAACTCAGTACCCAAACCCAGTCGTGGTTCCAGCTTTAGTGTTGTAACTGCTTTACTAGCAACATCCAACATCAGCTAATGATCAACCACTTAATGACCTGAACCAAGAGGGTTTGAGCAGAAATGGGGCAACCCAGGAGTGGATTTGGAGATCACTGGTGTACAAAGACACAATGGCACATTAGAGCGGGTCCGTATCAGTGTCCGGAAATTCACCTGTATTACAATACAATATTGTGTGCTACAAACCCACTACATTATCTCCGGTTTGGGTCTGTTAGGCCAAACCACTTACAACAATCAAAACGTTATTTTATTAAAATGTACCTTTTTAAATAATGGGGAAGGATTAGTTGGCTGTTTGTAAGATGATAATTCATGTTTTAAAGGGGACCTAATATGAGTTTCCTCTTTCCCTGGGTGTGTTATGTAGGCTTTAGTGCATTTAAAGGGTCTGTAAAGACATAAAGCCCAGCGTACACGCCAGAGAGAGGAATTATCTCCCACTGAAAACTGCCCAAAATGCCTTGTGACATCACCTCGTAACATAATCCTTAGTTCCCACCTACTGGCAAACCTGGCACTCTGGCTTGTGAAGGTGGATCTACCAACTTTCTCTACCTGGCTTTCAGCTCAAACTCACGCCACTGTAAGAATAACCACAGCAGTGTGGGGGCAGGACTTGTAGCAGAATGCCAGGATTGGCAGCTGACCAATCAGAGCACACTGAGGTAATCGGGAGGCGGGACTTAAAGGCACAGGAGTTGTAACAGAGCTTTTCAGACAGAGGCTGAGTACCGATATACAGTCCCCTTTAAAATCTCATACTGCTCTTTTACTGGACACCCCTTTATATGGACGTATGAAAAAACACCTGACAAATTTTATGTTTTGTTGATTTTCCAGGTGACAGTGAATTAATTCTTGACAGAAACAAAACTTATTTCACATTCGGAATCACAAAATAGTCACATTAATATGTTAAATTCAGTAAATAAACAGTAATTGTGTAGCCCCTGTAGAGGCTGTGTAACTTATTTACACTTAAAAAAAAAAATCTAATAGTGGAATTTGCACCAGGGGCCAGGAAGTTTGCACCAGGGGCGAGATTTGAAAATCTATAGTATTATAAAATCCCCTAAAGGCCATGCATGCTTTGTTATGGTTCAGTTACTGTCATTTCCATTTTCTGCAAATGTGTAATAATTAGATTAAGTGAGGATCCTATTTAAAATCACCAGTGGTAAATCACCTACAGTGAGAATCTGAGACGTGTCTGTGAATTAACTATTGCATTTGTTCCCGTAATCACATTTCTCCGACACCCACTGACTATTTGTTCACATGACTTTCGTATGGCTTACACACAATAAGGCGGAATGTTCTAGTGCTTCTTCGTCGAGCGGCTCCTGTAACGTTCGTGCGCCTGGATGATCTCTGTGACGACGGAGGGGTCATCCAAAGTGGAGATGTCGCCTAGGCTGTCCGTTTGACTCATAGCAACCTTCCGGAGTATTCTTCTCATGATCTTTCCCGAGCGCGTCTTCGGCAGTCGCTTTACCACCTGGGACACACAGACACAGGGCAGATATTCAAACACTAGCTGAAGGCATGGTTCTGTCCACTGTGATTCACGTACTGGATTCAAACTTTCCTATTGGTGCCACCCAATCACATCACTGCCCATAAATACCAACTTCTATATTACTGTATGACATCACTGCCCATAAATACCAACTTCTATATTACTGTATGACATCACTGTCCATAAATACCAACTTCTATATTACTGTATGACATCACGGCCCATAAATACTAACTTCTATATTACTGTATGACATCACTGTCCATAAATACTAACTTCTATATTACTGTATGACATCACTGTCCATAAATACAAACTTCTATATAACTGTATGACATCACTGTCCATAAATACCAACTTCTATATTACTGTATGACATCACTGTCCATAAGTACTAACTTCTATATTACTGTATGACATCACTGTCTATAAATACTAACTTCTATATTACTGTATGACATCACTAGCAGTAATTATTAGCTTCTATATTACTGTATGACATCACAGTCCAAAAATACTAACTTCTATATTACTGTATGACATCACTGTCCATAAATACTAACTTCTATATTACTGTATGACATCACTGTCCATAAATACTAACTTCTATATTACTGTATGACATCACGGTCCATAAATACTAACTTCTATATTACTGTATGACATCACTAGCCATAATCATTAACTTCTATATTACTGTATGACATCACTGTCCATAAATACTAACTTTTATATTACTGTATGACATCACGGTCCATAAATACTAACTTCTATATTACTGTATGACATCACAGTATATAATTATTAACTTTTATATTACTGTATGACATCACTGTCCATAAATACTAACTTCTATATTACTGTATGACATCACTAGCAGTAATTATTAGCTTCTATATTACTGTATGACATCACTGTCCATAAATACTAACTTCTATATTACTGTATGACATCACTTTATATAATTATTAACTTCTATATTACTGTATGACATCACTGTCCATAAATACTAACTTCTATATTACTGTATGACATCACTGTCCATAAATACTAACTTCTATATTACTGTATGACATCACTGTCCATAAATACTAACTTCTATATTACTGTATGACATCACTAGCCGTAATTATTAACTTCTATATTACTGTATGACATCACTGTCCATAAATACTAACTTCTATGTTACTGTATGACATCACTGTCCATAAATACTAACTTTTATATTACTGTATGACATCACGGTCCATAAATACTAACTTTTATATTACTGTATGACATCACAGTATATAATTATTAACTTTTATATTACTGTATGACATCACTGTCCATAAATACTAACTTCTATATTACTGTATGACATCACTGTCCATAAATACTAACTTTTATATTACTGTATGACATCACGGTCCATAAATACTAACTTCTATATTACTGTATGACATCACAGTATATAATTATTAACTTCTATATTACTGTATGACATCACTGTCCATAAATACTAACTTCTATATTACTGTATGACATCACTGTCCATAAATACTAACTTTTATATTACTGTATGACATCACGGTCCATAAATACTAACTTCTATATTACTGTATGACATCACAGTATATAATTATTAACTTCTATATTACTGTATGACATCACTGTCCATAAATACTAACTTCTATATTACTGTATGACATCACTGTCCATAAATACTAACTTCTATATTACTGTATGACATCACTAGCCGTAATCATTAACTTCTATATTACTGTATGACATCACTGTCCATAAATACTAACTTCTATGTTACTGTATGACATCACTGTCCATAAATACTTCTATTCTTTACACTGCGTTATATACAGTGTATAAGAGGTACAAAATTTATATCGTATTGTAGAGAACATGTTTTACAAACAGATAAATAGAACAGGTAAAACCTGTGCAATGTCGGTACGTACCAGGAAATGGTCAGGCACGGCATATTTAGCTATTTTATTAGCCACCATGTGTCTCAGATCATCGATCACAGCTTGCTGGTTTTCATTCTCGTTATCTTTCAACACCACAAAGGCGAATGGCACTGATGAGAGAAAGGGAATTATGATGTGTTATAATGAGCTGAAATGGCATTGCAGGAGTTCCTGATCCACATAAACTGGACTATATATGTACACTGCACATCAACTAGTCATCCTATTTCCTCCAGACAAAGTATTTTTCTGTTTTGTAGCCCAAAACTGCCACTAGGTGGCACCAGCTGACCAACTCTAATGCAACAGAAACACAACAGGGTGTTAATGATGAAGTCAGGGGTGCTATTTCACAACTAGCTTCAATGGCTTTTGTCTTATATGTTTACATATCTTTAAAGGAAATGATCTTCCTGTTCTGAAAATGTCAATATCCAAACAAATAAGGAATTTCATATAGAATCATAACTTCACTTGAGAAAAATCAGGTCTTTGATTGCTTGGCTAAGGCACGGCAAGATTTGGCAACTTCTTATTCAAGATAAAAATCCAAATTCTGCCTTTTAGTATGTTTATGCATTATCACATAAGAGTAACACTGGAGCCTTGGAGTAGAGTGTCATGTTTTGCACTGATGTTTATGCACTGCCATAGAACTCTATTGAGTACGTGTTAAATAAGTGAATGTCAGCTGAATGAAAATAATGAATGGAAGAATGACTGGATGAATAAATGTATGGATAACGGATACCTAAATGGATGAGGTGTGAACAAAGTCAATCAGAGTGGTTTGAATAGGGACTGGGTTACTGTAGAGAAACTTACCATCCCAGATTTCTATACAGTGGTGGTGATGGGAACCAGGGGTCACCATCTCTACAATGCAGATACAGTGCAGCCTTTTTAACCATCCTAAACCATCATTGACCATGCGTGTGTCTTCTGAGGTTTGGGCCAATAATTGGACAATGGTACTAATTCTAATTTGGGGACCATGTTGCCTTAAAACACATGTAGCGCTTTTCCACTAGGCCAAATTGAAAATTTCCACTTGAATTTCCCTCTGGGATCAATAAAGTATCTATCTATCTATCTAAATTTCTGATCTCAGAATCTCAGGCATTTTATGCACTACCCTAACTGGATCTCTGGTTCCAGATCTCTGGGAAGCTCCTCAGATATCTGGTTCCCACCACCACCACCACCACTGTGTACAATTCAGACTCTTCAGCTTTCTCTAGCACAAAGCATTGTTGGATTAAACAACTCTAAATGACATTAATCCATGTAATCATGCAGACACTCGGAAACCTCGATGGAGTGCTTCTTTCACAGGGATGTAATACGTCTCTCACCTTCTCCTTTAATATCATGAGTAATGCCAACGACTGCAGCTTCTGGAACAGCTGGGTGTTCATCCTACAAAGGAAACATCGAACCAGTTGCTGATAAGTGTGATTATTCACCAATAAAGATTATTAAAAGATCATCAAAGACAGCCGGTTCTCACCAGGACATCCTCGATCTCGGCTGTGCCCAGTCGATGGCCACTGATATTGATGACGTCATCCATGCGCCCAGTGATCTGGTAGTACCCTTCCTCCGAGCGATACGCTCCATCGCCAGTAAAATAATGACCTGCCGACACAGTCAGTACACACGTTCTCTTACATCCGCTTTAATTATTCTCAATTAACACTTTAGAATATGCTAAAGCTAGCTAAGCTAAAGCTAGCTAAAGCTAACCTTTTTAAACATCCTAGTTCACACGGACGTGTGTCCCCCCCCCCCCACAATGGACTACATGAAGGGGATTGCACTTGACTTGGCTTTCCCACTAGGGGCCCAGTTTGGAAAATTCCACTTGAACTTCCCTCTGGAGTACCTCCTCTAAATTTCTGATCTTCAAATCTCAGGCATTTTATGCAACTACCCTAACTGGATCTCTGGTAGAGATCTCTGAAGCTCCACAGATATCTGGGTTCCCCATCAGCACTAACCATGGCTTCAACTCTTCAGCCTAACCAAAAGCACTTGAGAACTCTAAAACGACATTACCTTGTATTTTCATGCCGAAGAAACCTCGATGGAGTGCTTCTTTCCAGGGATGTAATTGTCTACGACATAAATATCATGAGTAATCCAACTGCAGCTTCTGGAACAGCTGGGTGGATTCATCCTACAAAGGAAACTCGAAACTTGCTGGATACAATTAGTCAAAGATTTTGGTGAATCATCAAAGACAGCCGGTTTCTCACTACGACATCCTCGATCTCCCTGTGCCCAGTCGATGGACACTGAAAATGCCCAGTGATCTGGTAGTATCCTTCTGAAGCTTACGCTCCATCGCCAGTCCATAATGACCTGCTAGGTATCAGCACTGGCAAGGGGTTACTAGGTAGTGCACTTCTCCTGTGTTTAATGCTCAGTGTAGCTTTAGCTAACATCAAGTTCACACGATGCACCCTCCCCCCCCCCCACCAACACTTGTTGTTCTGTATTAGAGCATTTACTAAATTCCTTAAATGTAAAAATGGACAAAATAAACCAGTATCAAAGCTCCTCAGGCTTACATACGCAATGGGCTGTTAATCCAAAGCACTGGTGGTTTAGCTACTGTGTGACATACAGTGTAAGCTTAGTGCACAGTAATCTAAGTACATACTGAAATGCACTTAAGCTGATCTTAACTTACCTCCATGTCAAACTGGCAGTGGTTACTAGGTAAACCACTTCAGACATATCTTGGTGTTCTTCTAGCTTAACATGCACTCAGAACTGAACACTAACACTGGTTGTTCTGTATTAGAGCATTTACTAAATTGTCCCGGCATATTTAAACAGGTAAGATGTAGTCAAGGCCCTACAGGGTGGTCTGTGAGGTCTGGATTATTCACAGTGGTGGTGAGACGAACTACTGAATGAGTTTAAAGGGGGGTTCCATTATTATTCCCAAGTCTTACATCATTTATTACTAAATCTTTCAGAGTGGTTTGGTGTCCAATGCCCCAATTTAGAAAAATGACAGTCAGGATTCATCACAGTGGTGATGATGAGAAACAGACACATACAAGAATCCAGAAGTTGCACCACTGGCTTCAGATTGTAGACCCCTGGCTGGAAATCAGAACCACCGCACCTTAAACCACTCTGAATAGAAATCTTTGTTTACCTCTCCACTACGGAACTGAAATTTGATTCCGCACGATAGTAATTCAAAAGTACAGGCTCATTCGTCAGCTTCTACAGCCTCCCAGCTCCAGTGCAGAAGCAGCTTCTGTCACCAGACATTATTGCTTGTTGAGCACCTCTGGCATACGGGGAGAGCGTCAGAGAGAACACTTACCAGGAAAGGGTTTAAAATATGCATCTACAAATCTCTGGTGGTCTCCGAATATGGTTCTGGCCATGCCGGGCCAAGGCTTGCTGATGCACAGAGCTCCGCTGACATCATTTCCGGTTAACATCTCCCCCTGTTGGCATAAAAGTAAAAAAGGTCAGGCCAAAAAGCTCAAAAAAAAAAAAAAAGTCTTTGAAGATCACTCCCGTGTTTCAGCTCCTAGCAGGCTGCATGTTTAGCATTACAAGCTAGGAGCAGATACCAGGGACTTCCTCGTCCAGGCTGTGCAGTGGCTTTTATTGCTGAACTGGAATACAAAAGGGCAATGCCCTCTTTTAGCAAGCATTCCAAACGGGACAAGGAAGTATCTGCAGAATGCGAATCATCATCCATCAAACTCGGACCATAGCTATGTAATACAGGAACGCAGGGACCAGTTAGAACCAGTTAGAGATTGTCCTTTAGCTGTTCATTTCTCTTTCTTTTTGCATCCCTTTTTCCTCCCATAGAGAATGAATAGGCTGGAAAATTGTTTGCCTACGTACTCTACTCCCGCTCAACCTAGAGCCTCCAAATCGGATACAAGGCCTTGGGGCACGGCCCCGAGCAAGTATTCAATGATGGATTGACCTGCACTTGTTCATCTCTCCTTTTTTTCCCCCGCATCCCTCGTTCCTCCCATAGAGTCCCAGTCATTTTTAGACAGACCTAAAGCCGGCTGTTTTGTTTACCCGAGAGGCGCGTAACTTCACATGCACACTAAGCGCAGGTCCCCAAGCACCAATCCACAGTCATACTGACCCGCACTCGTCTATCTGTCGTTTATTCATCCCTCGTCCCTCCCATACAGTCCCAGTCATTTTCAACACGGCTGTTTCGTTCGCCCTAGAGGCACAGAATTTCACAAACACACAAAGGGCAGGTCCCCAAACACTACTGCACAGCCATACTGGCCCGCACTTGTCTATCTGTCGTTCATTCATCCCTCGTTCCTCCCAGTCCCAGTCATTTTCGGCCCAAACCAGACAGTAACGTTTCCTTTAGCCCGAGAGTTACCAAACTTCACATACTCACTAAGAGCAGGCCCCCAGACGCTAATCCACAGTCATACCGACCCGCACTCGTTTACTCATCCCTCACCGAGCACGCTGTGCAACCATCCCGCGTTTCCTTCAGGAAATGCACTTTTCTAGTTAATTTTATTATCCGTTTGACAGTTCTAATGTACCATCAGCTCTCAGTCTTGGTAAAGTTAAGGAGTAGCTCAAGGAGACTATCTGAAATGTGGGGGGAAACCGTTAGCATACTACTAATGAGAGTACTGTGACCAAATGCCAGGTTGGGTGTCCTAGATTTCGTTCATCAGCCCTTTTAGCAAACTAATAGACTCAGACAGCAGAAGTTACCTTCTCTCCCATCAGAGCGGGCTGAATACCAAAGAAAGGCCTCATGGCCATGGCAGGCCGGATCACTGCTCCCTTCTCAGCTGGACGCGGGGCAATGCACACTCCTCCTGTTTCTGAAAGAGAGAAAATCGAATTTACAATATGAATTAATTTCATAGAAAAAAGCGCCCATGACTGACACTGGATTAAAGCAAGTGGAGACCAGCAGGGACGCGTTTGAATAGTAATAACCTTATTTAAATAGTTTTTACAAAAATCAGCAATAAACGTCTATTATTCAGCTTAAATGACCAGATTTATAAAGAGATAAGGCTAAATAATTAAGCAGTCTGGTTTAGGCTCCTCTGTTATCAGCCTAAAGTACTAATAGGCCGGGGTGAGTTTTACATTAGGTCAATTTTATGGGTATTTTAATCCCAATCCAAATCTACACACCTTGCCTTCCCACCTTACAGCCTCCTCCTGCTTTCTAACAAGCTCTAGAAAGAACTCCAGCTTATATTCATCCCATACGAATGGACATGATGGGGAACCAGTATACCATATAAAAAACGAGTTTAGAGACGCGTCTAAGGAGCGCTGGTGTGTGTTTTAAGTCAGGATGATATGCTCCGCCCCCTTAAAATGAGAACTAGCACATAAATAGAATAATCACCCGCATATCTGATAAGATCAGAACATTAATCACGATAAACAGAGCAGAGTACAGAGGAGCTGCTAAGCACAGTTTATAACATGTGAAATACGTGATGTACTAGACGTATGCAGGAGCATTCTTGGTGGATATTACACTAATAAATGTAGTAAGAGCTTAATAATAATAATAATAATTATTGTTGTTGTTATTATTATGAGAAGAACATGTAGATGACGATGACAAGAGAAGTGTGTCTGTATACATGAATGAGCATATACACGACATTACCAAGAGCAGCAAATCGTCGCTGTCCAAAGAAAAACAGGTATCTCCAAAATGGCAACTTTACAGGAGAGGCCAAAAACCTCATTCAATTTGAATGAAGGTCAATGTAACCAAACGTCTTTCAAAGTCATTTTGGGTCATTTCTGTTGGTCCATATCTCATGGAAATTTCTACACAGTGTAAACATCATGTGATCAAATGAGGCATTAAAGTAAAAATCAACAAATAATTGGTGATACATGTTTTTCATCGGACAGCGACGAAATGTATAACTGCACTACAGAGATGTGAGGAAGTAACGACCATCAATAAAGTATGATATGAATTAGGCATTATCACTAGGAGCCGCAGGGACAGGACTGGATCATCTACAGAGCAGAAATACAGTGTACGTGTGGTAACAGCAGCAGGTCAGTTAAAAATAACATAGTATAACCTGGACGTGTAGCCGTACGGTATGACTCAACACAGCTCAGACAGCAGGAGATCAGTCGTGTCACTGCAGAGTCCCGTGGTTAAATGACATAACCCCAAAGAGTCCATGGAGTCCCTACCATAGAGTTCTCATTACCTGTCTGCCACCAGGTGTCCACTAGGGGGCATCGTCCCTCTCCCACCACATTATAAAACCACTCCCATGCTTCGTGGTTGATGGGTTCCCCCACTGCAAAAACAAAATCACATGAGGATTAGTGGAAGTTGCTGAGGTTCAGTGGAACACAGCCCATAGCTTCAAAAAGATGATCTGAGTCGGGCAGAGACAATACCATTAACCCACTACGCACTGCAAACGCCCTTTAACCCTTAATATGCCATAACTAAGGCTATGCTTGCTGAGTCATGTGAAAACCTTGGCTCATTAAAACACACACAGATAATCAGCTGGAACATCTGGGGTTAGTCAGAATGCTCCTAGCATGCAACAGAAAACTCATTTGCATATTTCAGTCTACCACAAAGACCAGCATACAATACACGGTGCAGCTGCAGTTCAGACCGGATTGTTCCTTCGCTGTATTCTGTTTTGTAATGAATGCAGGTGTTCCCAGGCTACTCTTTAGCGCACAACTGCCTCTCAGTAGCGACATATTCCCAAGCTGCCCATCTTTAAAGCCTCCACTTCCAGTAAAGCTCAGGAAAGCTCAGATCCCAGTGCCGATGCTAATTGCAGAGTGCCCTAGTTTGACTGGCACAGGATCAGGAGCTTCTGATGGTCACCTCCAAGTCTCTAAGTCCAGGCTTGTTAATGTCCAAGCAGAGCTTCACAGCATGCGAGGTGAACGAGACATGACCCCGTCTTGGCGTTCCTTTGTGACTGACCAATAAAGGGTAAGCTTTCATTAAACTCCAGCAGAATCTTAATTACAGATCATGTGACCACTTGGACGTGCCAAGAACATTCTGAAATTATATAACAGCATTTTCAAAAGTGGCAAGATGCCATCGTACATGACTAGAATCAGTAAACTGATTTGATTTAAGTGCTGTTAATCGAAAGGGGGGAATTTCGGTGGGGGGGTTGCAGGTGGCTGTTAGGAGTCCCCATGTCCTGTAATCAGATTTTGAGCTTTTATTGACTTTCTATCTTCAAGCAGCTCCCTTACCTCATATCTAATCTCCTGAAAACGTCTCCTGAGAAACTGAACCTGTACTTAATTTCTGAGGACTGAATAATAAGAGCCTGTTAGGGAAAGTTATTGACTAGGGGGCAGATACTGATTTTCACATTTCACCACTTGGGGGCTCCACTCACTTGGGTCTTATAAAGTGTGGGCTCAGCTGAAAACAGGCCAGCTGGGGCAACCAGGAAATGTTGGTGCTTGAAACATTGCACGCCGACTCTTCCAGAGGGAGGTTGCTCTCTCTCTGGGTCTCGCGCCCTCTCTCCTCTCTTCCATCACCTTACAAAAACCGGAACGCTACCATGGATACGGCTTGAGCTGGCTGCACACAGTCTGATGGACTGAGCTGGCTCCCTCATTCACTCAGATTTAGGCGAGTTGCTCTCTCAGCTGGTCCAACCAGATTTAGGCACACTCCGTTACTTAGTTTCACAGCCAGGGTCTGGATATATAGACAGTCTGGGGTTTAGCTCTGTGTGTCAGAGATTCTCAGGATGGCATTTACACAGTACTGTATACATCTGTTACACCAACCTAATGACTTACATTTACATTTATGGTATTTAGCTGACGCTCTTATCCAGAGCGACTTACAAGGTTAATCATATTACAGGTAGGCCAATCTAGTGCTGAGAGTCTTGCCCAAGGACTCTTATTGGTGTAGCACAACCTTGTCAGTCAGCCCGGGACTCGAACCCAAGTCTCCCACGTGTGGTGGTTGCTATTTGGCGGGTAGTGGTGTTATCCGCTGAGCTACACCAACCACTTCAGGAGTCAAGCAATCAAATCTGTTTAGTCTTGAACCGTGCATGCTTCTGTCATAACATCTCGTATCTCCAAAACGGTAACTTTCAAAAGAAAAAAGAAGGAAGCAAAAAGATTTGCTTTGAAAATATTCAAATAAAGTCAATTTGGACCATTTCTATTGGTCCACTCATCATAAAAAGGTCACACAATGTAAAGGGCAGCTGGCGTTTTCAAAGCGTGTCAAAAAACCCAAGAACCAAAGCAAGCAACGTCTTACCGGATCCAAGTGTTTTGAGGGAAGACCTGTCAAACTTCCTCACCCAGATCTCGTCATACTTCAGAAGCAGCCTGATGGCTGTAGGAGCTCCATAGAACTGGTTAATCCTCAACCGCTGCACCGTCTCCCAGTAGCGGCCTAGACACAAAGACATAAGCAGATGCACCGGTCACACGTCGCATAACACAAACCTATACAGCAGTGCTTCTACTAGTTCCACGAACTCTTAAAAACTCTAAAACTAAAGGTAACCAAAGTTCTTCGGAAGAACTGGCCCTCTTTGCCAACCTGCTCCACCTCTAGCTCCCCCTCGCCACACGCAACAGTAAAGATGTTCAATTAGCCAGTCTACTCGTTTACGGGGGCTGCATTCCCTAGCTATTTCACCACAAACCAACAAATCTGGTGCTATGTTGGCCCCTCCCCCGGCCCCCAACATAAATCCATATTAGCCTGTCTTCCATGCTCTGTATGTAGAGCCATTTAGCTGAGCTTTTATTCCCTCGTCAAATTTATTGTGTTCATGATACAATGTATGGACAAAAGTATTGGGACACACTCCTTAATCACTGAATTTAGGTGTTATATTAGGTCCCATTCCCCCAGCTGTGTAAAATCAAGCACCCGCCTGGTATTCCTGATACCCCAGGACAACATTAGACCATTCTGTTGAGCGTACAGAATTTGAGTGTGGTACTGTAATAGGATGGCACTGTTACACAAGTCAGTTTGTGAATTCTCTACCCTCCTAGACATTCCACAGTCAATTTGAGTGACACTGTGCATCAGGAGCGTCATGTCATGGGGTTCCATGTGCACATGCAAGACTATTATTCATACCCCCTACTACCCACATACTAAAACTACCTAACAGTAGTGTGTGGTATGCGTGCAAACTGTAAACCTGTAGGCCACTAAAAATCCCTGGATGGTGTTCTACCCCAGGCAGAGTTTCTAGTATACAGGGGGAGCTATCTTCATGGTGTACCGTATCCCATCATGCACCACGGCCTCACCAGCTTTCAGCCTGCTTCAGCCAGAGAAAATGGCGGCGGGTAACACTGGGGAGCTAAACACAGCCCACTCCGAGTATAAATGTGGGTGTAGTGATTGTAGTGGGGTGTGTGTTCATCAGAATGAGCCTCAGAAAGTTAAATATACAGGTCTGAAGATTAATAAAAGATGAACTTGCTTTAGAGGATCAGTTTTAGAGTGAAATAGTCGAGGGGAGCTAACAGCTAGGCTAACCGTATCTCAGGTGAACTGAGCAGCGTTAGCAGCAGCTAGCTCTAAACAGTGGATACAGTAATAACAGCTCTGAGGTAAATGTGGGTGTAGTGATTGTAGTGTTCATCAGAATGAGCCTCAGAAAGTTAAATATACAGGTCTGAAGATTAATAAAAGATGAACTCGCTTTAGAGGATCAGTTTTAGAGTGAAATAGTTGAGGGGAGCTAACAGCTAGGCTAACCGTATCTCAGGTGAACTGAGCAGCGTTAGCAGCAGCTAGCTCTAAACAGTGGATACAGTAATAACAGCTCTGAGGTAAATTTGAGGTAACTGGTCATGTGACTGTATTAGTATACAACACTGTAGGTCAGAACTTATTACTGTACTGTATACCACACACAGGGGACAGTGTGCGGCATACGGTACATACTACTGGAGTATAAAGCAGTATAGTAGTGTGCCATGTTGAATACAGCCTTAGATCACCAAGCATCTCGCCAAAGCCCTGAATGGAGCGATGTATAGCACCACCACTGGTAGGTAATCTATATGCTCCGCCATCTTGGTACTACTGTTTGCTACCGCTGTGCAGTGCCCTCTGGTGCAAATAAAGGCTGGTTCTGAAGAGAACCAGTTCTGAAGAGAACCAGCTCAAGAATCAAGGTTCTTTTGGTTGAAAAGGAATATTAATGTATTCCCTGTTTCACTATGAACGTCCCCAATGAACATGCAAGAATGGGAATGTCCACGTGTAACCTAAACCTAATGCGGCACAGTGAAGTTATTTGTTCTCCAGCCAAAAAATCAAAGATCATATCAGTTACATATTAGCTATACTTTATTTATGAGTCTTTCTGTATTCCTACTTTAAGCTATAATCATGTGGATGCAAGATTTTATTTATCTAGAACCGATATAATCAGGTACGCTTTTGTTATGTGTGTCACGTGAACCAAAAATCCCCAAATTCACAATTCACTATGCTTGTAATCGAATACGAAGCTGCTGGGCGCCTCCTGCAATAAACGTCCCTATAGCACTTCAGATGGGTGTCAGTGAACCAAATGGCTATGCGGAACGGTTGTATTGGTGAACTGCTCTATCTAGGGTTAGAGGACGCTGACTAATTGACTCTCAACGTGGATAATTACCATTACAGTGCGGCTTTGAGGCCTGACGTCACGCGTCATTATGGGTTGTAAATAGAGATAGCTCTCTGTTCTGTGTCACAGTGATACTGTGCCAATGACCTGTAGTAAACCATTCAGATTCCTTGTTTTAAGCCCACTTCAGTGCTTCCTTTGAAATCAGATACAAAAGCCACACCCACTCCACGACCTTCTAGGGCGCTGGCAGGGGCAAAACCTGCGACACTAACAGCAAAACCATGACGTTTAAACATCACCCACCGTTTCAGACCATCCCAGGGGCTCCGTTAGAATACTCAGGCCTGAAAGTGTTCACCTGGACACAGCTCCTTATTTCTGACTGTAACTTGGAAACGCTCAGTGATCGCGGAGATACTGTCTGACTCAGCACCTCAGCTTTTCAGTGAGGTCACTCGATACACAATACTCAGGTTCAAAAGGTGAAGCCAGAGTGAAAACGACAAACTAACAAAACCACTCCATAGAGCTGGTCGGGTCACGATAGCAAATCACTCCAGGGTCTTTATCTGCAGAGCATCCGCCCATCTGTTTCTGCATCTTAACAGTGGGAACAATGAGAACCAGGTATGTATCTATGACTCTACTGGATATATATCTTGTACCCCCATCAGACCATCCCAGGGGCTCCGTTAGAATACTCAGGCCTGAAAGTGTTCACCTGGACACAGCTCCTTATTTCTGACTGTAACTTGGAAACGCTCAGTGATCGCGGAGATACTGTCTGACTCAGCACCTCAGCTTTTCAGTGAGGTCACTCGATACACAATACTCAGGTTCAAAAGGTGAAGCCAGAGTGAAAACGACAAACTAACAAAACCACTCCATAGGGCTGGTCGGGTCACGTTAGCAAATCACTCCAGGGTCTTTATCTGCAGAGCATCCTCCCATCTGTTTCTGCATCTTAACAGTGGGAACAATGAGAACCTGGTATGTATCTATGACTGTTCACCGGCATACCCAAACCTGAGCTCTACAGAGGAGCTACTAGGTGTAGGTGTCCTAGTATTTGTGCCCACACAGACTGGATATATATCTTGTACCCCCATCTCTCTCTCTCTCTCTCTCTCTCTCTCTCTCTCTCTCTCTCTCTCTCTCTCTCTCTCTCTCTCTCTCTCTCTCTCTCTCTCTCTCTCTCTCTCTCTCTCTCTCTCTCTCTCTCTCTCTCTCTCTCTCACCCACCCAGCAGGAACCAAAGAGGGTTCTTCAGTATGGGACGACATCCAGAGGCTCCTCTCCCTCTCTCTCTGTCTGTCTGGGTCTCTCTCTCTCTCTCTCTCTCTCTGTCCCCCCCCCCCACTCTCTCTCTCTCTCTCTCTCTCTCTCTCTCTCTCTCTCTCTGTCTGTCTCCCCCCCCACTCTCTCTCTCTCTCTCTCTCTCTCACACAGTCTCTCTCTCTCTCTCATTCCTGAGGATGGAGTAACCGACACACAGGCTCAGGTTTGTTAACTGTTGTGTTCCACCGACATTATTCAACCTTTAAGAGCCGCGTTGGACCCGCCTACCACTTACCCTGCACGTTCTAATTGGCACCTCTGGTTCCCTTATAGCCCTTTCCCACCAATGCTGAACGAACTCCGATCCAGTTCATGCACCAGATTGTTTGCCAGTTTGGCGCACTGCCACCCAAACTAAATACGCTTGGAACCCGAAAAGGTTCCAGCCTACATCCACAGAACCAGTAGACATGTACGATTGTTCACCCACACAGCTGAACCTGAGTTTAAATTTGAGGACTCAGAAAGGACTGCATTGACTGTGATGCGCAGACGCCGGGGGGTGGTGGATTCCTATGTGCCTGTAACAGCACATTATCTTACAGAGGCCTGGTGACTGCTGCCTCGCGCTCCAAACTAGAGCAGTCCACAGAAGTCACAGCAGGGCAAACACCGCAGACCTCCTTCATGTGGCACAAGAATGAGGGACTGCCAATCACCCGGGGGCTGTATTTACAGCAAATCACAGTATATGTAATTCCATAATCAGCATATCGTAATACACGGTATTAATAATGGTGATGATACTGTATTGATGATTCTGTATTGTTGTATTATGGGACCGTTGGTGACTCTCACCCTGGCTGTGAAATTGGGCCGGCCTCTTTACTGATAAAGCGCTTCACTATCTGTCTGTGAGGACCAGAGAAAGTGAAGTCTCAGTTAAAGCTGAAATTACGACACTCAGGGAACAGTTTGATAACAAGCAGTATGGGTCAAAAAGTCCCTTGGGTTAATTCTTGGTCCTGTTAAATGAGCTGTGGAGGATTTATGATCTTTGTTCAGGACTAGGGCACTGAGATACGCCGCACTTTATTTGTTTATATGTATAGTTATTGTGAATTTCTGAGATGAACTCTTTGTTAAGATGGGCGGGACTGTATATGAGGCCCTGCATTACTGCTCTCAGTGATGCATATAAATACATGTAAGCAGTAACAGCAATCGTCACGAACCTGCATCATCACAAGAAACTTTTTAAAGATATTAAACATGCATCTATTTATTATAATTGTCATATATATATATATAATAAAAATACACATATGCATTTGTGTTTGTAGCTCAACTGTAGGGGAAAATAGAAAAGCTGTGTGGCAGGGGGGAAGGTGAAGTCGCTGCCATTCCCTCTAGAAGTGGGCACGTTCTCCCCACTAGTCACGCACTTGTGTGCGGGATCAGAAGGCAGGGCATCACGCTCTTATGAACGGGCTCTCTTCAGTGTGGTGAGAGAGGATGGATGGAGCGAGGGAGCCTGAGGGCTGGGTAAGCCGGGGTTGGGTTGTGCTTTGGTTTGTTTGGTACCGTTTGACTTGCGCTGGGTGTTTGTGTGTGCCTCTCTGGGCCTCGTCGAGGTTTTCTGGGTCAATGCGCTTGGCCCCTTCTCCAGCTGGGCCACAGCTGTTTATGGACTCCTGAGTGTTTTCAGAACCGCACATATGCGCTCACGTGCGGGTTGCAGGCAACACCGTGATGCCATTACGTCATACAGCTTTTGATGTGTCATAAGAGCAACACTTCACATCAGTGACCCTGTGTGGTGTGATTCAGCCTTAGGTCATGTGCTCACAGTTCTGATGTACAGAGCCAACAGTATTTCATAATTGGAACAATAACGAACTGGTCCTTTTCTAATTTTATATTTGTAAACATATTAAACAGCGAAATCCAACAGCTTTACTGAGCAGTGCGGTTTATGTTCATACAGTTCAGCCCTACTAGGAACCAGGGAGGAATGATATACAGCAGCATTTCTCAGTTAGCTATTAAACTAAAGGTCAAGGGTCAAGAATTGTATATGAAGTAACTAGCATTATTAATAAGCAGAATTGGTGTAGACAGATCTAATAATAATAATAATAATAATAATAATAATAATAATAGGTTACACCTCTATAGCGCCTTTCACATACCCAAGGATGCTTTACAATCTCAAAAAAAAATCTCAAAAAAAGAAAAAGAAATCATGCAGAATAAAAAAAAAAAAATGTTGTGAGAAAAGATGTTCTTAAGTGGGCTTTAAAGATGGAAAGAGAGAGAGAAGTGTAAATGAAGTGACTGAGAAAGCTGTAGAACATGACGAGAATGATATCCATAATTCATCATAATTCATCATATTTGAAACAAAACTATATATAAACATAACTAACCTGCATTATTTATCGTTTAATAACTCAATAACTTGATATTTAATTAGCAGAATTCTGGAAATATTAAATAAACCATCTTTATAAAATATCTTTTCACAATATATACAATAATTAGTCTACATAAAATAGAGAGTCTACTAATGTATGTTATTATTTACATAACTAACCTAGAGTTATTGACTTTACATCCGAGTTTCTTGTCTGTGATTCTGTGTTCAGCACCACAAATGTGAAGTGAGCTAGATAACATTTGGCGTGATCAGCGTTTGTATCGGTCCATTCTACGCTAGCCAATGTGAGCCAAGAGTGAAATTCTGCTTGGTGAAGTCATACCTGGGTCAGGGTACACAGGTGTGCTCTCGAACAGGACAGTGGTGGCCCCGTTGGACAGGGGTCCATACACCACGTAGCTGTGACCTGTGATCCAGCCGATGTCCGCCACGCAGCCGAAAACGTCTCCCGGAGAGTAGTCAAATACGTACTGGAGACGGGGAGGGAGGTGAATGAAAGAGCGTTAATGCACGTTACATCAGCCTTTTAAAAATGAAACAATGAGGTTTTAAAGGGGGGGGGGTGCAGCAGCATTTCCCAGGAACTACCGCTACTCAGTCAGCCTATGAACACTAGAGCCAGGCTGGATCTGATGTTCCCCGGCCCAATGAAATGATCTTTTGATAGAGTCCAGTAGGGAACAGTGCATTGTTCATTTGTGGACATGACAAACAGTGGACTTCCACAAAACGGGAGAGATGATGAGATTGTACACACTGCTGGGAAACTAGCAAACACCACTCATCTGCAAAAATACACATCCACTCTCCTCCCTCCTCCGGCTCTTCTAGGAAGAGAACAACAATCTAATTTACACAGGTTCCTCCGAGCTCCACAGAGCTGTTAAACGGCATGTGAACCTGAGTGGGTCTAATAAAACCACCAAAACGATGCCAGAGACTTTGATGTGAGTTGTTGATTATTAACCTTAAGTCAGATTCGACCACAAAGCCTAAATCGTAATAAAAATAAAGTTACAGTTTGGAAAAAAGGACTGGATGGATGTTACCGGACACACCGAGTGAGCCACCGCAACAACCCCGTGTTTATTAAGGCCTACTGAGAGCAGTCTGAAACCTGCGGGACGTTTATGGTGCCATATCCTGGAGGTTACATCCAGCTGGGAGGGATCATGTGATGGTATCAGTGCCCTGGTCTTGGCGGGTAGGAATCTTTGCGGATGGATTACTGCGAGATTTGGTAAAAGAGTGAGCACACGTGCCACATGACTCACAGAGGCGAGCGTTTGATCGTGACGACACAGTTTTGACCACTAGGTTTCCCAAGATGGGGAATCTGCAGAAATCACTGTGTTGCTAAATAGTGTTTTCTGCTGAATCGGAGCATTCTGGAAGTAACCGCTTCATCCCAGCTGCTGTGTTTCGTCCACTGGACTACTCCAGTAGTGCTCCTGTATGATTATCGGCTGCACACATGGTTTGTTTGGCCGGCCACATGCACACTTGGCTGCAGGGCGTACATGAGTTGGCATGTGCTTGCCTATTTGACCTCTTTAGCTGCTCCAGCCTATCCACTTACTCTGACACCGGCACCAGTAAATGCTCATTCTAAAACTATCAATAGCTATCAGAATAGTGCATATATAGGCCCATATGGACCTGCATTTTTCTCGTACAAGGTCCAGTTTATCACTCTATCTTGTGCTTCTTGTGTTACTTCTGTGAACTTTATATATGTACTACTGGATGTCTAGAATTTCCCTCTGGGATCCATAAAGTATCTATCTATCTATCTATCTATCTATCTATCTATCTGGCTATCCATCTAACTATCTAACTATCTATCTATCTATCTATCTATCTATCTATCTGGCTATCCATCTAACTATCTAACTATCTATCTATCTATCTATCCATCTGGCTATCCATCCATCCATCCATCCATCCATCCATTCATCCATCTATCGATCTGGCTATCCATCCATCCATCCATCCATCCATCTATCGATCTGGCTATCCATCCATCCATCCATCTATCGATCTGGCTATCCATCCATCCATCCATCTATCTGGCTATCCATCCATCCATCCATCTATCCGGCTATCGATCTGGCTATCCATCCATCCATCCATCTGGCTATCCATCCATCCATCTGGCTATCCATCCATCCATCCATCCATCCATCCGGCTATCCATCCATCCATCCATCCATCTGGCTATCCATCCATCCATCCATCCATCTGGCTATCCATCCATCCATCCATCCATCTGGCTATCCATCCATCCATCCATCCACATCCATCCATCCATCCATCTGGCTATCCATCCATCCATCCATCTCTATCAATACATCCATCCATCCATCCATCCATCTCTATCAATCCATCCATCCATCCATCTCTATCAATCCATCCATCCATCCATCCATCCATCTCTATCAATCCATCCATCCATCCATCCATCCATCTCTATCAATCCATCCATCCATCCATCCATCCATCTCTATCAATCCATCCATCCATCCATCCATCTCTCTCAGTTATATTACAGGTCCACTTGTATTACTTTTTCCACTTAATATTTCTACATCTATGTAGCAAAAACCATTGTACATAACCTGTTTTGATCTCTCCTAGACAAAAATAGGCTGGTTTTCTTACAGCACCTTTAAGAGTAACGTATGCAATGATTTCTGTTCAGTTTGGCTGCAGAACAGAACGTGAAACACTTCAAAATGAATGGGTGGGGTTACTCAACTATAAGCCGAATCGGCTTGTACATGTAAATGCGCTGTTTTCTGTGACACCGCGAGAACAACTAACTCAAAACAAGCTGTTTTTGCAGCTTAGTGTTAACGGCACACAAACTACAAGCTTTACATCCTGTACCATAATGGAACCTTATTGAATTGGGTCCTTTATTGGTTATCATGTAACCGCTTGGCTAGGGACTGCTCTATCAGTATTCGGGTGGGAGTTGAATACCTGGTGCGTGAGAGAGGTGTAGAGCAGGTAACCAGCCTGGGTGTGGACAATGCCTTTAGGCTTTCCTGTGCTGCCTGAAGTATAGAGCATAAAGAGCATATCCTCACTGTCCATAGGCTCCGGAGGACACTCAGGAGACTCTCTGGCCATCGCCTAGGCGAGAGAGAGAGGGAGAGAGATAGAGAGAGAGAGGGAGGGAGAGAGGGAAAATGAATTAAGTTCAATGTGAGGATCTTGGCGCTTGTTAACCTCCTATACGGCAGGCTTAGAATTCAGATGTTATTCTCAAAACCTTCTATTTAATAAACACACTCATCATCACAGAAATAGTTACACCCAGAAGGAAGGTAGAGGTGACCAGGATCAATAGCTGATGATAAATTTAGACTAATATGATCAATATTTATTGAGCTACACATACAGAAGTCTGTCTCTCAGTATGGCGTCGGGCCGCCGTGTTCGCTAACCCAACATGCCAGACGTCTCGGTATGGAGCTGTAGAGGTTCCTAATGGTGCCCTGTGATAATCCATCCCATGCAGCTTGAACGTCCTCACACAGTTCCTGCAGATGGTGCAGTAGGGGTGGAGGAGACCACTTATCTTGGTGATGACCACGGTGCCTTCACCAGTCGTGGGTCGTCTTCAACAAAACAAAAGCTGACCGGCTGTCAGTCCCTCCAGGACAGTTTGGCACGACACCAATACAAACCCCCTCACAGCGGTGGTCGAGCACTGTAGGGCTGTTCATATCGCCTTCATTTCTGTAACAATGTCTGTGGTTTTATCACCATCTGTGGTTTATACATCGCCGTCCCGGTGTAACGTCCCTCTCTATGTAGCTGCCAGTGAGCTGTTCTTGCTGACAATCTGCTCACGTCCTGCATCTACATTCTCCATTGACCAGCTGGTCACCTGATGCTAACTGATGATGCCATCGTAACCCTGTTTCCCAGTCTTTGCCCTAGATCTCAATGCAGAACATCATCTCTTCAGGTACAATGAAGTACATTCCGTTCACCCCTACACTGCCTTCTAAACAAGCCACATCCTCACCTCCTCCAGGGGCCTGTCCAGTTTGCCCATGGGCACACTGTGATTGGTCCTCTGTGCCACCAGCACATGCTGCACGGATGGACAGCTCTTCACCGCGCCATCCACCGTGGCTTTCAGATTGATGAGACGACCGCCTCTCACGCCCTGGTTACACGTGACCACGACCTTGCACTGGGCTGTGTGTGAGCATGGTTAGGGAGAGAACACAGAGACAATCAATCAGTTCATGAACAGGGTCCAAAAGTGTGGGAGCACTGGTGAAAGTGCTTCTGTCCTACATCCCCCTCTTACTTATTATCAAGGTTGTATATTAATGATACTGTAGGCATAACAACTTGTGAGAAAAGTAGATATTAAAATGTTCACATGAATTTCAGAGATTCTTTTTGTTTGTAGAAGAATTTCTCCCCTTCAATTGTCATTACTTTTCTTTGCGTTAGGAATAAACCACTATATTACACTTTAATAATTGAATTTTGCAGAATATCTATGAAAAAAAATCCTTATCAATTAGAAAAATACACATATAATCAAAAAAATAGTTGCACACAAAAGGAATCGGTCGACCGGAATGAAACTTGGTGGGAAGGTTTGACTTTAGTCATGAAAATCTGAGACTCTGTTGTGTTGGGAGGATCCTCTGTACGTGATGTATACCTCAGAGATCTCAGAGTTCGAAAGCTATTCCAGCCGTTGGAAGACTTGGAGAGGGGTCGCATCCTAGGCATCCTAGGCTTTATCTATGTATTGCGGTCGTGTGGATACTACCATAGAAGAAGACATGCCCCAGCGACATGAGGGATCTGGTAGAACAAACACCGACCACGGAGAAAACGACAGACTGCTCGGCATCCCCAGAGATCATACCCTCCATGAGTCGTGCTGTTAGAGACAGCACCTTTGGCAGATGGCTATATGACTCAGGACTACATGTGTGCAGACCGTTATGACGACTGCCATTAACACCACATCAGCATCACCAAAAACAGCAGCGTGTCGTGCCAGATTGTCACGGCGTGAGGCAGAATGGCAGTGTGGGCTGGACCATCAAGCTGCATGGGATGGATTATCACAGGACACCATTAGGAACCTCTACAGCTCCATACCGAGACGTCTGGCGTGTTGGGTTAGCAAACACGGCGGCCCGACTCCATACTGAGAGACAGACTTCTGTATGTGTAGCTCAATAAATATTGATCATATCAGTCTAAATTCATCATCAGTTATTGATCCTGGTCACCTTTATCTTCCTTCCCAACACCACCGCAACCCCACACCTCCTTCTGGAGGTTTATTACCGTAATATAGGATCAGATGTGCAAAGGAAGAACAGTGCATGGGTGTGTGCAGAATAATGCAAGTCCACTGAAACCCCGCCCCCATGAGATTTAGCAATGTGCCGCAAGAAATTTCAGAAGCACAGATGGTTTGTGTTATAGAGGTTTTTCCAGCTGCTTTGGCAACAGCTGCACAATCTCTAACGAAGAAATGCTGATATGCTGAGTAATCATTCCTGATCTGACGTAATTAACACCGGGACTAGCACTGTAGGACACTGCAGCCGCGGTCTTGCATACACTGCATCTAGTAAACCAGCAATAAGCCACTTCGGCAGGTTCTTCTCCTGCGACCCCTTTAACAGTGTCCACTGATGCTTATCGTTCGTGTTATGGAAAACACTAACAGTGAAACGCTTAGAACCCAAACACCTGCTTTCTATCAAGTGGAGGGGTCATGAAAAGGTCATTCTTACGTAATCTAGCCAGTTTAGCCAGCTAAAGCAGAAGTGGCCTGGAATTCAGCCATGCCGTGTCTTTGTCTTTCCATTCGCTTTTGTGTTACTAGATGAACGAGGCTCACTACTGAACCCAGACTAAACCCAACAACTAATACCCTTAACCTCAGAAGCTGAACCGTTACTGTTCTACATTTTAATATTTAAGCCTCACTGTTCACTCCTCAGCCAACCTTTACAGTATGCTTGGTCAGGTCCTGATAAACACACACACACACACACACACACCCGCATGCAGACGCACACACACCCGCATGCACACGCACACACACCCGCATGCACACGCACACACTCACACACACCCGCATGCACACGCACACACACTCTCACACAAACACTCACACACACCCGCATGCACACGCACACACACCCGCATGCACACGCACACACACTCTCTCACACTCACAAACACACACACACACTCTCACACTTACACGCACACTTACACTGACGCACATATACATGCACACACACTCACACACACTCTCTCACACTCTCTCACACACATACACACACATGCACACACACTCACACGCACTCACACACAAACACGCTCACACACACCCGCATGCACAAACACACACACACTCACACACGAGCGCACACGCACACTCACACACGAGCGCACACGCACACGCACACTCACACACAAACACTCACAAACACACTCACACACAAACACACTCTCACACAAACACTCACACACACACTCACACGCACACACTCACACGCACACTTACACTGACGCACACATACATGCGCACACACACACACACACACACACACACACACACTCACAAACACTCACACACACACACCCGCATGCAGACGCACACACACGCACACACACCCGCATGCACACACACACTCTCACACAAACACTCACACACACCTGCATGCACACGCACACACACATACACTCACACGCACACTCTCACACAAACACTCAAAAACACACTCACACACTCACATGCACACACACACTCTCTCACACGCACACATTCTTCCATGCATAGCGTACAGGGCAGGTGTATATCTTCAAGTCGAGTGCAATGAGTCTTTCTAGTTAAACATTCACACACGAGTTTCCACTTCTGGCCAGGATCTGGGCCATGTGACAACTCCAAACCTGCACCATTCTGTGAATTCTCTTCTCCTCTTTATCTGCTGGACTGCAGGAAGGTCGTTAAGTGTAAGGAACAGTGAAGACAGCTGCTCTTTTATCTCCAGAAACACCCCTGCTAGTTATCTGAGATGACCTTGAGTGGAGCACTGAAGTACATAAACAGACTCAGTAAATGCTGTTTCAGAAACCACTGCCCCCTAAAGCTGATCCTCTGTGCTGGTGGTATTCAAAACGGGACACTACTAAACAGCACACCGCACACTACACGCATACCGCACACTGTCCCCTGTGTGTAGTACCCACTACAGTAACAAGTGCTGACCTACAGTGTAATACAGTCACATAACCAGTTACCTCACATTTACCTCAGAGCTGTTATTACTGTATCCACTGTTTAGAGCTAGCTGCTGCTAACGCTGCTCAGTTCACCTGAGATACGGTTAGCCTAGCTGTTAGCTCCCCTCGGCTATTTCACTCTAAAACTGATCCTCTAAAGCGAGTTCATCTTTTATTAATCTTCAGACCTGTATATTTAACTTTCTGAGGCTCATTCTGATGAACACACACCCCACTACAATCACTACACCACATTTACCTCAGAGCTGTTATTACTGTATCCACTGTTTAGAGCTAGCTGCTGCTAATACTGCTCAGTTCACCTGAGATACGGTTAGCCTAGCTGTTAGCTCCCCTCGGCTATTTCACTCTAAAACTGATCCTCTAAAGAGAGTTCATCTTTTATTAATCTTCAGACCTGTATATTTAACTTTCTGAGTCTCATTCTGATGAACACACACCCCACTACAATCACTACACCCACATTTATACTCGGAGTGGGCTGCGTTTAGCTCCCCAGTGTTACCTGCCGCCATTTTCCCTGGCTAAAGCAGGCTGAGAGCTGGTGAGGCCGCGGTGCACGATGTGATACCGTACACCATGAAGATAGCTCCACCTGTATACTAGAAACTCTGACTGGAGTAGAACACCATCCGGGGATCTCCAGTACACTACAGGTTTACATTTTGGTCACATACTAAATACCACACACTACTTTTAGGCAGGTTTAGCATGTGAGTAGTATGTAGTATGTCATTTTGAATGTAGCCATTATCTTTCATAAAATGGACCCCATTATTACTAACTCAAAAATAAATATATAAATATATATATATATATATATACACTCATCGTCAAACAAACAGCTGCTCCCAGAAGGAGATGTGGGATCTCAGTGCTATTGGAATAGGGGAGATAATGGTTACCAGGAGCCATACATGGTGATAAATGTAGACTGATATCGACAATATTAAATTATAAACTGCTGCTGAAGCTCTGCAATCGTGGCTGTTGGGTCACTCCATGCGTTTCAGAGACTTGGTCGGACTTCTTCCTCAGCTAAATGCCTAAAACTGTAAATGTAAACTGTCCAGACTTCACACAAAACTAGCGTAATAAATTTACCCAGGTGTAGGAGTCGTAAGATGTAACTAATGATGTGTCTCGTGCCTTGACATCATCACAATGAGTTATTTTATTATGATCTGGTGTTTATTGGGAACAAATCATGGAAATAAATAGTAAAATGTCATTTTAATTAATTATAATTAAAGTATAGCAAAGCATCAACCGCAGCTCCAGACTCCTGTCTAGTTTAATAGATGTTCCAGTCCTTTATCAGAGAAGAGGAAGTCCACCACTGGCCAGATCTACCTTGTAGTCAAGATCAATCTGGATGCTCATTACCTGAACACCACAGGATTTCTTGTTTACGGTACATGCACCAAACACAGAGAGCTTTTTACGTTCTCAGGCACCAGTGAGCCTTAACCAGCCGGACAGGCCAAACAGTTCCCCCCACACAGTCAGTGGTGTGCAGCTTTCCTATTCTACAGTCCCCCATATCCCCTTAGAGCACATAGGTCCACTTACCGTCCTGAATCCTTCCCGCCAGAGCCTCGGAGCTGAAACCAGCGAACACCACAGTGTGCACAGCCCCGATCCGCGTGCATGCCAACATGGCCGCCACTGCTATGGGTGAGGGTGGCATGTAGATGGCCACGCGGTCTCCTTTCTGCACGCCGTGGCTCTTTAAGGTGTTGGCTAGCCGGCAGGTTGTCTCCAGCAGCTCTCTAGGAAGAGAAGACAACAAACGAATCAGACTGCTTCACAGGTTCAGTTCTTATCACAGCTGGAACTGTACTGGTTCAAATGGACCAGATCTGCAAAATCCTGAAATTCTGACGGGTGAGGACAGGAGGAAATATTTCCCCAACGTTTCCTTGTTTTGTGTGCAGTAAACTTTTAACTGGCAAACTGACTGACTGCCCATATGACTAATAAACTCACTACCCCTATAAAATTAGGGTTCATTTTTGTAGCCTGATGTCTGCAGAGTTTGGAGTTTGGTATATACAGTGCACATATTATTAATTGTAAGGAAATGTATTTATATTTTTGAGCTGAGTGGCGTATTTGACAGGACTGTGTAGTTACCTTTTACTTTGTTCCAATTACAATAAAAAAAAAACTAAATATTTTTGATTGTCTTGATTTATGTGCTGTCCTATCTTAAAACATAATTTAATATATATATATTATCACTTCATTTTTCCTTGTTTTGTGTGCCGATACTTCTTTCTTCACTTGTTATTTATAAAAAAAAAAATTCTTGTAAACAATCATAAATTTCTACAATTTATTTATCAATTATATTTGCTAACTCAACTTTTTTGCTAGCGTTTTTTTTTTCTAGGTGAATTTTTCTTTTTGGGTGCTTTTACCTTTATTTATAAGTAAAACTGACAAAATATATTTGTAAAACTTACATTTTTGTGTTGTGTTTAGCTAACATTTACTTGTGACAAACTATGGCAAAACATGTTCGCTAACTTTTTCAAGTTACACCTGTGTGCAGCTTTATTTTAATCCTAATTTGTCCTATAAAAAGATTATAAAGATATAAAAAAGAGACTTAATTTGTTCTTTCTACATTTTTTTAAACTTTTATTTTGTCTATAATTTACTCCTACGCGCACTACAACATTTCCTCAGCAGCAAATGGCTGGGCCATTTAAACAAACAAACAGCATGTAGCTGTAGAAATGAAGCTTTTGCACAGATGTTCACTGACTTGGTCAACATATGCTTTACACATTAGTAAACCAGAGCTAAATTTAAACAGCTGGTCAAATAAAGCCATATGTGACAAAACAACGCAAACAACCCACTGAGGATTATTAAATTCTTAATGTTCAGTAAATATGTCTCTAGAAAAATGGCCGAAATGTCATACGAGCGAAATTCTACATACCCTTAAAAGAAACTGCTTCCCAACAAGACACTGACTGCCTCCTCAATCAATTTATCCCTAGGGGGCGAAGCCCGGTCAGGCCTAGGGTTCACTCATTCATTGAGGTTGTTATGGTAATGTGAACGGCGTCCTCCCACTCTCACACCCCAGGACCTGATCTTATCCCTTTGCGGAGGCGGATAAAGTCAAAACATGAAATGCAAGACTGTAGACTCTGAGCGAGATAGCAAAACACAAACCCGGTCCTTAAGAAGAAGAGCCGTACCATTCACTTACCTAAACCTTACACAATTCAACCACAGCACTCCCGTCACACTTCACTCCCGTCACACTTCACTCCCATCACACTTCACTCCCGTCACACTTCACATCACTCCCGTCACACTTCACATCACTCCCGTCACACATCACTCCCATCACACTTCACTCCCGTCACACTTCACATCACTCCCGTCACACTTCACATCACTCCCGTCACACATCACTCCCGTCACACATCACTCCCGTCACACATCACTCCCGTCACACTTCACTTCACTCCCGTCACACTTCACTTCACTCCCGTCACACATCACTTCACTCCCGTCACACTTCACTTCACTCCCGTCACACTTCACTTCACTCCCGTCACACTTCACTTCACTCCCGTCACACTTCACTTCACTCCCGTCACACTTCACTCCCGTCACACATCACTTCACTCCCGTCACACATCACTTCACTCCCGTCACACTTCACTCCCGTCACACATCACTTCACTCCCGTCACACATCACATCACTCCCGTCACACATCACTTCACTCCCGTCACTCATCACTTCACTCCCGTCACACATCACTTCACTCCCGTCACACATCACTTCACTCCCGTCACATTTCATTCCCGTCACACTTCACTTCACTCCCGCCACACTTCACTTCACTCCCGTCACACATCACTTCACTCCCGTCACATTTCATTCCCGTCTCACTTCACTCCCGTCACACTTCACTCCCGTCACACTTCACTTCACTCCCGTCACACTTCACTCCCGTCACACTTCACTTCACTCCCGTCACACTTCACTCCCGTCACTCCCGTCACACGTCACTCCCGTCACACGTCACTTTACTCCCGTCACACGTCACTTTACTCCCGTCACACATCACTCCCGTCACACATCACTTCACTCCCGTCACTCATCACTTCACTCCCGTCACTCGTCACGTCACTCCCGTCACACGTCACTCCCGTCACACGTCACTCCCGTCACACGTCACTCCTGTCACACTTCATTTCACTCCCGTCACACTTCACTCCCATCACACTTCACTTTACTCCCGTCACATCACTCCCGTCACACATCACTCCCGTCACACATCACTCCCGTCACACTTCACTCCCGTCACACATCACTCCCGTCACACTTCACTCCCGTCACACTTCACTCCCGTCACACTTCACTCCCGTCACACTTCACTCCCGTCACATTTTATTTAGTCTGTGAGAAACTATTTACCAAACGGCCAACAAATGATCCAGTGATCTAGTGACGTGTTTCACATCAACAGAGTTAGTGCTAGGATGGGTTTCTGGTCAGGCATTGGGAATAGGGCTGCACGATCTATAACGAGTTAGCACCGCCATCGGACAGGCGCATGCACAATACTCGCACTGCAGGATGTGGAATACTCAGTGAGACAAAACAAAAGAAACTTTTTAGCTGCTGTATACAAAAAAAAACGGTTCCTGGACTTTAGGGTGTCTCGAATACACAGAGCAGAGTAGTCCCAGGACTGGTGCCCTGAAACTGATTATAGAGCAGAAAAGAAGGTGCACATAAGAGAGTGTTAGAAAGCAGTTTCTCAGCTTTTATTATTATTATTATTATTATTATTATTACTACTACTATTTTTTTTATTATTATTGTTATTTTAAATAATAACAATAATAATTAAATATTATAATAATAATAATAATTATTATAATAATAATAATAATTATTATTATTATTATTATTATTATTATATTAATATATTAATATTATACTTTGTATTATATATTATAATATTAATATTATAATATTTTCTTGTGAGTGAATAATGCTGTTTAAATACTGCTATTCAAATCATTTGTTGAAAATTCCTGAATATTGGCAATATACTGTAAATATACTGGGAAATATTGCAAGGTCAGTGTTTTCCAATATCGTGCAGGCCTTATTGGGATGACACTGTTCAGCTGAAGCATCATAAAACCATAAACCTTGGTTTATATTTGTTAAACCTTCTAATATGATTCTCTCTGGTACACAATAAACCCCTAACCCGAGTCACTGATCCGGTTATTTAATTGTAAAACCATAAAACCATGCGACACTAAACCACTACACTGATGCGCATCTGTGAAAGACGAACTAGGCCTCTCAGAGCAGTGTCTCTCAGCCCTGGTCCTGGAGACACCCTGCCCTGCACACCTAATTCAACTCATCAGCTCATTAACACGTCCGCTCAGAGATGCAGGGGTGGGGGGTTAAAGCAGGGAACCGGCTATAACCTGTGGGGCATGGTTCCTCCAGGACTCAGGGGGGTTAAACACACTGAGAGCTTAGAGCACTTCAGTTCAACTCAAACCTCTAAAGGCTTTACAGTCCAGTGGCGTCTACATAACCCGCTCATAACATCATCCATTAATCCTCCATAGTGTGTTCATGAATGCTGAAATCCACATTCAGAAAGTATACCTGTTCCACATGCTTAAATATACAGTACCGAGATATTTTTCAAAATAAAAGTCCTCATTTACTACTTTGAAAAACTAGGTGAGGTCAATCATTCTCCGAGCAGAGAGTTTATGGTTTGCACATGGAGGAATTCGTCGTCTGCATTTAACCCATTGGTGAAGGGAAACGCCCACGCTAGGGGTCAGTGAGCACACTTCTAAATTGCTGGGGCCAATCATTCTTTGAGTAGAGAGTTTCTGAGCCTTCTTTTTTAAACACAGAATTTGTATTCTGCATTTAACCCATCCGTTCACACACACTAGTGAACACGCTTGCCCGGAGCGATGGGCCTATCCCTGGGGGTTTGGGGGTTAGGGCACTTCAGTCTGTACTGTCAGTTCAGGGAATCAAACCGCCGACCCTCCGGTCACAAGGCTGGTTCCCTAACCTCCAGCCCCTGGAGCAATGGGCATCCTTATCTACGCCTCCCAGGGAGCAGTTGGAGGTAAGGTGCCTTGCTCAAAGGCACTTCACTCGTGTCCTGTCGGTTCAGGGAATCGAGCCAGTGACCCTCCAGTCACAAAGCCAAAGCCATTGTTATTTAGCCTGTCAGTTTTTCAAAAATAAAAATAGGGACTTTTATTTTGAATTATGCCTCTCAGTTAAAACTACATGGTAGTCCATATTTAATGAATGTTGGTTTAAACATTCATGAATACATTGTAAAGTGTTAGATGACCTACATGAAGAGTTATGTACCTACAGTACTACATTGAAAACCTACTGAAGGCCTGTATACACTGTAGAGTACTGTGCCAAAGCCTGGGACCGTGACATGCAAAGCCACCCCTCTGGCCAGTCAGCATGATTTGTATTATTTTACCATATTTATGCAGATTTGTATTGTTTTCTAGTGGTATACAGTGTTTTTCCAGCTATACACTCGTTCACTACCAGGGTATATCATTTTGGCTGTCTAGGACTTTACATTACGCTACATGTCTGTCTTCCTTCTATCTGGGTATGAGTGCTGGCCTGTTCGGGCAGTGTCTGCGCGCAAGGCGAGGTTTAGACTCTAACCTTCCTGCCCTAGCCAGAACATATTCTCAGACGGAACGCTAGGCCTGTCTCTGGATCAGAGCGTCCGCTAAACTCCATAAATGTAAACGTAAATGTTTAACCCTGGTTAATAAACCTGCCCAAGATCTTTTACTATATGGATTTCGGTTTGGCCTAGTGTGACTGCCGTGAGTCATGTTCCCGATAGAACGGAGCATGAATGAAAGTCCGGGGCTGAACAGTACACTGTGTACGGAAACAAAGTGGTCACTGTTGCTCTCCGGGAACATGTGGAGTCATCCGGCGGTATCTGTTACAGAGCGGCGCTCTGAGGAACTACTTTCACTTTCGCGTGTCGCAATGACCCATCTTTCCTGTCAGCCCCGGGAATCAGGAAAGAGGGCCGTTACCGTTCAGCACCTCCCCCACACAGCCCAGAGCCTGACACCTTACGGCCCTCAATAACAGCAGTGTGGTCTTTTAGGTCTTTCAGCAAAGGGTGATCTGTGTGGGGGGGGCTGGGGGGCGGAGTTTGGGCATGTTACTTTAGAGGCCCTACTGATTGTCACCTAGGGTTAACCATTATTCCCAGTCACAGTGATCACCAACAATAACCAACCGGGCTACACTTAGTAACAGATAAAGCACTTTATATCAGAGTAAAAAAACAGTTGTGGTATGTGCAAAAGTTAGGACACCCCACTAAGTCCGTACACAGCTTGCGAATGCTTTTCGAACCAGCTCGGACTATTCTTCTTCTTCTTCTTCTTCTTCTTCTTCTTCTTCTTCTTCTTCCCACAGATGTGTAAATGATGATTAAGGCATGGGACTGTGGGGGGCGCTCTGCAAGTCGCAGCCTGCATGTCCTGAAGCAGTTCGGGTGTATTTTATCTCTGTTCAGCCACATTTGCTTGTAGAGTTTGCTGATATTTGGTGGAAGCCATTTTTCCATCAACCTGTACAATGTTTACTGGGGTACTGGCAACCACACGACATCAGAGCACCCAGCATTAAAGATCAACGGTCTGCTTAACAGTCGGCATAGAGTTCATTTCATTCTAAACGTACCTCTGTGGCCACTTTTCCTTCATCATCCACTTGTCCACTTGTTTCCTAAAAGCCTCAGGCTCATGTAGATGTTGTGTAAGAGATGTTGAGATTAGTGACGAGTGGGCAGTTAAAGTTCTGATCATGATCGTGGTTCTGTTCGGCTGAAGCTCTGGTATCAGCTAACCCATCATGCAGGTCCTTTGACGTCATATGGGGGTTTTGCTTTGCATTTCTGCTCACTGTATAGGCTTCTCGGACCAGCTGCTTACCCTCTGGAATTGCCATCAGCATTTCTTGACCTGCCTGACCCGCCCTGACAAGTCCATTAAGGCTTAAGGGAGTTTTTAAGAGCTGGCCAAACTTTTACACTGGCCACATTTCCCAATTCTTAAATTTGTCTAACCTGTTTTAAGTTCATTGCCTTCTATGAAAAAGCTGTTTAGCTACTTCCATAAAATGATTTCAATTTACGAGCAGCACTCTCTAGTAAGGTTAGATGCCAAAGTAAATTCTGTCTGGCAAAGAAGCTACAGTTACTGTCAGTTTAAAGGAATAGCACCAATCACACATCCTAGCCTGACTCTATAAGACCTAATGGCTTGTCATTCACTGTTAGCAGCCATAAGCTTTCAGGACGACCCCTCCAGTGAGTTCACCATATGGGAGCACGACCCTTTGAAGCAGTCTCCAGCTGACCTGACCACAAGGGCTACCCTCTGGACAATAAAGGGAAATGTGGTCAATTATTCACAGTCCTGAATAGCCTCTGGGCTGAGCCAAACAGATACAGAGCTGACTTGATGCTGACCCGAGTGTTGTGTCAACAGATTCCTCAACAGCCTTTTGGAGGGATGTGGTGACTGTAAATATCTGATGCTCGTGGTGAACATCTGCCAAGAACATCAGCTTTCCGTCTCAACACACACGTGTTCACCCTCTCAGGTCTCCAATAGACCCATATGGTTCCTGGCAGTGTGTGACACACTGCTCTATTTACAGAACCCGATAAGAGTACCGTACAGTACAGTCATCGTATTGGATGCCATACCCGTCGCGTGAATACTACCACAGCACGCATTTGGCAGCAGTGGTTAGAAGAAGACATGAACCAAGGATCTGTGAGACCATCCTGTCAGTGTCACACACACACACACACACACACACACACACACACACATATACATACGCATACACACACACACACACACACACACATATACATACGCATACACATACACACACACACACACACACACACATATACATACGCATACACATACACACACACACACACACACACACACACATACACACACACATACATACACACATACATACACACACACACATACACACACACACACACACATATACATACGCATACACACACACACACACATACATACACATACACACATACACACACACACATACACACACACACACACACACATATATACATACGCATACACATACACACACACACATACACATACACACACACACGCTCACATATACACACACACACACATATATACACACATGCTCACATATACACACACACACACATATAAACACACACACACACATATATATATACACACACACAAACACACACACACACACACACACATTTACATACACACAAACACACACACATATACATACGTATACACACACACACACATACATATACAAACACACACTCACACAAACATATACACACACACACACACACTCACACACCCTTTAAACCTTACATTGTGCGGAAGTGTAGGTCTATGTATATTACAGTGCTGAGTGCAGCAGATTAAGATAAGGCTTATACAAGTGGAGCACAAGAAGAAACACCAGTCTGAGACATTCGGTACAGAGGGTGGAGCGTTGTGTGATTCTATAACCTAGATAAATAAGAAGTGTACTTGCTGATGGGTTATTCTGACAGTGAGTAAAACCATATGTACACATCGTAGACATCACAAACCCTGGTTCCCCTCACCACCACCACTGTAACAGTTAGTGTCTCTAAAATCGGGCATCATTTAACCTTAAGTCACTCTGAATCGCTTTGGGTAGTGGTTTATTTCAATTCCTAAATTACACAAGAATATTAAAACCCCTATGAAGCATCAATTTCGTCTGTCGAGTTTTATAGGCAACACTGTCACACCCTGTCCATTGATCACAGCTCAAAACAGGTCGGCTAGTGTGGGATGATCTAGACCTACACAGTGCTAACTGGTGGGGTATTAACTCCTAGTGCAGAACTGAAGAGGAAACCATCTATAGAAGAAGACACCTAACAGCCTGATGGTTGGGGCCCTGTTCCATAAAGACAACACAGAGGTCAGAGGTCATGCTGTAAGAATGCTGTGCCAACCTGTAGGTGACCCTTTCTTCGGTTCCAGGTTCATCCTTCTCCCAGATCAGCGCCACTCTGTCAGGGTCCTTTGCAACGTGCACATCCAGACAGTTCACTGCAGAGCACATCACAAACAAACAATGAATGGATGGATGAATTAATTAATCAATCAATCGCTATTTACACTTATCATGAAAACCATGCACTCAGCCGGCAGGAATGAGACTCAGTGGGTTCAGTCATGGTATTGGATGCCATACCCGTCGCGTGAATACCACCACAGCACGTCATTGGCAGCAGTGGTTAGAAGAAGACTTGCACCAAGGATCTGTGAGACCATCCTGTCAGTGCCAGCACCATTGGCAGACGGCTGCAGGACTACATGCACACAGACCGTTACCACGACTGCCCTTAACACCACGTCACCGTCACCAGAGACTGCAGTGGTGTCGTACCAGTCTGTCATGAAGTGACTCAGAATGGCAGCGGGTCATCTTCAGTGACGAGTCCCGCTTTAGTCTTGGTGGAGTCGCCCAACGAATCCGTGTGTGGAGGTACCGTGGTCAGCACCAAGATGAACGGTTTGTTACCACACGTCCAGAAGACCTCCGTCCCTACCGCACCATCTGCAGGAACTGTGTGAGGGTGTTCAAGCTGCATGGGATGGATTATCACAGGACACCATCAGGAACCTCTACAGCTCCATACCGAGACGTCTGGCATGTTGGTTCGAAAACACGACGGCCCGACGCCATACTGAGAGACAGACTTCTGTATGTGTAGCTCAATAAATATTGATCATATCAGTCTAAACTTATCACCAGTTATTGATCCTGGTCACCTTTATCTCCCTTCCCAACAGCATCACAATCCCACACCTCCTGGTTCCCATCACCACCATCATGGAGTCAGTGACTTTGTCTGATACTAAACATTTGATGAGCCCTATTAGACCGCTCTGGTTGACTTTTTGTTTAGGAGATAATATTTAATAAAAATAAAATTTAAAAAATTGGTAGACTTATCCCTAAATCTGTTTTAGTGTAGGGCAGTACATAAAATGCTGAATATAAATCTCTTTTATTTTCCAACTAATCAGAAGCGATAAAACAAATGGATGGGCGATAAATCGTGTACCGCGATAACTAGGTAGAAGTATGGCGATACCGCGTGTGGGCAAAATCGCCCAGCTCTACTACGCAAGTAGCGTAAGCCACGATACATCAGGAATATGACAGGTGGGAAACTTATGGATGATTTCAAGGCATATTTCTGTGATACCTAAATGACCCCAGTTAGCGGATCATCATGTAGTAGCCGCCAGCGAGCTGGTCGTGCCATCCTCTGGTTCAAACCCGCTGCACCATTTAAGGTGGAACGGGGAGTTCGAACCAGGGGCTGCCGAATACGGGGCTAACTTTAGCGTCCCCTAAAGAATCCACCTTAAAAAGTGTTCATTTATTACAAAACTTTTTAATCAGTGAAAGTAAAAGTGCTTCAACGTCAGCAAGAAAGTGAAACAGCTACGTCTTAAAAATGGAGGCTCACTTCAAAACAAACAGAAGTCACGGCTTCCTCCTCCTCACCCACTCACCGGAGACATTGAGCTGTCCTCCGCCGAACCAGCTGACTTTGCCCGTCCTCAGGTCGCAGTCGCTGACCTGCTGGAAGTCCCTGCTCCAGGTCAGCCTGTCCCTGGCCACGGCGCCCCAGAAAGTCTCTGGCTCCCTCACGGACAGCTCATATAACTCCGGGTACGACTTGCCAGCTAGCTGTGGGCTCAAGTGAGGGGTGATGGCAGAGAGGCTCCTGGTGCTGGTGCTGCTGCTACTGCTGCAGGTCCGCGGGCTTCTGAGGTGGTACCGTGTCCCCCCGAGAGGGACGCTGGCTCTGTGGAAGAAGGGCAGCAGGATTGTGCTCGTCCGTGCAGCCATGTTTCAGTTCTCCCATCTGCCTGTTAACCGCCAAACGTCTGGGAGCCTCTCTTAACTTCCCTCAGCAAAACTAAGCTAACTGTCGTCCGCGGGACACGCCCACAAGAAACTCCTACGGCAGGGCACGCCCATAGCAAGGAGACTGCTATCGCAGGATACGCCCATCACAAAAAACTACTCTTGCAGGGCACGCCCACAGCACTGAAACTGCTATCGCAGGACACGCCCATCACAAGAAACTACTGCTGCAGGGCACGCCCACTACAAGGAAATTCCTAAGCAGGCCACGCCCGTGCTTGTGACACGTATACCGTAAACAACACGCCGAGGCCACGCCCACATGTTTTAGAGTAGGTGTGGTTGGAGTTCATGGGCGTGTGTATATCTTTTTTGTGTGGTGGGGTGGTGTGTTAGTGTGTGTGGTGGTGCTGGTGTAAGTGGATCTGCCCACTCACTGTCCACTCTATTAGACACGCCCACCTTGCTGGTCCACCTTGTAGATGGACAGTCAGAGACGATAGCGCATCTGCTGCTGGTCGGTTTGGAGCTGGCAGTGTGAATAGAGCCATAGCGAGGACTGTAGCAGTCTGTGGACGGGTGGGTGGGGGGTGATGGGGTGTTAGTCGGGGGACAGTGACGGGTGTACAAAGTTAGTAAATGTCATTTATATCACTCTGTTATTTCACAATAGTTTTATAGTGTTGATTAACGTCATGCGTGAATCCTCGTGACGTAAAACTGTGGCACGTGGCTAGTACATTGCGTTCCTGTCTGCTTACTGTTGTGATCTGAGGTAAATTTAACTGTAACGTTTACTGCACGGACCTAGTTAGCTAGGCCGTGAAATGAGCCCCTGCCGTGCCAACGGTACTGATGATTTAATATTCTGATGAATCTGATTATATTTCATCATTTAACCTTTGTGACAGTTCTGAGTTCAGTTCTGAGCCTCGGTTGTGCTTCCACCTAGTGGTAATTTGGCTGAATTGCAACGTAACTTTAATTTAATGCATTTTGTTTGGGTGGGTTGTTGTAAAACGGAGCGTATTAATAACTTGCTCAGGTAATACATTTCTCTGGCGTAGCTTTTAAAAACATTAAACCCTCCAGACGTCTGTGACTGATTTTGCTGACATGTGAACGATGTAACTATGAAAAAACTGGTTCATTGCAGAGAAACTTACAGACTATCCATGTCTACCACACACATGTAGACATTTACATGCTATCTAATTCATCAGTGAACCTACATGTGTCTCCTGAGTTTATAGATGTAGTGTTTCATGATGCTAAATTTTTACCTAATTTGCCTTAGCATGCCTTGCATCAGACATTTGATTCATAGACTAAAGCATAGGAGCCAAGCATTTCATATCATCATTAATATAATATATATACTATACCATAATCATATCACACCAAATCACTTTGAATGGCTTTTCTTTACATATTTAATATTATATTTCATTATGTATCTGTTTTTTATTAATCGGTTGGGTTAAATTAGACCTTACATACATTTATTTTAAATATGATTTTATAGGTATAATAGGTATAATTACTATCAACTTAACATTGGCAGAAATGGCATTAGTTTGAGTGCAGCTAATGCACTGAAATCCTTCTGTTACATGTGGTCCAAATACAAAATACCTGTAATACAGGTTTTGCTAATAGTAATTATACCTATAAAATCATATCTAAAATAAATGTATGTAAAGGGTATATATATAATTGTGTATATAAAACACAAAACTTCAGTGAGAGTTATGTTATCATATAACATAAATAGAATTAATAATAATAGGCAATGAGTCGCGGCACCGCAGAGAATGAAAGAAAGAAACTTAAAAAAAAAAAGCCAATCACGTGACAGGAGCGCGCCAATCCCAATATAGAAATAAATTAATACAAAACCTTCAAGAGTGTAAATTAGCGTGTAAATATAATTAACAAATATGTAATAAATATCACAGTCCCGAAGAGTTAATATTATTTGATAAAAATAAAGGAAGGAAAAACCCCAAAAATACAAAAACTTAAGCCTCCTCCTCCACACGCAACGTGCTGGTCACGTGACAGTCGAGCACCAATCCCAGAAAAGGTAGGCGGGGCAACCGAACCAAACACAGTGCAGGCATAGCAGAAACTGAGGCAGAGTTGGGAAGATGTAAGAAAATGGACATTAAACTTTATTACTGTAACACCGGAGTAGCGTGTTTCGGGATGTCATGTGTCTGAGAAGCGCTACGAGCGCGAATGGTCCTTCATTTGGACCAGGAACTCAGTAAACAGGCTCAGCTAAGATATGCAGCTCATTGGCGCTGAACGGTTCAGTCCAGTGTTTACTGAGGAAGGTCTTCCAGTCAGAGAGGGTTTCCCCTCAAACCTGCCTCACTGTGGTGTAAAAGTGAAAAGGGAGATTAGAGAAGCTGCTCACGGCTCGTCCTGAAGCCCAAACCCTCTGCTCTGATCACAGCTCGTTTTAACTGACCCAGCTAGCTAACGTGAACAGCTAGGTAAGTTATGAGGCTCGAGCGTATTTAAAGGGGAATTCCACCAGCATTTCAAAATTTCGGGATAATTCAGTGGTTGAGATGTAAATAAAGTTTTTCCGGGTGGGTGGATGCGAAATGGTTCATTTGCAGAGAAATATATGGGCTTTGGTTTCTTTTCAGTGGTGGTGGTGATGGAAACTGGGAGTTATGATGTATATAATGCAAATTATAGCCATTATATTTACTGTCCAAAACCCCCAGTGGACCACCGTGTGTGTCCTGAGGTGTTTCTATGTAAAGATATAATGCTATTTTGCCTTTCATGGGCCGACATCGCCTACGTGGTCAGTAGGCACTAGATTGAACCCAGTGCGTACTGCTCGACCGGTGAAGCAGTAGGCTCTTTCAGTACGCGAGTACGTAGTATCCACGCAACCTCGGACGTACTACGTCCGCCATCTTGCCAACGTCATTTGACGTATGACGTCACACCACCACTGTAGAAGTCCCGCCACTGATTCATATAAACATCGAACATCGGCTTTAATCGCAGCAAAGTGGTTCATAACGTTACTCTGTGTTGCACAAAAAGTTGTAGATTACTAACACTCGTACAGAGCCGGCCACAGCTCCAGTGGAATCATGGGATAGCACAGTGTGCTGTGCTCGCATACTTGAAAATCTCACCGGAAGCAGTACGTCATCCGGGAAACTTCCACCTACTGCTTTATGACTACTGCGGATTCGGACACACTACACGTTCTTACCTACTGAGTAGTGCGGTAGTAGGCGGTTACGGATGCAGCCGTGGACATCCTTCATGAAGGGATACGTCCTAAATTCTGTTTTGGAATCAAGCTTTATTGTACAGCCACGGTAGAAGAATAGACTGATGTGTACTCAAAAACCAGCTTTCTTTAGGAACTAAACTCTTTAGACGTCTGGTTACCATTAGTACCACTATAAATTGAATGGTTGGATTTCACGCCCAACTTCACTCAATAACTTTGTTCATACAAAAATCTGGGCTCCCATTTTAGTGTGCATTCTGCGATTTAGCCATGTTAGCACCACCTCCCTGGAAAAGTGTTTATCTAATGTAACCGGTCATGTTTGTTATCTGCATGGCATGGTCGCATGGCCAAACGCACAACACTGCAGAGCCAGTGACTGTACATGAGTGAAACTGGGGAACGCTGACTAGACCAAGGAAGTCCAGTTGAAGCAGTGTACTGTGAAATGTCTAAATCTGGTCGTGTCTCTCCCCTAAAAACATTCCAGTGTTATTATTGAAGTCAGAGCTGTTGTTTATCTGTTATGGATTATTTCACTCATAATTGGGATCTTAAATTCTAGGTTTCCCTCTTGAGGAAGGTGGAGCCATGCCTGGGAAGATCGAACTGGCGGAGTTGCCACGCTGGGAGATGGCGATCTATTGGTTTCTGTCCTTCGCCTCCCACCTCTACTCCTTCTATCAGGTTCACAGATTCTCTAAAGGTACTGTCATCCTCTGATACAGAGCGGCTCTATCTAGGGCTGCACAGTAAATAGTTTTCTTATTGTCACTCCAATATAAACCCTTAGTACTGATAGGCTACACAGAAGGCTGCAGTTTATACCATGTGCCCAATAGTATGTGGACGCCTAACCATCACACCTATATGGGCCTGTTGGAGATCTCCTCCTCTGTGCTTCTAACAGCATCCACTTTCCCGAGAAGGCCTTTCACAAGATTTCGGACTGTGTCTCTGGGAATTTGTGCCTATACAGTCAAAAAAAGTGTGAGGTCAGGCACTGATGTTGGACGACATAGCTTGGCTTGTAACTGACATTCCAGTTAGCCCAAAGGTGTTCAGTGGGGTTGAGATCAGAGCTCTATGGAGTTCCTCAACACTAAACCCGATTCATCCATCATGCTGCCAGATAGGGAGACATGAGAGTATGTTTCCACTGCTCCAGAGCCCAGTTCTTGTGATGTACTCATTGCCCCCTAGCATGTGGTTGTAACTGGACACTTAACCCCCAACTGCTCCGTAGGTGCTGTGGGTAAGGCTGCCCACCGCTCTGGGCAAGTGTGCTCATTGCCCCCTAGTGTGGTTCGAAAATCAAATTCAAATTTTAATTCAGCTTATATTTTATGATTTCCTCGTTTTGTTTTTTGCCTGCAGATGGGAAATTCCATCGGAAGCGCTCTAAGCAGTTAGGAAAGTTGTTGCCAATTTACTGCAGGATCCCGAATCGAGCAGCCAGACTGACCCTGTCTGTTCTTTCAACAGGCGCACATCCACTCATGTCGGCCCTCTGAGCAGGGAAAGTTGGTGTGTGAGGTCAGATCAGGGTCACTGTGTGTCAGAGGTTACCAGACTGATGGACAGCGCAGATTTAGCCAGGAGATGGATGAGGAAAAATATTTCCAGAGCACTTTTAGTATCAACATTTAAATGTTCACGCTGACAGGCGGCCATGCAGTTCAAACTTGGAGCTTCCAACTTTCTGTCCCGATCCAGATCACAGCAGACGGCTTTGATGATGAGACCTAAGCTGATGTTAAGCATATGGAGTAGATGGTAAACAGTGACTCAAACACACCTCACCTGTTACCTCACCTGTATGTCATTCTTGGGCAGAGAGACAGTACGTGTTGTACTGGCTGTTACTCAACACTCAACAGCCCTGCTCTGTGATTTGAATAAAGCCAGTCAAGTACTGTGTGATTTTAGCCGGACTGTGTGCTCAATTTTACGATCAGGCATCACTTCCTTGGGCGTCGTTAGCTGTGCAGAGTGAGCGGGGTGAGTGAGTTGTTGTTGTTGCAGAGCTGTTGTAGTATGGTTGGTGTGTCAGTGGCTGAATCCCCAACACCCTGTTCCGTCCTGTGTGGCGCTTTGTGTAGGTTCCGGCTTCTACGACGAAACATTACTCCCGTGTGGAATTGTGTACGCATGGCTGGATTCCAATGGATGTTTATTAGACACATCAGATGCACTGTTGGTGGCAGGAGTTCCTCTGTAGTGCACTATGTAGGGATCAGGAGGTCCTATGAGATTTAGCCAGTGTTATTGCTCAGTACTCGGACGTGCAGCGCGTTGCTTTGAATGAAGCATCTTTATCGGAAATGGTCTGTAGCCAGAGCTGAGCTGCTTTTCACGTGCAGCGTGGGCACCCACGTTGTGTTATGTGAGTCAGACGGAGCTTTTCGTACAGTGCGAGTATCGAAACCGCAGGTTTTGTCCATTTTAACCATGTAGCATGAGCTGTGAACAAACATCAAGTCAAGTCTACATCGAGGCTTAAGCAACTGTTTCACGGCCGAGCTGTTCTTGCCCCTAGATGATTCCAGTTCACAGTAAAGCATTTGATTGGTGTAGATCTGACAGGGCAGTCCAGAAACTGGCTTGTGTAAAGGCGCTACTCCACGGTGTCACTGAGCTTTTCAGTACAACCCACGTATAAGCGGAACATCCGAGACTAGCGATGTGACGAATCCCATTATTGCTCTTTGCTGCAAGCTTTAAGCATCCCGCCCAGTCGCAGTTTTTTTGGGGGTGTTTTGGTGGATCCGGGTATTCATAAATTCCAACAGTACATAGTGCGTTTTGGAATAATGCATGCTGGTGTCACAAGCCCAGAGACCAATGGTACACTGAGACACACCCACAAAACTGTCTAGGGTTTTAATTAGGATCTTGCCCCTGACTGTAACGAAGACACCCTGCCCCTACGTGTTGCACTTTGTCGTGGTAGATGAACCTTACGTAGAGGTGTGTGCCTAAGTGGTTGGACCCAATGAGAGGCCAACTCACCTGTCCGGGTCCTCGAATCACCTTGTGGGGGGGCAGCTCAGTCCATGAGCATGTGGCCGGCCAGCTCAAGGCCGCCATTTCCGGCTGAGCCCACAGTTTATAAGACCCCAGTGATTGGCGCCCCCATGTGGTCCAATGTGAGAATCAGTATCTGGCCCTAGACACTAACTGGTCCTTAAACATCAGAGTGGTTGTAATATAGTGCAGGTCAGTACACAGTGTGTCAGCAGTACTAGTGCTCTGTCCATATCCTTTGTTGGTCTCCACTTAAAGCTGAGCCCCAAGCATGTCCTTGAAATCAGCAGCTCAGTGGCTTAAACCAGTTGTAATTCTTTACAGCCCCTGATACGATCATTTCCTTCAGAGACACTCATATAAGCTCGTCCTCTGCTGTTTTGTCCAGTTGTACTTCAAGGCCTCTACGGTAATTCTCCCATTATCTCATGAATAAGCCTGTCGATGATGTTGCTGTGCCACGTCAAAGTCCATAAGCCATATGTCTTTAATTCTGACACTCTTCAGAGGCGCTCTGCCGGCTGTGATTTGGGCTCGGCCGTTTGCAATCCAGTCGCAGAGCCAGTGCCTCCAGCTTCAAATGGGCTTCGGCGGAGCACCTCTGATCGTCATGCGCTAGTGAAATATTTATCTCTTAGCCTAATCAGTATAGGCTGGGCTTTGTTCCAGCCCCAACAAACACCCAAGCACTTGTCTTTCTCCTCCTGTTTAAGCCTGGGACGTCGTTACTGTGGAGATGCAGGGGGGAGTGCAGCGTGAGCAGGTTTCAGGTCTCATTTTCATGGTAACCAAATAAAACAGTTGAAAAGGGCATTGAAATTTGCCTCACCTGGCCTGATTGTAAACGACTGAGCCAGCAGAGACGGTGTAACTCATCGTATTCATAACACTAAGTTGCAAATTAAACTTCAAAGAGCCTTAGATGATACATTTGAGTGTTTTATGTTTTAGTGTTGTGTTTGTTAGGGTTATGGTTGTTAGATGTCCTTCTGTGTTATCATTGCTGTGCCCTAAACTTCATACTGGCATGCTAAATGGTGTTTTAACAGGGATGCATTTACACCCATCAGCCATAACGTTAAAACCGCCTCCTTGTATCTACACTCCACTGTCCACTTGATCAGGACACCATATAGGACACTGTGTAGGTGTACAGTTCCAGACTGTAGTCCATCTGTTTCTCTGTATACTGTATTACCCTGTTCTTCAGTGGTCAGGACCCCCACAGGACCCCCACAGGACCCCCACAGAGCAGGTAGTATGTGGGTGGTGGATCATTCTCAGTACTGCAGTGACGCTGACTGGAGTGGATCATACACAGCAGGGCTGCTGGACACCTCAGTGTCACTTCTGGGCTGAGAATCATCCACAAACCAAAACTATACTGTGGGCACTGCACCATGGGGCAGCGTCCTGTGCCCACTGATGAAGGACTAGAGGATGACCAACACTGCACTGTGCAGCAGCCGATCGTCTCTGACTGTCCATCTACAAGGTGGACCAGCAAGGTAGGAGTCTCTAATAGAGTGGACAGTGAGTGGACACAGTGTCTAAACACTCCAGCAGCACTGCTGTGTCTGATCCCCTCACACCAGCACCACACACACTAACACACCACCACGTCAGTGCTGATAACGATCCACCACCCACATACTACCTGCTCTGTGGTGGTCCTGTGGGGTCCTGACCATTGAAGATCAGGGTAATACAGTATACAGAGAAACAGATGGACTACAGTCCGTAACTGTAGAACTACAGAGTGTCCCTGTATGCTCAGTGGAGCTTATATAGTGGCCGGTAAGTTTAGATACGAGGTGGTTTTAATGTTATGGCTGTTTGGTGTAACATTAGAAGTGCACTTGTTGGTTTAGGAGGTGTAGTGTAGTGTGTGTGTGTGTGGTTTGGTTTGCAGTGCTAGCCACGTTCAACAGTCCGCCAGCTGCTCTGCTGTGCCCTTGTTAGCTTATCTTTGAAACAGCTCCAGCCAAAATTGAAAGATTAGAGAGAAACCTTCCATGAATAAACTAGTACTTTTCCACCTCCTCTCTGTATTTCGGATATAAAGTTTTTTTTATTTTTTTTTTAAAAGCAGCTTTTAAAGCAAAAAAGTAAATAATTACATTTTAAGACAGGAGCTTTCCTGATTTGCATGAACTATGACTGTATTCAAAATGGCACATTACATACACGTGCTATACTACACACTGCATACACACTGCCCCCTGTGTGTGGTATACAGTACAGTAACAAGTTCTGACCTACAGTGTAGTATACTAATACAGTCACATGACCAGTTACCTCACATTTACCTCAGAGCTGTTATTACTGTATCCGCTGTTTAGAGCTAGCTGCTGCTAACGCTGCTCGCTTCAAATGAGATATGGTTAGCCTAGCTGTTAGCTCCCCTCGGCTATTTCACTCTAAAACTGATCCTCTAAAGCGAGTTCATCTTTTATTAATCTTCAGACCTGTATATTTAACTTTCTGAGGCTCATTCTGATGAACACACACCCCACTACAACCACTACACCCACATTTACCTCAGAGCTGTTATTACTGTATCCACTGTTTAGAGCTAGCTGCTGCTAACGCTGCTCAGTTCACCTGAGATACGGTTAGCCTAGCTGTTAGCTCCCCTCGGCTATTTCACTCTAAAACTGATCCTCTAAAGCGAGTTCATCTTTTATTAATCTTCAGACCTGCATATTTAACTTTATGCTGCTCATTCTGATGAACACACACCCAACTACAATCACTACACCCACATTTATACTCGGAGTGGGCTGTGTTTAGCTCCCCAGTGTTAGCTGTCACCATATCACATGATATCCCAAGAAAAAATGGCGGAAAGCGGGACGTCGGCTCTGTACAAGTGTAAGTAATCTACAACCTTGTGTGCAACACAGAGTAACGTTATGAACCACTTTGTGGCGAATATGAAGCCTGTTTTACAGGTTTATATGAATGCATGGTGGGACGTCTACAGTGGTGGCGAGACATTGACATTGCAAATGACATTGGCAAGATGGCGGACGCATTGCGTTCAATCTGGTACGTACTGACTAAGTAGGTGATTTCGGGCGGAGCTCTGGTGAGGTTGCGGTGCATGATGGGATGCAGTAGCTCCACCTGTATACTAGAACCTCTGACTGGAGTAGGACACCATCCGGGTATCTTCAGTGCCCTACAGGTTTACAGTTTGGTCACTTACCACACACTACTGTTAGGTAGCTTTAGTATGCAGGTTGTATGTAGTATCCCATTTTCGAATACAGCCATACAGTGTTTGTCCTTTTTTGCCCGAGTTTCAATTTGTCAGGGTTTTAAGACAGCGCTGCCTCAGACCTCTGCACTTTTAGTGTCTGAAAGTCTGGCAATGAATGATTCATGTTTGGTTTCTGCTGGTCAGCTCTGAAGGTATTATTTAGGGCAAAGTCGGAATAGCAGTCCTGCACTTGTGCCTACAGGAAATATCAGCATCTCCGGATTCATCTGTATGTATGTTTTACCACCACATGTGCAGAAAAGAGAATAATGGCGTTTGCTACATTAGCTACTGTTCTGTAGTCTTTAAAGGAGTGGTTCAGGAAGACCTTAAATTAATACCCCTTAAATAGAATTGTGTATGAGGTGTGTAGTAGTATATAGTAGTGGATAAAATTGGCTTAGCTTCCATTACTTATAGATACATTAGCCTCACTGCTCTAGCATTAAACCATGCCCTTGTTTAAGCATATGGTAATATTTTCATAGCATAGTTCTTGAAGGAAGTCACGTTTTAGTGGCGTACTCTGGGCCCAGTCATCCATGTGGATGGCCCTCTCAACTGCTTTGGGTGTGAATCCATCCTTAAAGATCACATACACCCCTACATGCTGATTGTCTTCTCTGGGGCAGATGGGGTCTTCCAGCAAGACGATGCAACAAAGCTAGAAATGTCTGACGTTGGTTGAAAGGTCAAGACCAAGACCAAGACCTCCAGGTACTACCCTGTACCCTAAATCCCCAACCTTGAACCCAGTGTGTATATCGTTGCTGTCCAAAATAGCAACTTTGCAGGAGAGGCCAAAACCCAATTGACTTCTAATGTAAGTCAATGGAACCAGACTTTTTCCAAATGATCTTTGGGCCATTTCTGTTGGTCCATTCATTATGAAATTCACACACAGTGTAAACAGCAGCTCATGTGATCAAATGATACATAAAAGTACAGCAGTTGGACAATGAAACTGAAACACCTGGTTTTAGACCACAGTCATTTATTAGTATGGTGTAGGGCCTCCTTTTGCGGCTAATACAGCGTCAGTTGGTCTTGGGAATGACATATACTGCGTCCTGCACAGTGGTCAGAGGGAGTTTAAGCCATTCTTCTTGCGGGATAGTGGCCAGGTCACTACGTGATGCTGGTGGAGGTTCGTCCTTCTTGGTGGTATGCTGACATTACCCTGGATACCGTGGCTCTTGATACATCACAAAGACTTGCTGTCTTGGTCACAGATGCGCCAGCAAGACGTGCACCAACAGTCTGTCCTCTTTTGAACTCTGGTATGTCCCATAATGCTGTGTGCATTGCAGTATTTTGAGCAGTACTGTGCTCTTACCTGCTAACTGAACCTTCACACTCTGCTCTTACTGGTGCAATGTGCAGTCAATGAAGATTGGCCACCAGGCTGGTCCAATTTAGCCATGAGACCTCCCACACTACAATGACAGGTGTTTCAGTTTCATTGTCCAACCCCTGTAGTTAGTTTCTTTTCTTGCTTGCACAGAAGGATGGAGTCAGGAGACTGAAGGCTGGAGATGTTGGAGTAGTTTGTTTCAAGGCGATCGCAGTTCACTCACATCTCTCGTCCTAAGCCAGGCCCGTCCAGTAGAGTCTGAACTCTGCCCAGCTCAGTCCTACTCAGTCGGACCTCGTCCCAACTCAGTCCTACACAGCCCAGCTCAGTCCAAAGACAGAACCTTGTCACAGAGGTTATATACACCGTGTCACCACACGAATGGGTCTGGTTTGACCAGATGGGTCAGCTTATCTCCAAATTACTTTTGACCTATAACCTGTAGGGCCCTGATGGCAACATTCGCCCAGGGGCTCCGACCCCGTCATAAATGCATACAGTTCAGGTTCTGTTCTAGGAATGCAGTTGTTGCCACATGGAAAACTTATACACACTTTATACATACATACTTTATGCATGTGCATTAAAACACTGATATCCGACAAGTAGAAATCGTCAAAAATGGAGATACATGTTTTTCATTGGACAGCGACGATATGTATATGTATATAAACACATATGTGCCTCAACAGGAACCTGAAACACCCTCACGATCAAGTCTGACCTCTGACACTAATTCGCCCCACCGCAGTGTTCCTTCTAGACTGGTAACAACTGATGGGTATGGAAGAGGGATTGTGTACTTCCTGGCCACAAGTCCCTCCCTGTTATTGGGTGTATGATTTCATCAGGTTGCATCATCTTCTACTATAAATGACTTCTTGTAGCTAAACACCTCCAGCCTGGACAGTGTGGGGCTGACGACACTGTTTGCATGCGGTGGGAAAGGGAGACCTAATGGAGCTTCAGGAACTCTTTGCCTTTACTGAATTGCAGCTGATCTCATCCAGAGCGACTCATTAGGGCTTTGCTGTTCACACAGACAGTCCATCCTCGCTAGTACAGAGAGATTAGCGTCAGTACTAGCCTGGAACTAAAGCGCTGATGCACAGAGGATAAACACAGAAGGCAGGAGAGGCTTACAACACAATCACAATGTAGGTGCATTTAGGTATGAGGTATTTAGGTATATCGTCGCTGTCCAAAGGAAAACCGGTATCTCCAAAATGGCAACGTTACAGGAGAGGCCAGAAACCTCAATGTCAATGGAACCAGACGTCTTTCCAAGCGATTTTGGGCTTTTCTGTTGGTCCAATTTTCCTGAAATTCATACGCAGTGTAAACAGCAGCTCATGTGATTCAATAAGGTGTAAAAGTAACAATTGAATAAAATGGAGATACGTGTTTTTCTTTGGACAGCGACGATACGTCCAGAAGAGATAAAGGATGAGACAGTGCAGTTATAATTTGATGTTGCATTAAACATGTAGCTCATTTCCTTTGAAAATAAGAGGCGATAGTGAAGTGGTGGTGTTGCATAGGTCATGAAGAGTGTGGTGGTCCACCATACCCCTGAAAATATGGTCCCTGTAGCAGCAATGGAACCAGAAGGCTTCACAAAGCTCACACCGGTTGTCCAGTCCCAACTGCATGTTGAAGAAAGCCAGGTGACTCCAGATCACCGCCTGGTGTAAGTTCTTCATCTGCCTTCTCTTTGCTTGACCAGCGTTCCTGGACATGCAGGACGTTGTTGCTGTTCCTGATTCCTTAGACACACGTCCTCAGTGGAGACTGATGAATGATTAGGAGACTTGTCAAGTCAAATGAGCTCATTATGTGTTTGTCCTTCAGTCTTCTCCATTCTGTTCATCCCTGCATGGTAACCGTGCTCAGGTTGGCCATTAGGTGGTGCTGCTTCTCTTCCCTGTGTTGATGCTTTCCTCCTCAATCGCTCGTTTACTGTTGGTGCGGTGCAGATTCCAGCCTGCTGGTGCACCATGCAGGAGAGCCTTCTGTCGAGGTGATGAGAGGTCCACCCTGAGGAACTAAAGGAGAGAGAGAGAGATACTGACACTGCAATGCAGAGGGTGGGAGAGAGAGAGAGAGAGGGGGGACCTGTGGTGTAGCTTTGGGCTTTTCTCTGATTAGTCAGCATAACAAGCTGTGAACTGATCCAACGCTGCACACACGCTGCTGGTCGGACGTTTGTGTCTTTTGTAAAGCGATCTCTATTCTGACTAGCTGTCTTGTGTTGCTTGCGCCAGTTGGGGAGCTTGAAGCTATGTGTCCTTGTCCTTTTCAGACCTCCGTAGCGTTGAGTTGTGAGTCTTCTCACAGTGGAAGGATGGACAGAAACACCTGTGGATTGATTTTGTCGTTTTGCTGATTTCTATATTAACTTTATTTAAAATATGATGTCATTAATATAAGTTGTAGCAACAGAACAGCAGTGCTGCTGGAGTGTTTCGACACTGTGTCCACTCACTGTCCACTCTATTAGACACTCCTACCTTGCTGGTCCACCTTGTAGATGGACAGTCAGAGACGGTAGCTCATCTGCTGCTGCACAGTGCAGTGTTGGTCATCCTCTAGTCCTTCATCAGTGAGCACAGGACGCTGCCCACAGGACGCTGCCCACAGGACGCTGCCCACAGGACGCTGCCCACAGGACGCTGCCCACAGGACGCTGCCCACAGGACGCTGCCCACAGGACGCTGCCTGTGACAGTGAGGTGTCCTGCAACTTCTGTGTCTGACCACTCACACCAGCACAACACACACTAACACCCCACCACCACGTCAGTGTCACTGCAGTGCTGAGAATGATCCACCCCCCACATCATACCTGCTCTGTGGTGGTCCTGTGGGGGTCCTGATCATTGAAGAACAGGGTAATACAGTATACAGAGAATCAGATGGACTACAGTCTGGACCTGTACACCTACAGAGTGTCCTATAGGGTCAGTGGAGCTGATACAGTGGATAAAGAGTCTGAGGTGGTTTTAATGTTATGGCTGATGGGTGTATATGTAAGGCTGAACTGTGGAGTCATTTTCATGTGCAGTATTTTGGGTGGGCCTGAAATCATGCCAATCTCAACATGACCACTAGCACCTTATAAGAGAGAGCTTATCTAGCGAGCGCTAGCTCAGTATCCAGCTGCCACACTGTAGACTGTGAGCTCCGGCTCCCGTCACGGCTCTCTGGTCATCCTCAGACAGGGTCTGATGCACTAACTTCAGCTAGGCCAGCTCCATTATCAGTTATGTGGTACTCTGATTAGCCAGGCCCACCCTGCTTGAAGATCGTGCAAGGTCAGCACGTCGAGCCTCCGGGCGATGCATTAGCCGGAATGGCGGCTTTCGGAACAGGCCTAACAGGCTACAGGCTTCTGCTTCTCTGTTAGCTACTCTATCTATCTCTCTCTCTCTCTCTCTCTCTCTCTCTCTCTCTCTCTCTCTCTCTCGCTCTATCTCTCGCTCTATCTATCTATCTATCTATCTATCTCTCTATCTCTCTCTCTCTCTCTCTCTCTCACTCTATCTCTCTATCTCTCTCTCTCTCTCTATCTCTCTCTCTCTCTCTCTCTCTCTCTCTCTCTCTCTCTCTCTCTCTCTCTCTCTCTCTCTATCTATCTATCTATATCAGTATCTATCTGTCTATCTATCTATCTCTCTCTCTCTCTCTCTCTCTCTCTCTCTATCTATCTATCTATCTATATCAGTATCTATCTGTCTATCTATCTCTCTCTCTCTCTCTCTCTATCTATCTATCTATCTATCTATCTATCTATCTATCTATCTATCTATCTATCTCTCTCTCTCTCTCTCTCTCTCTCTCTCTCTCTCTCTCTCTCTCTCTCTCTCTCTCTCTCTCTCTCTCTCTCTCTCTCTCTCTCTCTCTCTCTCTCTCTCTCTATCTATCTATCTATCTATCTATATCAGTATCTATCTGTCTATCTATCTCTCTCTCTCTCTCTCTCTCGCTCTATCTATCTATCTCTCTCTCTCTCTCTCTCTCTCTCTCTCTCTCTCTATCTATCTATCTATCTATCTCAGTATCTATCTGTCTATCTATCTATCTATCTATCTATCTATCTATCTATCCAGACTGAGAGGAACAATGGTGATTCTCAGATAGGTCAGTGTCCTCTGACTCTAAATTGGATTCCTGATCCGGCGATCTAGATAACATGTTTGGCAGTACAAGTCCAGTAGCAGTAGCTGCTACATGGAACGTCCACATTTCCGGATGTAGTTCTAGACGCTGTGATGTGTGATGTAATGTCCTGTTTATGTGATTGGCAGAGCATGAGGACAGCCTGGACAAGGAGGTGCAGCTGGAGAAGGGCTTCCTCATCTGGGGCTTCAGAAAGGTATGAGCACATGGAGAATATCACATGCTGTGCACACAATCAAAGAGAAACCGTCTACTGCAGCACGTGCCCAGGTGAACTCTGATTAATAAGGCAGGTCGCCTTTGATAATTGATAAATAGTTTTTAATTAACAATGCATATCTTGATGACCTTTGACCCCCCCCACTTCTGAGTATTATGCAAACAACAATAAGGGTCATAATAATGTGACCTGACTGTGTAATTGTATACCTGGAAACATGGGGAAGTTTAAGCCTTTGTTGCTAATGCCAGATTAGGAAACAGAACAGTGTAAGCAGCTTATCAGTACCTGTGTGCACCTGTGTGCCTCGTCAGTTCTGGAAAAATGTTAGAATTTGATGTGTGGTGTTGTCGCTTTATGGCTTTGTCCACTGTGTGGCGAAAGGTTTGCTCTACACCAGGTGTTGTTGATTTATGCCCCTCTCGCTGATGCTTGACACAGAAGACTTGTGTCACTCGTACGTGGCTGCTCCAGAGCCTCCAGCTCCAGTACTCCAACTCTATGGAGATTATCCGAGCTGGGAGTGCATTAGTACGTCTGTGTCAAGACTGGGTGCAGTTGGAACATAGAATGTATGTGTGCTCATCTTCAGGACCCCACAGATTTCGAGTGGAGCTTCTGGAGCGAGTGGGCGAGGCAGTCTCTTCTGTGGACGCTGCTTGGTCACGCTGTAGTATCCCAGTTGTTCCGCGTTTACCTTCCTCAGGTAAGCGTCGCTCTGGTTGCCGTGTGTGTGTTCCAGATAAGGTGTACGGACGTTCGTGTGGTCTAACTCTGATGTAATCCCCTCACTTTTGTGTGTTCCAGTGCAGAAAGGCCGTCCTCACGCTCTACGGCATGCTGGCAGCCTGGTGGCTCCTGGGCTCCAGGGGGACAGCTGTTCTGATGCTCCACCTCAGTGTTTCATTGGCCGTTGCCCAGCTGCACAGTCCCATCCTCTGCTGGGGATGCACCCTCCTCCTGCTCTCTACTCTGCACGTCAGCAGTTTTCAAGACATACAGGTGTGTTTAGTGTGCGTTCATGGGTCATCAGTCAGTTCACACAGTAGGTTTATTGAACGTGATCGTTCCTTTACCCCAAGTGTACTTCAGGATGGCGTATGCGAGGTCTGAGGTGTGCTTCTTCAGTTTGGGACTGAAGGCGTGAGGCTAACTGTAAAACGTGGTCAAATGAGAACATACTTCTGCACATTTTGGTTATTTGTATGTCCCAAACTTGGCCAAACAAACAGGAAGTATGATATGTACTGATACTAGTACTGATATTTCAGAAAAGTTACCCATGCCGAAAAATGTGAACCATCAATTTGACCAGGTGTGTTCGAACTTTTGCATGCGTCTTCACAAAGCTGGCTTTGTGGACAAGGACGCAGTCATGCCGGAACAGGATAGGACAGGATGGTCTTCCCCAAACTGCTACAGCAAAGTTGGAAGCACGTTCTTGTCTAAGCTTGCCTCCACACCTACCTTGTTTGGTCAGGACCTTCAGATTTTCCAGTTTGGTGCGAACCAAAACGTCAGTGGTGTAAAAGGAGACTTGGACCCCTGTCTGGACCAGAGGACCAAATAGAGGGGGTCTCTGTCTGGATCATACTGAACCACGGTTTGGTTCATTTGCAGTGTGAAAACACTTTTTGGAAGATTTGAACTTGGATGCAGTCTAATGACGAAAGGCAGGTTACTGTCCCCTATGAAACGATAATATATGGCAATGTATTGGAAAATATAGTGCAATATATTAAATAATACTATGTCATATATGGAAAACAAGTGCATATATTTATATAGTGATAAATATATTACAATATATTGTATAATACGTAAGGAATTGCCGCTTTTCATATATTGTATGTATGGTAGTATAATATATATTTACTTATATATTGCAATATATTTCATTTTATATGTAGACATTATATGTATTTCTCCATATGTGTTTGCATATATATATATATATATATATATATATATATATATATATATATATATATATATATATATATATATATATATATAATAGACATATGTCTATTACATATAAAATGAAATATATTACAATATATAAGTAAATATATATTATACTACCATACATACAATATATGAAAAGCGGCAATTCCTTACGTATTATACAATATATTGTAATATATTTATCACTATATAAATATATGCACTTGTTTTCCATATATGACATTGTATTATTTAATATATTGCACTATATTTTCCAATACATTGCCATATATTATCGTTTCATAAGGGGTCATTCATTGACCAACAGAATAAAAAATAAATCCAGTAGCAGTAAAAATAAAAAGCAGTGCAGGATATAAAGCTATGTTTATACTTGATGTGTAGCGAGCATGCGCATGCCAAACTGACACTGCGTGTGGTCATGCTGCACCTCCAGATTGGCAGAGAGATGTGAGGAGTGTATATGGGAGCTCTGTGATAAAGGAAGCAACATGAAGGATCCGGGAGACCTGCACAAACCACAGAGAAGGAGATCCGACGTATTGTCCGACATGCTCAAAGTGTCCACGATTGCGGACAGACGACGCGGAACTGCACACACGCAGACCAACTAACGGGTTACCTTCTCGCACCACCTGCAGGGTCTTGCACAACACTGTGCTGCCTTAAATGTGCGTAATGACGTCAGGAAAGGTGGTGCATAGAGACGCATAACGTAGTCAGGCTCACCCCCGTCTAGAAACCCATCAGTGTAAAACAAAGGGCGCTGCCACACACAGGAGAGGAGGCCGGGACATAGGTATGTTATGCAGAGTGTTTAGGTGGGCTTACCTCTGCAGTGTGAAACCAACACTAACTGGACCAAATCTTATGTAATGTAACATATAGATAAAGGTTTTGGACCTTGGCCGGACATTCAGGTGTGATAACTTGGAGTAGCATTAACACTAACCTTCAGTGGAACCAAAAGAGGTGACCCAAAACCCTGAGCAGCAACAGCCCCAGACCATCATCCCCAATTCCTACACCAAGAATAGAATAGAGCTGTCCTGCCAAAGCAGGTTTTACTAGTGAACAAGTAAACAGCACACGCAATATACAGGGGTTGGACAATGAAACTGAAACACCTGGTTTTAGACCACAGTCATTTATTAGTATGGTGTAGGGCCTCCTTTTGCGGCCAATACAGCGTCAGTTGGTCTTGGGAATGACATATACTGCGTCCTGCACAGTGGTCAGAGGGAGTTTAAGCCATTCTCCTTGCAGGATAGTGGCCAGGTCACTACGTGATGCTGGTGGAGGTTCGTCCTTCTTGGTGGTATGCTGACATTACCCTGGATACCGTGGCTCTTGATACATCACAAAGACTTGCTGTCTTGGTCACAGATGCGCCAGCAAGACGTGCACCAACAGTCTGTCCTCTTTTGAACTCTGGTATGTCCCATAATGCTGTGTGCATTGCAGTATTTTGAGCAGAACTGTGCTCTTACCTGCTAACTGAACCTTCACACTCTGCTCTTACTGGTGCAATGTGCAATTAATGAAGATTGGCCACCAGGCTGGTCCAATTTAGCCATGAGACCTCCCACACTAAAATGACAGGTGTTTCAGTTTCATTGTCCAACCCCTGTATGTCACACCACAAGCTGCTGGACAGGAAACACCCAAATTAATTTTCCACTGTTCTAATTTTAAAACCTGAGCAGAGTAATTCCACATCATCATTCTCGTATAACAGGCCAACTAAAGCCATGTCACCCTCGTATTTAGATAACCTGATTACTCCTCTCATTAGTGTACACAGAAAATAACCATGGCGATGAAACACATGCTACCACTCCAGCTGACGCTCGCGTTACGCATAGTGATCCTCGGCCATGGTAACCCATTGCATGGAGCTCCTGATGCACAGATCTTGTGCTGATGTGGAGGAAGTTTGGAACTCTGCAGGAAGTAGTAAGGCCAAAGCAGGACTCGTCACTGAAGATGACCCGCCGCCGCCCTGAAGTACTTCATGACTGTCTGGCAGGACACCATTGCGGTCTTTGGTGGCGGTGTTGTGATGTTAAGGGCAGTCATCGATGTGGTCTGTGTGTGTGTAGTTCTGCATCATCCGTCCGCAATCGTGGACTCTTTGCGCATGTCAGACAATACGTCGAGTCTCCTTCTCTGTGGTTTGTGCAGGTCTCTTCCTTTATCCACTGCCGCCAACAGCGTGCCATAGTAGTATACGCATGCTCGGTCGATAAGACCATCTAATGCGACGTCCTGTTCAACTCTTCCACCTGCTCCAATTGCTTTCTCTGAGGTGTACTTCACTAGCCAAGGACGCTACCCACACACCAGCACGAGTCAGAACGGAAAGCACATGCGACAGGACGACCTTGTGTAGTCGGTCATGTAGTCCGTGTAGAAGCTGTCCTGGTGTGGAGTGCTTAGTGTGGAGTGCTTGATGATATACCCCTATTAGCAGTGGGTGTGGCTGAAACGCTGGACGGGTGAAGAAGAGAACCGTAGGAGATTGTAAGGGAGTCATTATTTGAGATTCTCTGCCCTGTTGCTGAGCTCAGAGGCAGATTCGAGTCCCCAGCGGTTTATATATACCCAGTGGCAGCAATCGACCAGCCCAGCTAACGCAGCCCTACAGTTTCTGTCTCCAAAGAAAACGCGGAGTCATATTTAATCAGTGCTCGATCTGTTTATGCAGAGTAGGGTCCAGCGTGGAGAGCCTTGGTTGCTGGAGACCGGGTGTTTAGGCGGTGGAAGAGGAGCGGGTCAGAAAGGAGCTGGCCTGCGCGGCACCATCTGCAGTGCTGTGCTGAGAGAATGTAGATTGGTCTGATACGGAGACCGCATTGGAGACTCAGCTCGTCTGTCTAACGCACACACACACACATACACTCCCGTTCTCTTTCTCTCCGTCGCTCACGCTTTCTCACATACTGCGCACAAGCCACAGCCCCTCACTTACACCATCTGTAAAGTTTAGTTCAAGTTTCAGGTTTATTTATGATTTGCACAACATGCCAGGACATTTATGCATTGGATGGCTTTTACAGTTCCACCATTTGATTAATATCTCTCTCTCTCTGTCTCTCTCTCTCTCTGTCTTTCTCTCTGTCTCTCTCTCTCTCTCTCTCTCTCTCTCTCTCTCTCTCTCTCTCTCTCTCTCTCTCTCTCTCTCTCTCTCTCTCTCTCTCTCTCTCTCTCTCTCTCTCTCTCTCTCTCTCTCTCTCTCTCTCTCTCTCTTTCTCTGTCTCTGTCTCAGTCTGTCTCTCTTTCTCTCTCTTTGTCTGTCTCTCTGTGTCGCAGGCTGTCTCTCTCTCTCTCTCTCTCTCTCTCTCACTCACTCTGTCTGTCTGTCTCTCTCTCTCTCTCTCTCTCTCTCTCTCTTTCTCTCTCTCTCTCTCTCTCTCTCACTCTGTCTGTCTCTCTGTCTCTCTCTCTGTCTCTCTCTCTCTCTGTCTCTCTCTCTGTCTCTCTGTCTGTCTCTCTTTCTCTCTATCTCACTCTGTCTGTCTGTCTGTCTCTCTTTCTCTCTCTTTCTCTGTCTCTCTCTGTCTCTGTCTGTCTGTCTCTATTTCTCTCTATCTCACTCTGTCTGTCTGTCTGTCTCTCTTTCTCTCTTTCTCTCTCTCTCTGTCTCTCTCTCTCTTTTTCTTTGTCTCTGTCTCTCTGTGTCTCAGTCTGTCTCTCGCTCTCAGTCTCTGTCTCTCTGTCTTTCTGTCTCTGTGTTCCAGTCTGTCTGTCTCTCTCTCTCTCTCTCTTTTTCTTTCTCTGTGTCTCAGTCTTTCTCACGCTCTCAGTCTCTGTCTCTGTGTTCCAGTCTGTCTCTCTCCCTCTCTCTGTTTCTCTGCCTCTCCTCCCTCTCTCTCTGTGTCTCAGTCTGTCTCCCTCCCCTCTCTCTTTCAGTCTCTCTTTCTATCTCTGTCTCTTCCTCTCTCTCTCTCTCTCGCTCTGTCCCTTTCTCCGTCTCTGTGTCTTAGTCTGTCTGCCTCTCTCTCTCTCTCTCTTTCTCTCTCTGACACACACAGAACCGTTTACTGTACAGTGTCGTTAATCTGCAGTATCTGAATCTCTAATAAAGTTCTGTCTAGACGACCCTCCTCAAAGCCTCGCCGTGTCCTGAAGTTAAAAATGAAAACTCTTTATAAAGGATCTGTAATGAAGTGTAACGCACTCACATCTATCCCACATTCTGTTCTGAGGCTTCCAGGCAATCACTCATCTCAGTGTCTTTGGTGCAGTAAGACTTTATTTCAAGGGAGTCCTCTGGTGCGGGCTTGCCTCAAACGGCCCCCCATACAGTTCTTATCCAGCCCGCAGGAAGAATTCAGAGACCATCTAAATTAAAATCATCCCGTGGGCCGTAATTGACTGATCAGTCGATTCTTCTGTGGACGTGTCAGTGGTAATTGTTTTCAGTGCATCAAGATGCAGTTCCACTTTGTAGCCTGTAGCGACGCTGAGGAGCCAATGTTAAGGAGGCCGAACGCTTTTGCTCTCGGCTAGCTGTGCAAACTTTGAGCACATCCCATCTGAGCAGTTGCAAAAAAAAAAAAAAAAAACTTATAACCTGGGGTTTATTAAAACTAAAGAGAACGTAGTAGGTTAATTTGAAATGCGTCTGTATAGTGCTGAACTCGGAGTCAGGAGTAAAGAAACGGGAGGTATGGCTGTTCATCTTCACCAACAGCAACATACGACTGTCAGTGTTGATTTCATGTCAGTCGTGGAACCAACACAACTCCTAATGGTCTAGGTATGAGGATAAGTTTTATAAAAGTGCAGCACAGTTGTTGCGGTCAACTGTTATGATTTAAAAAGACAATTTTAACACTGAAAAGCTGCACAAATAAAATTTTATTTGTTTTGTTTATTTATAAAGTAATTTGAAGTTTTTACTTTGTTTTGTTTGAGTTGTACGTTATGCCCTTTGGGCTGGGAAATGTCCCTCTGCATTTTTATACAGCAATACTTCTGTATGTAGGTTCTCGCAGTTTGGGTCCATAATTACAAATATAGCAGCTTGTAGTCCCCGTACAAGAAAGCGGTCAGATTTCTGTACCACCGTAAATCAGAAAAAGTTGGGACGGGTTTGGAAAATTTATATAAATTAATGTTTTTATGTTCGCTTGTTTTTCACTCCAGACGGTATAAAGCCAAGGTGGTTTGTCTGGAGAACCTCTGCAACACACACACACACACAAAGTTGGACTGGAGCAGTCTAGGTCCAGTTCTGAGGTAAAGCGATTATAATAATGACGTGATTTCAAACAGGAAATGTCTACATGTCGTAGTTGAGTATACTCAGGCATGCGCTCTTCGGATTTTGAGTACGGTAATGGTGAACATATGGAAAATTGCACTTCTAGCTGAATGCAACTAGTTATGATGAAAGCTTAATCACTTCCTGTTAGTAAGAAATGATGTCAAGTCAAGTAGTTTTTGTCATTTCAACCATATACAGTGGTGTACAGTACACAGTGAAACGAAACAACGTTCCTCCAGGACCGAGGTGCGACATAGAACAATAGCCCACTGGTAGTAAAGACAGGGAGGGGACAGTGCAGATAGCCCACTGGTAGTAAAGACAGGGAGGGGACAGTGCAGATAGCCCACTGGTAGTAAAGACAGGGAGGGGACAGTGCAGATAGCCCACTGGTAGTACAGACAGGGAGGGGACAGTGCGGGTAGCCCACTGGTAGTAAAGACAGGAAGGGGACAGTGCGGGTAGGCCACTGGTAGTAAAGACAGGGAGGGGACAGTGCAGATAGCCCACTGGTACTAAAGACGGGGAGGGACAGTGCAGATAGCCCACTGGTACTAAAGACGGGGAGGGACAGTGCAGATAGCCCACTGGTACTAAAGACAGGGAGGGGACAGTGCAGATAGCCCACTGGTAGTAAAGACAGGGAGGGGACAGTGCAGATAGCCCACTGGTAGTAAAGACAGGGAGGGGACAGTGCAGACAGCCCACTGGTAGTAAAGACAGGGAGGGGACAGTGCAGATAGCCCACTGGTAGTAAAGACAGGGAGGGGACAGTGCAGATAGCCCACTGGTAGTAAAGACAGGGAGGGGACAGTGCAGATAGCCCACTGGTAGTACAGACAGGGAGGGGACAGTGCGGGTAGGCCACTGGTAGTAAAGACAGGGAGGGGACAGTGCAGATAGCCCACTGGTAGTAAAGACAGGGAGGGGACAGTGCAGATAGCCCACTGGTAGTAAAGACAGGGAGGGGACAGTGCAGATAGCCCACTGGTAGTAAAGACAGGGAGGGGACAGTGCAGATAGCCCACTGGTAGTAAAGACAGGGAGGGGGACAGTGCAGATAGCCCACTGGTAGTAAAGACAGGGAGGGGACAGTGCAGATAGCCCACTGGTAGTAAAGACAGGGGAGGGGACAGTGCAGATAGCCCACTGGTAGTAAAGACAGGGAGGGGACAGTGCAGATAGCCCACTGGTAGTAAAGACAGGGAGGGGACAGTGCAGATAGCCCACTGGTAGTAAAGACAGGGAGGGGACAGTGCAGATAGCCCACTGGTAGTAAAGACAGGGGGAGGGGACAGTGCAGATAGCCCACTGGTAGTAAAGACAGGGAGGGGACAGTGCAGATAGCCCACTGGTAGTAAAGACAGGGAGGGGACAGTGCAGATAGCCCACTGGTAGTAAAGACAGGGAGGGGACAGTGCAGATAGCCCACTGGTAGTAAAGACAGGGAGGGGACAGTGCAGATAGCCCACTGGTAGTAAAGACAGGGAGGGGACAGTGCAGATAGCCCACTGGTAGTAAAGACAGGGAGGGGACAGTGCAGATAGCCCACTGGTAGTAAAGACAGGGAGGGGACAGTGCAGATAGCTCACTGGTAGTAAAGACAGGGAGGGGACAGTGCAGATAGCCCACTGGTAGTAAAGACAGGGAGGGGACAGTGCAGATAGCCCACTGGTGGTAAAGACAGGGAGGGGACAGTGTTAGAGTGTAGTGCACAATTAAGAGGTAGTGACCACTGCTGTGGAGAATACCAGGGAAGATTTGGAAACCTGTTTACTGTAAGAGGAGGAGTGTAGCTGCTGAGTTCTGTGAATAAAAACATTTGACTGATTTTATGACCAGTTCAGGCTGCAGTAGGTTTGATGATGAGATGGAGGCTTGGAGAAAAGGCTCGATGCTCTTTGTGAGACTGAGAGACTTCTCTCGCAGACACCTGATGATGAGAAAGAGGCTCCTGGAGGTGTTAATACCTGAGCTAACATAGCTAGATCGCTCGGAGCGATGAGAAGGGACAACCAGCCTATCAGACTGATCAGTACACACGCTACCCCTCCTCAGACCCACAGAAGCACACACACACACACGCACACACACACACACATACATACTCACACACGCTCACACACACACACACACATTCACACACACGCTCCCTCGCTCACACACACACACACACACACTCACGCTCACACACACACACTCACACACACACACGCTCACACACTCACACATGCTCACACACATACACTCACACATGCTCACACACACTCACACATGCCCACACACACACATGCTCACACACACATGCTCATACACACACACACACACATGCTCGCACACACACACTCGCACACACACGCTCCCTCACACACGCTCGCTCGCTCACACACACGCTCATACACACTCACGCTCACACACACGCGCACACACGCTCCCTCACACGCGCTCGCTCGCTCACACACACGCTCACACACACGCTCATACACACACGCTCACACACACGCTCACACACACACATGCTCATACACACACACGCTCACATGCACTCACACACTCACACACATACACTCTCACACACATACGTGCTCACACACACACACACGCTCATTTAATTCAGGCCTGAGATTTAGTCCAGAGTGTAAATAGAATAAACTGAGCTCAGAGGGTGATTCAGTTTTTATGATGTGCCTCATCATGATGTGATTACTGCTCGCTATGGAGAATGAAATGGATATACGGCTCATTCCAGCCAAAACCTTTCTGCTCAGTGGCATCAAAGATTCCTCGCCAAGTAAAAACAATATCGCTCCAAACCCAGCCGTCAGTGATGATTACTTAGAGGTCCTGTATACTGGGGCTGGACAGTCAAGTCACATTATTATGACCACCAGCTAATGTCCAGAGTAGCCGCTGCATGCAGCACGGACAGCAGCTAGACGGACTGGGAGCGACTCTGTAGGTTAGGTTGTCACAGGGATCTGGAGCCATGCTGACTACAGTGCATCCCACAGCTGCTGGAGGGTGTGTAGGGGATGATCCACAGAGTGATTGGCGTGATCAAGATGGTCTCACGGATGCTCTGTCGGGTTCAAGTCTGTGGAAATAGAGGGCCAGGGTAGTAGAGGAACCAGGACTCAAAGGGGGAACCCATCCTCCTCGGGCCAGCGCCAGATAACGAGACGAGGAAAAGAATGAAAGCCCTTGTTGTCTGTTTTTCTTTCTGGCCCTAACTGATCCTGAGTGCTGCGCAGTGTCGTGACACATAGAGGTATGGTTTATGGGTTCAGGATTAATGCAGCCCAGCACAGGACCCTACAGTTCCTCGTTCAAACGCTAGATAAAGACTGTTGACTTTGGCACTAAAGCACTTGTTCCTTGCAAAATGAAGCTCCTCAAAGCTGTCCGTCCCTGTTTCAGTGCATGTCTCTTTTGTATTGACGAGTTTTAAGCATTGTCTGTGCAGTGTTGGTGTGCAGAGTGTTTGATCTGCACAGTGTTTTGCATATGTAGGGTTCTGTCAGTGCAGTGTTTTGTCTGCATAGTGTTTTGCATACGTACTGTTTTGTCTGCGACATGTTTTGTCTGCGACATGTTTTGTCTGCGCAGCGTTTTGCATATGTAGGGTTCTGTCAGCACAGGGTTTTCCCTGTGCAGTGTTTTGTCTGCATCATGTTTTGCATACGTACTGTTTTGTCTGCGACATGTTTTGTCTGCGCAGTGTTTTGTCTGCGTCATGTTTTGTCTGTGACATGTTTTGTCTGCGCAGCGTTTTGCATTCGTACTGTTTTGTCTGCGACATGTTTTGTCTGCGCAGCGTTTTGCATATGTAGGGTTCTGTCAGCACAGGGTTTTCCCTGTGCAGTGTTTTGTCTGCATCGTGTTTTGCATACGTACTATTTGTCTGCGACGTGTTTTGTCTGCGACATGTTTTGTCTGCACAGCGTTTTGAATATGTAGGGTTCTGTCAGCACAGGGTTTTCCCTGTGCAGTGTTTTGTCTGCATCGTGTTTTGCATACGTACTGTTTTGTCTGCGACCTGTTTTGCCTGTGCAGTGTTTTGCCTGTGCAGTGTTTTGCCTGTGCAGTGTTTTGCCTGTGCAGTGTTTTGTCTGTGCAGTATTTTGCCTGTGCAGTGTTTTGTCTGCGACATGTTTTGTCTGCGTCATGTTTTGTCTGCGCAGCGTTTTGCATACGTACTGTTTTGTCTGCGACATGTTTTGTCTGCGCAGCGTTTTGCATATGTAGGGTTCTGTCAGCACAGGGTTTTCCCTGTGCAGTGTTTTGTCTGCATCGTGTTTTGCATACGTACTGTTTTGTCTGCGACATGTTTTGCCTGCGCAGTGTTTTGCATACGTACTGTTTTGTCTGCGACATGTTTTGCCTGTGCAGTGTTTTGTCTGCATCGTGTTTTGCATACGTACTGTTTTGTCTGTGCAGTGTTTTGCCTGTGCAGTGTTTTGTCTGCGACATGTTTTGCCTGTGCAGTGTTTTGTCTGCGACATGTTTTGTCTGTGACATGTTTTGTCTGCGCAGTGTTTTGTCTGCGACATGTTTTGTCTGCGCAGTGTTTTGCATACTTACTGTTTTGTCAGCGACATGTTTTGTCTGTGCAGTATTTTGCCTGTGCAGTGTTTTGTCTGCGACATGTTTTGTCTGTGACATGTTTTGTCTGTGCAGTGTTTTGTCTGCGACATGTTTTGTCTGCGCAGTGTTTAGCATACGTGCTGTTTTGTCTGCGCAGCGTTTTGCGTATATAGGGTTCAGTCAGCACAGGGTTTTCCCTGTGCAGTGTTTTGTCTGCGTGGTGTTTTGCCTGCACAGTGTTTTGCCTGCGCCGTGTTTTGCCTGTGCGGTGTTTTGTTTGCGCAGTGTTTTGCCTGCGCCGTGTTTTGCCTGCGTCGTGTTTTGCCTGTGCGGTGTTTTGTTTGCGCCGTGTTTTGCCTGCGCCGTGTTTTGCCTGCGCCGTGTTTTGCCTGCGCTGCGTTTTGCCTGCGTCATGTTTTGCCTGCATAGTTTGGCCAGCTGTCATGAGTACAAAATACCATGCAAAGCCCCGATACGATGTCTGAGACTGTTGCAGGCGTCATGTTGTTCATATTGTCCAGCTCCACCTTCAGTCGACATGGGCTGTTTGCTGAATGTTCATGGTGAATGGTGTTGGCTCAAAAAACACTGATCGGGCCATCCCTATCTGAATCCCCACACACACTTCACTAACCGCTTCATATTGTTGGGTAATTAACTTATAATATAATAGACCTACGAACCGTTATGTTTCAAAACGAACAAAAAAAACCAAGTCACTTTGTTAAAAAATGCTCATTAATAAGCTACATTAGCAGCATTGTGTAAAACTAGAGCACATCTAAGGCGCGTCAGGTGTATGTTCTGATCATCATTATTTTAAATAATTCTCTATATAGATATTATGTTTGATTTATTATTATTATTATTATTTATTTATTTATTTATTTATTTATTTATTTATTTGTTTATTTATTTATTCATTTTTAAAAATGCTGTTGATCTATTTCAACCAGACCTGTGACTTCTTTCTCTTTCGAGCCACTTTCGCTCGAGACCCCGTTTAGCTGTCACCCGGGTCTCCTGAAATAAGGGGCGAAATCGTTTTGCCGTATCTGTGCCCGCGTGCCGGCTCTATCTCTCTGTTCCTCGAGTGGGTACTGCGTTATGTTGAGAAGGGCTGATAAGTAGGCCTGGGAAGTGTCTCTGCTGGGGTGATTTTCTCCTCCGCTTACCGCTCAGTTTTGCCTGGAAGCACGTTTAGGATATTGCATTAGATAAACTCGGCAGCATGGAATGTGTTTTGGTGCTGGTCGGAATATGACACACAGGAGCCGGAAGGTGGAAGGAGGTGATGGAGAGTGATGGTATAGCAGCTCACAGGGCGAGTTTGTTGTATTTGATAACATGCGCTTTGTATGCTCCTCTGGTTCATTGAGCAGCCGTTATATCCGCAGACACAGTCTTTTTCTTTTCTCTCCTTTTTTTCTTGTTTTTTTTCCCCCTTTTCTTTCATTCAATCTCTCTCTCCCTCCAGTCACCCAGCTCAGGTGTAATGGCGGTGATACGGTTACTCTGCTGCCGACAGCTCTATGATATATGAAGCAATAAAGAGGAATTTATGTTAGCAAAGCAGCCCGGCTCCTTGTTGCAGCTCCCAGCAGTAGGACTATGTCAGCTCTGCTGTTTACGGGCGTAAATCACCTTATATACCCGCTGCAATGTTGCTCAATTACATATATGGATCTCTGCATATAGCAGTGTAGCTGATCAGTTGAGTCTAGTTCATCACGAGTTCCAAAGTTAGAGCTGCTGTCTAAATCTAAGCTTCAGAATTATACAAGGCAGGGACTTTGACCTCTCAAAGCGGCTCATCAGTTAAGCCAGAGTTACAGGGGTTGGACAATGAAACTGAAACATCTTAGTGTGGGTGGTCTCATGGCTAAATTGGACCAGCCTGGTGGCCAATCTTCATTAACTGCACATTGCACCAGTAAGAGCAGAGTGTGAAGGTTCAGTTAGCAGGTAAGAGCACAGTTCTGCTCAAAATACTGCAATGCACACAGCATTATGGGAGACATACCAGAGTTCAATAGAGGACAGACTGTTGGTGCACGTCTTGCTGGCGCATCTGTGACCAAGACAGCAAGTCTTTGTGATGTATCAAGAGCCACGGTATCCAGGGTAATGTCAGCATACCACCAAGAAGGACGAACCTCCACCAGCATCACGTAGTGACCTGGCCACTATCCTGCAAGAAGAATGGCTTAAACTCCCTCTGACCACTGTGCAGGACGCAGTATATGTCATTCCCAAGACCAACTGACGCTGTATTGGCCGCAAAAGGAGGCCCTACACCATACTAATAAATGACTGTGGTCTAAAACCAGGTGTTTCAGTTTCATTGTCCAACCCCTGTAATATAACTTGGTTAATGTGCTCTTTGCTTCACGAAGGAGCCACCGCTACTGAGCTGTACTGCCCAGTCCAGCTGTTCCTGTTAAGTGCGCATGGCTGTGCGGTTTATTTGGACTTCTATTCTGTACTTGCACCTTGAAATCTGAGGCCTAATCTATACTGGAGAGCCTCTAATCCCAGGATCTTTAAATACAGGATTTCACCTGCTTCCAGAGCCTTACAGAGCATGCTAGCAACGAGCTAACAGGAAAGATATACGAGGATAATTAATTAGGGATGCACCAATCCTAAATTAGGATCGGATATCAGTCCTGATATTAAGTTGTCTGGACCGGGTTTCGGATAATTAGGCCGATCCGTGGAGCTGCTCTATTCACTTTAATTCGTTTGCGATGAGCAGTGCTACTGGAGTGTTTAGACACTGTGTCCACTCACTGTCCACTCTATTAGACACTCCTACCTTGCTGGTCCACCTTGTAGATGGACAGTCAGAGACGATAGCTCATCTGCTGCTGCACAGTGCAGTGTTGGTCATCCTCTAGTCCTTCATCAGTGGACACAGGTTGCTGGATTGTTGTGGTTGGTGGACGATTCACAGTCCAGCGTTGACACTGAGGTGTCCAGCAGCACTGCTGCCACCAAAACCATTTCACTCTGTCAGTTTGTTAGTTTTACTAATGTATCATATCACGGCTGGACAATGTCACTCAGAGTCACTCTGAAGCACATACATACATACCTATTGATCTATACCCTGGATCAGACACAGCAGTGCTGCTGGACACCTCAGTGTTAACGCTGGACTGCGAATCGCCCACCAACCAAAACAATCCAGCGTCCTGTGGGTAGTGTCCTGAGGGCACCATCACTGGTGAAGGACTAGAGGATGACCAACACTGCACTGTGCAGCAGCAGATGAGCTATCGTCTCTGACTGTCCATCTACAAGGTGGAGCAGCAAGGTAGGAGTGTCTAATAGAGTGGACAGTGAGTGGACACAGTGTCTAAACACTCCAGCAGCACTGCTGTGTCTGATCCACTCACACCAGCACCACACACACTAACACACCACCGCCACGTCAGTGTCACTGCAGTGCTGAGAATGATCCATCACCCACATAGTACCTGCTCTGTGGTGGTCCTGTGGGGGTCCTGAGCATTGACGAACAGGGTAATACAGTATACAGAGAAACAGATGGACTACAGTCTGGACCTGTAGAACTACAGAGTGTCCTGTACGGTCAGTGGAGCTGATTGAGAGGACAGTGAGTGTAGATACGAGGAGGTGGTTTTAATGTTATGGCTGATGGAGGTGTGTGTGGGTGGGTGTGTGTGTGTGTAGAAGAGATATACAGTTGAGAGTTTCTGATTTAACTTGGCATCTCAGTTTTGTCCATCCTGTTCTTGCTCAGATGCCTCTTGAATTTCACTCTTGGCCGGGAACTTTCATTTTGTTGCATCACCGTTCTTGGGTGTCATTGTTATTGAACCTCCATGTGTGCCTCTCTCTTCTGCTCTCTCCACAGCGCGGCTGGTACGACTCAGATGAGCGCTACTACCTCTTGCTGTTCGGTATCGCAGTCTGTGCCCTTCGATGTATAAGCTTCAGTCTGGAGCTGTGTTGGAACCCCTCGCTGGTCAGAGTTCCGGACCGGCAACGTTCATCTCCACAGCTCAGAAAAACGAGGGCACTCGTCATGCAGCTGTACTGTCTCACTGCCTACTGCTTCTACCATCCACTCTTCTACAACGGACCCATCATCACCTACAGAGACTTCAGCCAGCAGGTTAGGCAGGCGTGTGGACGTATGTATGAGTAATATGTGCGCAGTCGGAGACGTCAGAGTTCTCTAGGCTGGTTGTCCATCAGTTCCCAACATTGCAAACTGAGATGCACTAAAAATGGAAATTGTGGGCTCATGCCGATAATGGCATTCATCAAAGAACATGTAATTCAGATGGTATAAAATGTAGTTTTTGCAGACGGTGTGTGCAAAAGCATGATGTAAGGATGTTCTAGATAACTCAGAACTTTATAGACCAGCAGCAGAACTTTAAACTGTACTCTAACAAGTACAGGCAGCCAGTGCAGTTCATTTAAACCAGGAGTGATGCGAGTTAGGATCCGAGCTGCTGCCTTCTGTACACGGTGTAGGGGACAGGCTCTTCTCTTAGGAGCCCCAGTAAGGAGAGCATTACAGTGATCAACTCTGCTGTAACAAACACACAAACAAGTTTCTCTACGTCGTTCTGAGATAGAAATGGCTTTAGCAATATTTCCTAAATATTAAAACACTAATTTAGTGACTGTGCTGGGATAAAGAGTCCAAGATCACGCCCAGGTTTCGTACTGCAGGTTGTATGTTATTAGCTAAAGAGCTGAGTGTCATAAAGCACTGTTCTGTAGTACTGGGAATCAATGTTTCAGTTTTATTCTTCATTCAGTCGCAGAAAGTTCGGTAACATCCACTGAGAAATATGTAACAAACAGCTTCTAAGTCTTTTAAGGGAGTAGAGTTAGTCAGAAGGCATGAAAATGTATAATTGCGTGTCTTCAACGTAGCTATGAAAGTAAACATCATGTGTTGAAATGACGTCATGCAGATCACACATGATTCAAAGAGAAAAGCAGAGGCCCTAGAACTGACCCCTGTGGTACGCCACAAGAAATACTACATCTGTTAACTCTGATTTAAACCGTTCTAAAACTGAGCCAGATAGGCCGACCCAGTGTTCAGACGGGGTATTAGAATCTTGTGATCCACAAAATCAAAGACTTCGCTAAGATCCAATAAGACCCGAACAGAAGGTTCATCAGTACATCAGCGCTGAGCCTAAGGTCACTGACAAAACAAACCGGTGCTGCCTCAGTACTATGGTTGGAACGGAAACCTGACTGAAACTTCTCACGTAACTTCTCACATAACTTCTCACGTCACAAAGACTTTACTGGAAGAGGAAGGTTTGAAATTGGGCTAAAATGATTTATTATGGTTGGACCCATGTTATTCTTTTTTAGTAGAGGTTATAATGTGCGAGTATCGTAAATTATGATGCTGATAGGACAGAGTGCAAAATTCCCTATACTGTTTTACAGTGGTACGGTGAAGAATGGGATTCACATAGTTAACCTAACCCAGACATTTTCAATCAAACTAGACAAGTCTGATGTTTAAACCTTGCTGTTTTAGTTTAGCTCTGAAGCTACAAAGCTAATGTTGCTAACAAATACACCATCAATCCTTCAAACATCCCTCAAACCACATCTAGCCCTTTATAGTTGTGGTTAGTTGGGAGTGGAGTTGTGGTTTTTGATAATCCTGAGTATTTTACCAGAGAGATGGATGGAGAGATGGATGGAGAGATGGATGGAGAGATGGATACTTTATTGATCCCGAAGGAAATTTACCAGAGGGACGTGTCTGGAAGAGGTGATGTCCAGGATGAGAGGGGTCAGCTGTAATTTTGCCAGCACGCTTCTGACACTCGCTCTGCTGTTGTAGAAGACCTGGAGTGTTGGCCGACTGTGTCCAGTGATCCGCGCTGCTGTCCTCCTGATCGTGTGCTGGAGTATGGCTCAGTTTTGTGAGGCAGAGGAAATGAACCAGACGGTTATGGATGATGTGAGGATGGACTGGATCAAGAGACTGGTGGGCTTTCCTCAGCTGTTGTTTGAAACTGACTGCAGTGTTCAGCTTTATGGTCCATCCTAAATCACATCAACAAGTCAAACTTCCAACAGTCTCAGTCGTTCAGAGCGGTTTCACACGTAATGACTCTTTCTTGAGACGCTTTCCATGAAAAGCCAGGCGCATTCAATCCTTATAAAGCTGCATTACAGGAATCTTCGGCTGGGAATGTTACCAACAGGTCTTCCTGTACTTTAGAGAGAGAGAGAGGCTTTGGCCTACGACTTACACGACCTGGCCAAAGAAAAAGGTCACCACCTGGATTTAACTAGGCAAATAGGCAAGAGCCTCACATTGGATACTTACAGCAGGGGTGATTATGCTTCAGCTGGCAACCAGCTACGTAACCCTCATTTGTTAAACAACCATGTGGAAAGACGCATCCAGTGGTGGTGGAGAAGATGTTCATCTGAGGACTGTCCAACGCACCAGTGGAAGGACGGGGGGGAACATCATCCTCCAGGAAGGAAGGTGGTTAGAAAGTAATCTTGAATGATGGAGATCGGCTATCACTTGAACATTTGGTGACATCAGATGGTGGAGAAACAGCAGTAGAGCTCAGGGAGATGTTTAACAGTGAAAGGAAGAGCCTCTCCACACGCACAGTGCGAAGGGACCTCCAGGGATCGGGACTAAACAGCTGTGTAGCCTACAGAAAACCACTCGTCAGTGAGGCTAACCGGCTAACACGGCTACAGTCTGCTAGGGAGCATGAAGCTTGGACTCTGGAGCGACGGAAGAAGGTCATGTGGTCTGATGAGTCCAGATTAACCCTGTCCCAGAGTGAAGGGGGATCAGGGTAAGAAGAGAGGCGGCTGAAGTGGTGCACCCATCATGCCTAGGCCCTCCTGTACGAGCCTGTGGGGACGGTGCTATGATCTGGGGTTGCTGCAGTTGGTCAGGTCCAGGTTCTGCAACGTCATGTGCCCAAAGAATGAGGTCCGCTGACCACCTGAATGTCGTGAACCCCCTGGTTACTCCATCAATGGATTTATTCGTCCCTGATGGCGCGGCCATATTCCAAGATGACAGTGCCAGGATTCATCGGGCTAAGATTGTGAAAGAGTGGTTCAGGGAGCCACCACCAGACCTGAACCCCACTGAGAAAGGTACAGGGGGGCGTGTAGTAGGGCTACATGTGTGCTGTAGACACAGAGACCACTGTTTCCCATCACCACCACTGTGAAGAACTGAGTCTGGAAGTTTCTCTACAGTCAGAACACTCTGTGGGATTTTAGGTGGGGGAGCAATTTGGGTGACTATTGACTTCAAGTGCCAGTTGACCAGATAACTGGACAAATTGGGGGTCTTTTTTTTAAGGGCTGCACTTTCTTGCACGTATTTAGCTTTTCGTAATTACATCTTGTAAACGTTAATTCCCTCAGATTACAGCAGGTGTGAGTTATTTCGGGGTGCGCTGAGAGAGGTGGGGTGGTAGCATAGGGCTGCGTGTGATGGGCTCAGGCCAAGGGGCAAGCGCAGGTTGGTGCTGACTCAGACTGCAAGGAGGGTAGTGCTGAGTTCAGTAGCGTGAAAACCACTGCTGTGCAGCCCTGCACCAGAATAGGGCTGTAGAAGAGGTTTTCATACTCGCCCCCCTCCTCCACCCCCTCCCCTCTCTGTTTGCAGATGGAGCAGCCAGTGTGCAAGGTGTCGGCAGCGTGGGCACTGGGCAGAATCGTGCGAGTGTGTGTCTGGTGGTTTTTGGCCGAGCTCATGATCCACCTCATGTACATGCACGCCATCCAGAACAACGAGACCTACCTCAACATACTCTCACCCTGGGCTCTGGGTAAGCAGTGACCTACGGACCTGTGTGTTAAGTTTGCACTGTTTAGAATGAGTCGCATCACAGTCGAGTGAAAGTGAGAGCAGTGACCGAGCTTTCTGTTCAGCATTACGACCAGTCGTCAAAAGTAGTTTCACCAAGTCTGTTACCCAGTACTGTTCCAAAGTCACAGATAGCCATGTTTCAGAATGCATGCCTGGCGGTCCGGAACATCCTAATGGACCTGTAGGATTCCTCTGAAGGTTACGTTATGCTGTCCGTTAGGCGAAATGAGGTGCTCAAATAGAAATGGAGGGGAAAGTCATTGGTGAGCCTGCTTTAGACGTAATACAGCAGATTCCTGTGTGTGATATCCTATATGTAATATATTCGGTTAGGTAAAAAAAAAAAAAAAAAAACTTGTCAGAAAAGTGTGGGATTGCAGAACTATTGGGAAGACAAATAAAGATTACCAGGAACAATAAATGATGATAAACTAAGAGTTATATGATCAATATCTATTGAGCTACACCTACAGAAGTATATATTGTCATTGTCCAGTGAAAAACATGCATCTCCACTTTGTCCATTTTCACTTTTATGCATCATTTGAATACACCAGCTGCCGTTTACACTGAGGTAGAATCTCATAATGAATTGACCAACAGAGATGGCCCAAAACTGTTTGGAAAGACGTCTGGTTCCATAGACTTACATTAAAGTTATATGAGGTTTTTGGCCTCTCCTGTAAAGTTGCCATTTTGGAGATACTGGTTTTTCTTTGGACAGCGACGACATACTGTATATTGTTTATATTGATTGTAAGATATTGATAAGTTGAACATTTATATATTTATATATTTTATTGTGTGTGTGTGCGTGTATATATATATATATATATATATATATATACAGGGTTTGGACAATGAAACTGAAACACCTGTGATTTTAGTGTGGGAGGTCTCATGGCTAAATTGGACCAGCCTGGTGACCAATCTTCATTAACTGCACATTGCACCAGTAAGAGCAGAGTGTGAAGGTTCAGTTAGCAGGTAAGAGCACAGTTCTGCTCAAAATACTGCAATGCACACAGCATTATGGGAGACAAACCAGAGTTCAAAAGAGGACAGACTGTTGGTGCACATCTTGCTGGCGCATCTGTGACCAAGACAGCAAGTCTTTGTGATGTATCAAGAGCCACGGTATCCAGGGTAATGTCAGCATACCACCAAGAAGGACGAACCTCCACCAGCATCACGTAGTGACCTGGCCACTATCCTGCAAGAAGAATGGCTTAAACTCCCTCTGACCACTGTGCAGGACGCAGTATATGTCATTCCCAAGACCAACTGACGCTGTATTGGCCGCAAAAGGAGGCCCTACACCATACTAATAATGATTGTGGTCTAAAACCAGGTGTTTCAGTTTCATTGTCCAACCCCTGTATGTATATATATATATATATGACCCCTCCACATGTATTGGTGCAGCATATTAGCAACCAAGAATTAGAAAATCGTTTAAGAGGACGTTTTATTTAAACCCCAGGCATTTGGCTTACATGACGGCAGGTAGAGATGCAGTGCTGATTTGGTGGCACTGTTTTACCCTGCGATGGCATACAAGCCTTTTTTTTTTTTTTTAATCCTCTTCTATTTTTCCATGTCCGAACAGGGTGCTATGCAATGTGCTTTTCTTCTGAGAAAAGCTAATAAACTAATACCATAATTAAATATGGGGTTTCTTGAATTTAAAATACAACGAAATAAAAATAAAAAGATCTCTGCCCTATACACAGCATTGTATGAGGGATCTGTGTTGATGAGTGTACAGTGGACATGTCTATGAGATCGGGAGGTGTGATGGGAATACAAGATGAACAAAGGCATAGCGCTCTGCATAATAGAGTCATATGACGGCTTCTATGGACCCAGTGAGTTATGAGCCGTAACTGGAGAGCTCTTTAAGATTCAGTCTAAAGTGCGAGGGGTCCACTGAGGTTAAAAAGGGCCACGGCTCTCAGGGGGACCGTTAGCAGGTCTAGCTGGGCTGGCTTTGCTGCAGGATGGTCAGTTACAGGCCTCCTGTGTTTGTTATGTTGGTTAATTGGAGCCGTGTACACCAGCAGTTAACTCTGGGTATTGGACCACCGCACTGAACACGTGACGTTCAATATATTGAACTGACATGGAGCAGGCTTTCAATACGGCCCCTCACCAAACCCGGACACACTTCCATTGTAACTAATTGTGAAACAGTGCTCACGCTTCCGAGCCCTTCTCTCCATGTTTTATCCATGACGTATTCGATGTCTGCAATCAATATATTGAACGGACGCTGTGCAGTTAAAGGGGAATTCCAGCTGCTTTCCCACTACTCCAAATTCCTGGAATGTTAAAAGTTTAAGATGTAAACAAAGTCGTTCAGGTTGGATTGGTGTAAAATGCTCCCTTCTAGAGAAACATAGTTAGAACTGTGAGTTGAATTCTGAGAAATGCTGTTGGTGAACAGAACCCAGAGCTGTTCTGTCGGGTGGTGGTCAGGACTCTGTGCAGGCCAGTCCAGTTCCTCCACACCAGACTCGCTCATCCATGTCTTTATGGAGCTTGCTCTGTGCACTGGTGTGCGGTCATGCTGGAACAGGAAGGGGCCGTCCCCAAACTGTCCCCACAAAGTTGGGAGAATTAAATGGTCCAGAGTCTCTTGGTCTGCTGAAGCATTAAGAGTTCCTCTCACTGGAACTAAGGGGCGGAGCCCAACTCCTGAACACCACCCCCACACCATAATCCCCCCTCCACCAAACTTTACATTCGGCACAGTGCAGTCAGACCAGTACCGTTCTCCTGGCAACCGCCAAACCTAGACTCCATCGGACTGCCAGACGGAGAAGTGTGATTGGTCGCTCCAGAGAACACGCCTCCACTGCTCTAGAGTCCAGGGGCGGAGCTTTACACCACTGCGTTCCACGCTCTGCACTGCGCTTGGTGATGTAAGGCTGGGGTGCAGCTGCTCGCCATGGAAACCCATTCCATGAAGCTCTACACACTGTTCCTGAGCTGATCTGAAGGACACATGAGGTTTGGAGGTCTGTAGGGATGGACTCTGGAGAAAGTTTTTGACCTCTGTGACCTATGACCCTCAGCATCCGCTGACCCTGTCATTGTACGTGACCTTTCACTTCGTGACTGAGTTGCTGTCGTTCCCAATCACTCCCACTGTGTTCTAATCCCACTGACAGTGGACTGTGGAATATTTAGCAGGGAGGGAATTTCACGACTGGACTTGTAGCCCAGGTGGCATCCTATCACGGTACCACTCTGGAATTCTCTGAGCTCCTGAGAGCGACCCATTCTCTCACTAATGTCGGAGCAGTCTGCATGGCTAGGCGCTTGGGTGTATTCACCTGTGGCCATGGAAGTGATGGGAACACCTCTCCGAACATTTTATTAGAAACTGCTAACGACACTTCTTATCTGTTCTATCAGCTTTGCTTCTCATACAGGCAGTTACAGTCACTGACAGTGCTCCGTGCTTCCGTCTCCGGAATCCTACAGTCCGTGTTCATGTATGACCGTGTGTCGCACAGAGCCAGAACCTGTACCAGAACCTGTACCAGAACCTGCAGAGGAGAGTTTGTTTGGATCAGTAAACCTGCGGTACTGTACGTTCCCCCATACAGAGTGCCTGAGGGCTCTGTGCGCTCGGAGCGTGTGCAGGATCAGTCGCTCAGGCTGCTGACTGCGTTCTGTCTTATTAATAATCCAGCGCTGAGGAGAGGTGCGGGTGGGTGTAGCTGGAGTCTCTGGAGGGGCCGTGTGTGCATATGGGACACTCTCTGCGTTTATGGGTGTAGCACGCAGAGCTGTCACACTCTCCGTTCCTTCCTTTCACACTCCTAGTCCTGTGTGCATTCCTTCTCTTTCTCCTCTTTCCCTTCCTCCTCTTTCTCTTCCTCCTCTTTCTCTTCCTCCTCTTTCTCTTCCTCCTCTTTCTCTTCCTCCTCTTTCTCTTCCTCCTCTTTCTCTTCCTCCTCTTTCTCTTCCTCCTCTTTCTCTTCCTCCTTATTCCCTTCCTCCTCTTTCTCTTCCTCCTCTTTCTCCTCCGTTCCATCCTTTCACACTTTTAGTCCTGTGTGCATTCCTTTCCTTCCTCCTCTTTCTCTTCCTCCTCTTTCTCTTCCTCCTCTTTCTCCTCCGTTCCATCCTTTCACACTTTTAGTCCTGTGTGCATTCCTTCCCTTCCTCCTCTTTCCCTTCCTCCTCTTTTCTCTTCCTCTGTCTTTCCCTTCCTCCTCTTTCTCTTCCTCTGTCTTTCCCTTCCTCCTCTTTCCCTTCCTCTGTCTTTTTCTTTTTTCTTCCTCCTTCTCTCCTCCTCTCTTCTTTCCCTTCTTTCTTCCTCCTCTCTTCCCTCCTCTCCTCTCCTCTCTTTCTCTCCTCTTCTCTCTACCTCTCTTTCTCTTTCCTCCTCTTTCTCCTCTCTTCTCCTTCTCATCCTCTCTTCCTCCTTCCTCTTTCTCTCTCTCTCTTCTCTTTTGTCCTTCCCCTCTTTTCTACATCTCCTGTCTTTCCTCTTTCCTTCCTCTTTCTCTCTCTTCCCTTCCTCTGTCCTTTCCTCCTCTTTCTCTTCTTCCTGACCTGTCTTCTTTCTCCCTTCCTCTTTCTCCTCCTCCTCTTTTTTTTTTTTCTCTTCCTCCTCTCTCTTCCTTCTCTTTCTCTTCCTCTGTCTTTGTGTTGCTGTTGCTGCTTGTTCTTAGGAGTCACTTCATTTCATCCTCTTCTCTCTGTTTTTCATTGTTCCTCACTTCATCTGCTCCACCTCCGTCTTTCGGTCACACTCATTCTGTCTCTCTCAGCTTCACCTCACTTTGTCTTTCTCTCTATCGCCCCACTCGTCTTTTTTAGTCCCTCTTTTCTCTCTCAGTCTATCAGTGTGAAACGCTCCACTTTTTATGGCTTTGGGAAAGGTTTATAGACGTTTCGCTTCTTCCTTAAACATTACTCTCACTCTCTCTCTCTCTCTCTCTCTCTCTCTCTCTCTCTCTCTTTCTTACTCTCTCTCTCTCTTCTCTCTCTCCCACCTCTCTCCCACCTCTCTCTCTCTCTCTTTCTTTCTCTCTCTCTCTCTTCGTCTCTCTTCCATCTCTCTTTCTCTTCTCTCTCTCTCGCCCTCCTCCCCTCCTTCTGTTCTCTTTCTTTCTTTCTTTCTCTCTCTCTCTCTCTCTCTCTCTCTCTCTCTCTCTGTCTCTCTCTCTCTCTCCCCCCCTGTAGGTGGTTTGGCTCTCGCTGTGGTTCAGTTTTTCTACGTGAAGTATCTGGTCTTGTTTGGCGTGGCGTCTCTTCTAGTCACCCTGGACGGGCTGGACCCGCCCCCAATGCCCCGCTGCGTCAGCATCATTTACAGCTTCCAAGGGATGTGGAGGTGAGACACACACACACACACACACACACACACACAGGCACACACTCGAGCACGCTGTCCGTCACACTCGCCCGTCTTACCTGGCGTTTCTTCTGAACAGCACCTGACTCCGACTTTTCATACTTCCTTTCCATCCAGCAGAACTGCTGTCCAAGTGCACATGCATGACCTGCAGGGGGCAGACCTGCTCCATGTTCACCCTCAGCTGTTACTGTAAAGAGATGCACCCTGGAGACCCACGCTCCCCCCACTCATGCGCACACATACATACACTCAGATAAATACAAGACAGCCACATGTAAAATTTATGCTGCGTGTTAACTATTTTATATCACCGCGGTCATAAATAGCTGCAGCACTCGTGCCGCTGTGCCGTGTCAGTTAAGTGCGTCCTCAGTCAGAGTCTTGGGCGGGCGGCTGGGCTCTCCCGTGAGGAATTATAGAACATGCTCATACATGCGCTGCTCCTACGGCCTGATTGAGTTTTCGTGCTAAAAGCCTGCCATAATTCCAGCCGTGCCGTCAGAGACGTAGCAGCCTTCTAGGTAATACAGGTTCTACAGCGTTCTAGGTTTTAGTGTAGGGGTTCTAAAGCCGTATAGACTTGGTAAGATATTCAAGAGTTTAATCTAAAGCTCATGCTGGAGTTTAAGCCGCTATTGGGAGAGTTCCAGAGCACTGTAGACAGTGGACTGAAATGTATGGGTTCTACCGAGTTCTAGACTTTATTGTAAATAATCTAGAGCATTCTAAAGTTTATCATGATTCTAGAACGTTATTTTCATGATTCCAGCGCATATATGTGTCAGTTCTAGGCTCTCTTGCAAACCGAGCGGTTCTAGAGCGTACTAGAATACAGATGTTGTCACAAAGCAGCTTTACAAAGAACCTGGTGTCCGAGCTCCCAGTGAGCGAGTCAAGGGCGACAGAGGCAAGGAGAAACTCCCTCGGTTCAAAAGAACGAAACCTCGAGAGGAACCAAGACTCAAATGGGGAACCCACCCTCCTTGGGTCAACACCAGATACAAGACAAGCATAGGAAAGGAGTGTTCAGTGTTTGTAGGGTGGAGGAATGAGTGTCTGATTAGTCTGTAGTTAAGTAGCTGGGTCATAGGATGGGTCAGCAGAACGCAGGCCAAGCTTCCACAGTGCAGGACAGCCAGGAGCTCCATGGTGGTTAAAGGCGAGCAGTGGCTCCCAGTCAGAGCAGATGTAGCAACAGCATCAGACCGCACAGGATGGGCAGCAGTTCAGCTCAGAGGGAACAGACAGACTGTCAGCTCTGACAGAAGACCTGAACACACTGTATGGTGTTAACAGAGTGCAGCAGTGACTCCGGCAGGCCTGAAGAGCAGCGGGACGACAGCACCAACACTCCCAGCTTACCCAACACTCTCTGTCAGTAGACCCCTAGACCTGCACCTCTTATCTATCAGAAAGAGAAAAGCTAATTACCAAACGCACAACTAAACAGGTCGGTTTTAATCCTGGACTTTCAGATTGAGGCTGTGTCTGAGTCCCGAACACTGACTGGTAGAGCCTTCTATATTTAAATCCTGCGCTTCTAGAGCTTTCTATAATCTTATTGCTTGTTTAAAGCTTTTGCGTTTAAGAGCATTCTGGTGTGCTAGTATCTTCTGGATTGCTGAAGTCTTGATTCTCTGAGTTGTAGAGCACTGCAGACTAGTCCTAAACATTTCAGTATAGGAAATTACAAGAATTCTAGATTAAAGTGTTCTAGACATCGTCATCAGGATTCTACAGCATCAAATTATTAACTGTAGTAATGTCAGAGCATGATATACTTAAATACAGGAAGTTACAGAGAACTAGAGATTCAGTGTAGGTAGTCTATTCTAGAGTTTAAAGTCTGAGTATGTGTGTTGGTTTAATTTAATGAATTGAATTAATCTAGAAAATTTGGGACTTTCTGGACTTTGGACTAGGGCTTTTTCTTTTTGAGCATTTCAGAGCATTCTAAATATTATACATATTATAAAATATTATTGTTCTAAATAATAAAACCTGGAGGAAATATTCACAGTGTTACTCCGTGGGTTCTAGAACATTGTAGACTGTAGTCAAGACATCCTGGGAATTACAGATATAATAAGATTTTAAGAATTCTAAATTGAATGTGTGAGTGTTTAGTTTTTCAGGTTTTTAGTTTTTAAGTTTTAGTTCTTTGTTCCTACTGTAAAGACTAGCATTCTAGACTCTCGGGTTTAGGATTCTAGAACATTGTTTACATATTGTAGTGATTCCAGCTCATAGTATTCTGTAATCTAGGGATTCTACATCGCTCTGGTGTATACTTTATTGTAGAGATTCTAGAGCACAGTAAGTGTAAAGCCAGAGAGTTTTTGGAGCACTAGTGTACTAGGTCATTGTAGACTTTGATTTAGAGGTTTGAGATCATTGTAGACTTCACATCCCAGACTTCTAGAGCATTCTCCTAGATAATTCAGTGCTTCATTCTGTGGACTCTAGAGCCCTGCTGGCTTTACTGTAGGGCTGGGGTACCCAATCTTATCCGCAAAGCATTCTGTACTTCGGTTCTGGAGTTCATTTTAAAGTTTGTGGATGTTCAGAAACGTTCTAGAGTCAGCTAAGGCTTTTAGAGCAGTGTCTGTGCCTTAACACAGTGTCGCTCTGTCTGTGATGTGATGTAACACATGATTCGGCAGTGGATAAAAGACGGGACATACCAGCGACATGAAGGACCTGAGAGATCTGTACGAAGCATGGAGAGGTGGAACCGGCAATGCTACGGCAACTGCCTTCAACACCACATCTCCAGACGCGTCGCCGCCTTCTCTGGGCCCCTTTGATTTAGAGGTTTGAGATCATTGTAGACTTCACATCCCAGACTTCTAGAGCATTCTCCTAGATACTTCAGTGCTTCATTCTGTGGGCTCTAGAGCCCTGCTGGCTTTACTGTAGGGCTGAGGTGCAAAGGGCCCGTGTGGCAACCAAGCAGGAGCTCACCTGCTTCTACCTGATTCATCAAGTGCTCAGCCTTCAGACGACAGATCACATGATCCCCTGTTTGGTTGGAATGACGACCTATAGCCACATCAGCCCTTGCCGGTAAGATTGGGCACCCCTGCTCTAGGGTATCCAGGCTATACAAGGCTTTAGTCTAGGGGCTCAGAGCATTCTGTACTTCGGTTCTGGAGTTCAGTTTAATGTTTGTGGATGTTCGGAAGCGTTCTAGAATCTGCTAGGGCTTTTAGAGCAGTGTCTGTGCAGAAGTGCCTTAACACAGTGTCGCGCTGTCTGTGATGTAACACATGATTCAGCTTATGAAGGGCTTTATAATTAGCAGACGAGTGTGCTGAAGCAGGTGTGTTGGAGCAGGCAAACACGGTGCAGCTGCAGCAATGGGGAACTCGGAGCTACTACAGCACAGCATCATGGATTAGTTGGACCATTTCCTGGGGGTCTGTACACCACCAAACAGTTGGACCCACCTACTCGGGGGATGTTAACTACATTTTTAATATTGTTTAATATTTTGTAATAATAGTGGAGATCTGCTATTATGTGGCTTATTTAGAGGAGTAATGAGATACACGGTTCAATGCCACTGCCCTGAACATCTCTGAACCATCATGGCCACATTATGGCCACAGGCGAATACCTGGTCATGCATACTGCTTCTACACGCATTAGTGAAAGAATGGGTCACTCCCAGCCCTACAGACCTCCAAACTTCATGAGGCCTTCAGATCAGCTCGAGAACAGAGCATAGAGAGCTTCATAGAATGGGTTTCCATGGCCAAGCAGCTGCCTCCAAGCCTTACATCACCAAGCGCAATGCAGGGTGGAATGCAGTGGTGTAAACCACATCGCTACTGCACTCTAGAACAGTGGAGACATGTTCTCTGGAGTGACCAATCACGCTTCTCCCTCTGGCAGTCTGGGTTTGGCGGTCGCCAGGAGAACGGTACTTGTCTGACTGCACTGGGCCGAGAGTAAAGTTTGGTGGAAGAGGCTGTGTTTCAGGAGTTGGCCTCTGCTCCTTAGTTCCAGTCGGGATGGCCCCTTGCTGTTCCAGCACGACTGCGCACCAGTACACAAGGCAAGGTCTATGAGTTGATGAGCTTGGTGGAAGAACTTGAGTCCTGACCTCAACCCGAACCTTTGGGGATGGATTAGAGCGGAGACTGCGAGCCAGGCCTTCTCGTCCAACATCAGCATCTGACCTCACAACAGTGCTTCTGGAAGAATGGTCCCGATGAACAGAAGCGGTGAAGCTGTTATAGGGTGGGCGGACATCGTATTTAACCCTATGGATTAAGAACGGGATGTCGCTCAAGGTCAGATTTGTGTAAAGGCAGACGAGCATATACTTTTGCCAGTATGGTGTATGTGTTATTCGATAACTCTACGACCACCAGCCAGTGGCCACTCAAGGGCCCATGGGAATAGGCCGCTGTTTGGTGAATGATGATGTCTAATATCCTCTGGAACATAAATAGTCTGTACTTAATTGCCACATTAAATAAACCAACGGTGGTCTCTGACAGTGCTGTAATTATGAAGCTGGAGGGCGGACGGTTATAGTGGGCGAAAGGTTGTTTGTGCATACGCACCAACATATGGGTAAGAGACGACGTACAAAGAGAAAGAGAGAGAGAAAGGAAAAGATAAACGGCTGTTGTGCAGACGGGTAGCTGACTTGGCAGCTGTGGATGTGGCAGACACACCGGGGTATTGAAGCTCTACTGTAGTTCCTGTCTCTCAGGCACGCTCGCACTCTCACTCAGGTTCCCCGTCGCTTACGCTCTCTCTCTTCTCGTCTCGCTTCTTCCTCTATCTCTCCGGACACACACCGTCGCCTGAGCCAAGAGGAGACAGCGCTTCACGCAGCAGCGAGGCAGAAAGGAAGCGCAGAGGAAATGAGACAGAGATGATTACTCTAAAGCTCAGAAAGAGAGATTTCTGTAATCTGTGCTTCTTGCTGCTCGTCATTCTAATGACAGGAAACTTTGTAACTCACCCTTTGTCTGTTCAAGTGTACCAGAGAGGAGGCGGAGAAAGTCGGGTACTTACGGGTGCTGCTCTTTCTGAAAAAGCATGGCAGTGGAGAAAAAGAGAGAAGAGAGATGGATAGATGTGATTTGCACTACGCATGCGCGTCACGGGTTTGGACTGTGTTAGGTGTATGTACACCACCCGATCTGTGCTCCCATTTTTTCACAACAGTGTATAACCAGTTTAGCTTTGGATAGATCATTCGGATATTGCCAATATGTACGCTCAGCGTAGCCAGAAGGAAGCAGCTGACTGGAATGAAACTTGGTGGGTAGGTTTGACATTGTGAGACATGCTCACGCATGTGACCCAAGCAAGGACGGGTCTTCTCGCTGTGCCTGACTGACTGTATAAGGTCGTCCTGTTGTGTTTGCTTTCCATTCTAACTCGTGCTGTTGTGTTGGAAGCATCCTTTGCTAGTGAAGTATACCTCGGAGAAGAGTTCCCAAGCAATTCGAGCCGTTGGAGAAGTTGAAGAGGGCTTACATCGTAGGAAGGATTGCACAATTTCACAAATTGCACACAACCGGTCATCCGGTTACTACCATAGCATGCTTTTGGATAAAAGACGGGACACACCAGCGACATGAAGGACCTGAGAGATCTGTACGAACCATGGAGAGGTGGAATTGACAGCGCTACGGCAACTGCCTTCAACACCACAGCTCCAGACGCGTCGCCGACTTCTCTGGGCCACTTTTAAGATGGACTACGGTGAATTAGAAAAGTGTCATGTTGGCCAACCCTATAAAAAGGCCTTTGGGAAATCATGGACAGCATATTCTTCAGGCAAAACAGGACCACCCAACTTCACATCAACACACAGCTCAAAACGATGTGTTGGTTGCATGGTGTATTATGAGAATGGGGGGCTTTGCCATCTTTGTTTACCATCTTCCCGGTTTCACCATCTAATATATATTGTCTTTGTAAATAAGGGGTTTAAATGATTTGTATTGTATTGTATTATTATTTTTATGATTATTATTTATTGTTGTTTTGGACAAGAAGCTTATATAGACCAAGCTAGTTCATAATCCACTGAACACCTCTCTTGCCCACCAAGAAGAATTGTAGGGCGACCACCACACAGTGATTTCTAGAGAACCTGACTGGTGCTTCATATGGACTAAAGTGCCTCTGTAATTTCCCTGGCTGTAGACATCAGTGTTATACAACAGGCACTACTCTCAGTAACAATAACACCACAGCATGGGCGTATCTATTACCAGTTTTTATTCCATTAGCACGACGTACATGGGAACAGGATGACTGTTGCTGAGAGCGCTCTGAATTCAGACCAATTACCGAAGGCCGTTTGCTCTGCAATTACTGTCAGACTGTAAAACAGCTCCTGACGGCTTCACACTGGATTAAAGCCATAAATCCTGGAGGTGATCGCTTAAATCACTACGGTAGCTCCTCAACTATAACTAATGCAGCTCAAACACAGCTTTAGATATGGTCCCATCATAAATCTCTGGATGTGTGTGTCTGTGTGGGGAGTAGCCAGTTTTCCATGACCTGGTTTCATTGGCCGAGCAGATGGAAGGTGACTGGTTGATCCGAAGACGCTGTTCATTTAGCCCTGGACCAATCTGCTCAGTCTGGCCCATTGCCTCTATAATAAGACACAAAAGGAGGTCCAGAATTCGCAAACCGGCATGCCTGTATGCGACGGGATGTGGATAGTTTCCAATGGAACCATTGAGGCTTCATGCTGTATGCAGTAAACCTAAGTGACCTGATCCTACATCACTGCTTTGGGGATGAGGAAATAAGTCTAGCAGTGCTGATCTGTGCGGAGGTGCGTTCCTGTGTTCTGAAGTTTGATCACCGTATTCTTTCGATGAATTCCGCTAATCCAGCACAGACTCAGCAGTGTAATTTGGCTTAATTTGAAGGCTCTTGCTAATCTCTCAGCAGAAGGGCTTTGTCATTGTGGTCTAGACCATGGAAGCAGCCACTGTTCCTAAGTATCTAGGCCATGTTGTGCACTAGAGAGGAAACCAAAGTTTCGGATAGTCATGCGAGTTAAAGGCGATATAACGCCTGTTATTCTCAGGTTAATGAAATATCTGTGGCAGGCTTAGATCATGCACCACTAGGGCTGCCACCCGTCCCATAAAATATGGAATCGTCCTTTATTTGGCAATTAAGTGTTGAATGATACACTTTCGTCCGTATTTCTTTAAATGTCCATAAATTTGTTCCGTATTTCCGGAAATGCCCATTCCCCCCACCCCGGACTCCGCTCCAATACGGGACGCGCTTGGTTCCGTATTATCGTAAAAGTCCGATAAACATCACACTCTCCCCCAAACACCCCCACACACCCCACACACGGAATCAGATCAAAAACGGGACGTGTTTTCGAACACGTCACTCACACATGACCACACCCCACCGTCCTTTATTTTCATTTCTGAAAGGTTGCAACCCTCCTTTTCCCCGGCCTTAACCCAGTCCTGTTCAGAATTTGAAGCCTGGTCCTGAGCCGTACCCCGCCCCATCTTCCACGAGGCATGTTGGCACAAGTGCGTCTTTGCACTACCATAGCAAGAACCACTCTGCCGACTCTGTACCCATTGTCTCATGTTACTCTCTTTTTGTTCACCTGTTGATCAGACGAAGTTCTGATCAACAGGTGAACAATAGGGTTGCCTTCTGCGAGCTTCTTGTTCGAAATGTTCAGCCCACCTTAGACAATGCAGTATATAACACTATATTCGTCTGAAGTGCCAGAACGTAGCTACTGCAGCATTTAAGGTAGAATGGGAGATTTTGGACAAGAACCAGTTCCTGTGCTTAGCTTCCACATAATGCTAACGGTTCTAGTCCCTTGCAAGAGAAAAAAAATTGTTAGTGGAGCTATCGTCAACTGATAATCAAATCAAAGGTTCTGGTCAAAATACGAATCATCTTGTGTGTTTAAGGTGGTAGTACCTTCAGGCACCTGTAGATGGCATGAGGGATGCACGAGGATGATGGAGCTATTAATACCTGTGGGGTGTGAGTGACGGGATCCATAGATTGGGAAGAGGTGCTACAGTGCAGGAAATGTCTCGGTCCATGTGTGGAAAATGGCTCCAGAGCAGATGTTAATGATTGGCTAAGAGGAGGGACTGCATGTGGGCGTGGCCAAAGGCCATAGTGTGAAGGAAGTAGCTGAATCTGCAGGTGTATGGAAGCGTATGGTCATACGGGTCTACCAGCAGTGGCTAAAATCCCAGTCTACAGGGAATTCTCCTCGGAACTGTACCAGGGAAGGCATCCACCAAGGTATTAGGTACGTTTCAGTTACAGGGGACGAGCTTAGCTGCTCGTTCTAAACTGGATTGACTCTTTGCTGTCTCTCAGCATGGCTTGGGAATATTGCTCAGTAGAAAGACTGAGTGGGCTTGGAGGGGCTTTGGGGGGCTATAGGTCGTTGTAAAACAAGTCTAGTCAGATGTATACAATGGGGAAACTCATGGCATGCTCAGTTATGACTGGTAAATGTTATTGATGTGGTGTTATTACTACACTACCAGATGCATAAATTCACATTCTGCCCATGTGTTCATAGTTCACATTCTGCCCAGCTTGGATGGAATACAGCCAGCACAATGCAACTGGTAACCATTCACTCCCAGTGTTTGTCGGTGAAGACTGAATGTCAATACACCTTTTTGAAACCAATGCAGCTGGTCCACCAGAACTCCATGATTGTAGGTGTCCATGTACTTTTGGCCATGGGAATTCTTTTCAGTGAGGCTACTTAGCGGGTTCCTTTCTCAGAAAATGGACTTGTTAATAGTCTGTTTTATTTGACATTTAGATTTTATGTCTGCTGATCAATGCCAAATGTAACGTATTGTGCAGAAATGGAAGCCAGCCTCTGTCAGCAAAGCAGAACTCGAGTATAATTAACCTCGGCTGTGACCCTGGCGGTAATTACTGGCTTGTACAAGCTGAAGACCCTTTGATCTTCATAAAAAACGGTACATCACACGTGAAATCTCTCTGTACGTTAAAGGTTCCATAGAATAGACAACGGTAGACTCTTTGTGGTTGACATGATTGATTGCTCATGCATTCACTGTCCTTTACCAATCATTAATCTGATTTGGAGTCGGTTTCCACACATGGGAAAAGACATTCACTGCACAATACCAGCTCTTTTCAATGTATGGATCCCGTCACTCACACTGTGGATATTTATATATCACCATGTGCAGCGCCATCTGCAGGATCCTGAAGGTATTACCACCTTAAATACAATTTTTTTTTAGTTTGCTAGCCCTCAAAGTGTTTTTAGCTGGAGACATTGGAGATGAGAAGACTGGTCAGTGGTTGAGTTGAATGGGAAAGGTTCATGTCAAGTCAACATTTATTTATATAGCGTTTTTTACAACAGATGTATCACAAAGCAGCTTTACAAAGAATCTGGTGTCCGAGCCCCCAGTGAGCAAGCCCAGGGCGACAGTGGCAAGGAGAAACACCCTCAGTTCAAAAGGAAGAAAGCTCGAGAGGAACCAAGACTCAGAAGGGGAACCCATCCCCCTTGGGTCAACACCCAGATAACAAGACAAGCAAATTAAAAGAGCGTTCAGTGTTTGTAGGGTTGAGGAATGATTGGCGGATTAGTCAGTAGTTAAGTAGCTGGGTTATCGGCTGGGTCAGCAGGACGCTGGCCAAGCTTCCACAGTGCAGGACAGCCAGGAGCTCCGTGGTGGTTATAGACAAGCAGTGGCTCCCAGTCAGAGCAGATGTAGCACCAGCATCAGACCGCACAGGATGGGCAGCAGTTCAGCTCAGACACAGTGAACAGACAGCTCTGACAGAAGACCTGAACACACTGTACGGTGTTAACAGAGTGCAGCAGTGACTCCGGCAGGCCTGGATCTTACAGCAGGACTAACAGGGAGAGCCAGAAGGTCACAAAGACATGAGGGCTCCCTGAGAAGTCAGCAGAAGTCGGTTCATGCTCAACATGGCGTCTGTTTATAGAGAAAGATACGCTCTTCAAAAGAAAATGGAGCCAATCAGCTTGCGGGATATGCAGGAAGTACTGTAGGGGTCAAAGGTACTGTGGTGCTAACAGGAAAAGAAGGTCTCCTCATTGTGGAGCCAGAACATCCTGGAAAATTCAAATTTTAATCAGTGACTTTGAGTATTTTCTGAAACAGTAACTTGACCTCAAGTTTGGAAAATTTGGATCATATCCCATTCCAGGACTGGGATAAGGAGCTCGGTCATGTATGGCCGGAAATAAGGGCTCTGCAAAGATGGCCGCCGAGGAAAGATCTTTGCTTCAGCACTCTACAAAGAGAATCCACTGAGCCACCTTTTGGGCCCTTCTCTTTCAAGTGGGATTCCAGCAAGGGCAGCGTGGTGCCATGACTGGGATTTGAACCTAAAGCTCACCTTCAAGCTTTTTGGTGCCGGTTGTCCTTAATGACTGGCAGACAGTGGTGGAATAAGTCGAGCTCTCCTACGGAGGACGCTGAAAGACCTCCTGCACACGCTCACGGAGACTTCCATCCTCCTTTGTCATTTCAGCTAACGAAACGCTGTCTGCTGTTCTCGTTCCTGTGCCGTCACATGTTCCTGCTCTCTTTCTAACAGCGCTTCGGCTCCAGCGATGCCCGTTTAGCATTAATTGGTGAAATTTTTGGGAACAATTGGCTTAGTTTCTCTCAAGTCTTTATGAGTGGCTGTCCTCAGGGTGTCTCCCTCACACGCAATCCTTAGCAATATCTCCTGGATGTGTCGGAAAGCCTCCACTCCCTGAACACCCATCTCCATCCACTGTTACTTCCCTGTGTGCTTCTAGGCAGATGTTTGTGTGTGTATTAGCCAGCGTATGGCCTCATTGTCTCTCTGGGAACTGGAACGTTGTTTTCGTTCATATGCAGTAATAGCCACGGGGCTATTAAAGCTCCTATTTAGAACTGCTGAAACAGCAGTGCTGCTGCCCTGGGACTAGCTTAGCGTTTGCTAACACGGATCACAGAAGACGTTGTTGTTGTTGTTGTTTTCTGGAAGTGATTTGCATTTGCATTCTCGTGATAGTGTTGTCATGTAGAAACATCTGCCCATACTGTACCAACAACTGGCCTACCCCGTGCAGGACTTCCTAATTAGACTGTGGAAGCTCGAGTTATTTGCTGAGAAGGATGTGAAGCCAGAGACAGCTAGTTGAAGCTTACCGGCTGTTTTCCTTCGCCTTAGCTGCCACGCATGATCTCAAGGCTGTCTGTGTGCGTGAGCTGGATGAAACTTGGTGGGTAGGTTTGACTTCATGAGGCATGCGAACGAATCAAGTGTCTCGCTCGGCCGCACATGTGACGTAAGCAGGGATGGACCTTATCCGCTGTGCCTGACTGACTACCTGACCGTCCTGTTGCACAAGCATCGTAGGCTCCGATCTGCGAGACCTACGCGAACCACAGTAAAGGAGAAACAGTGACCGGTCGGACATGCGGGACATCGGGGCAAGTGACCCAACACCCAGGATGGCAGCCATTAGCGAGTCCTCCATGAGATGCCCTCCATGAGTCATCCTGTTAGTGCCAGCATTGGTGGACGGCTGCACCACGCAGGACTACATGCACACAGACCGTTACCACGACTGTCCTTAACACCACGTCACCGTCACCAAGGACTGCAGTGGTGTCGTGCCAGACTGTCATTGAGGGACTCAGAATGGCAGCGGGTCATCTTCAGTGACGAGTCCCGCTTTAGTCTTGGTGGAGACGACCAACGAAGCCGTGTGGGAATGCACTGTGGTCAGCACCAAGATGAACGTCCAGAAGGCCCGGTGTAATGGGCTGTAACAGCTTAAGTAACCTAGGATTTGCAGCTCTCATTAGGCAGTAGGTCAATACTGGTCAGTTCATTCCTCTTTCCCTTGTATAGTCATTAATCCGTTTGTGCGGATCTCTCTAAGTATCTGAAGGCATTTCAACCTGAGATTTCCAATCACACCAGCTCTGTCCTCATCAGTCAGCCTCAGGGTCAGTCGCAGTCTCCCTCAGACTGCCGTTTTGTGTTTGGTGGCTCAATGTGTCAGGTGCATTTAATCCTAAACCATATCGGTAAAGCTGGAGTTGCTCGGTGCCACTGTATGCGGGTCAGATCGTTTACTGGTGCTTTCTGAGCTGTTAGTTAATTTGATCAACATCGAATTCACAATAACAGAACTCACCTCAGCCCAGCAACACTCCAAACATCAAGCTTGACGTTAACACTCATCACTGTGCCAGTCGCATCAATACAGCGGTCCTCATTCCGGCTGCTGGCAGGGCCGCCTTTCTCCTCAATTTGTCCCCTGCTTGATAAGTCCGCTCCAGCACACAGTGGCAGTGGTGGTGGGTAATCCAGCTGTTTTTTGTGACACAGTTCCATTATTGTGGCTCACCAATGAACCTGAACACCTGCAGCGCCCAGGCGACAGTAGCATTGTCCAATTTTTTTTTTCACGGTGTTAGAAAATAAAGTGAGTTTCTCACGCAGTGTGTTAATTAGCACTCTAAATCTGAATGACTATGAAAATGGCTACGTATGTGAATTAGCTTTCAAAACCGTAAAAATCAGATTATAGATGTGTGTCCACTGAAGGCACTGAAACCAGCCCAGGGCTAGCAGTGTGGGGATGTAGCCGCTGGGCCCTGACGGGGCTAGAGTAAGCTAAATGACCCGTAGCACCTTAGTACAGTGGTGGAGGACCAGCGAGCAACCATGGGGGCCATGACTTACAGCACAGCGACGAAACTGGAAGTGGAAGTTTCTCTATTTCACAGTTACATGTAGCCACTGGGCACTCGAGTGGGGCTCAAGTAAGGCCAGCTCCACCCTTAACTGGTATTTTCAAAACAAACAGTCTTTATATGGAGACCAATGAAACACCCACATACACACTAACACTAGAGGGCAGTGAGTACACTTGCCCAGAGCGATGGGCAGCCCTATCCACAACGCTCGCAAAGCAGATGAGGGTTAGGAGTCTTGCTCAAGGGCACGCCAGTCGTTACTGTCGGTACAGGGAATCGGCCTGGCGACCCTCTGGTCACAACGCTGGTTCCCCAACCTCCAGGCCATGACTTTGTATTTGTGATGCCGTATATTTGCCTATTCAGCCCCAACCCTTTAGCTCCACCCATTCACACTGAAGGTATAAGAAGTGTTTCTGCCCAGGTTGCTTTTTGAGTGCGGCTACCAAACAGTGTCCTGTTTTACATATCAGTCCATTAACAGGAACAGCCTTTTTAATTGTCGATAATTAATAATGGAGTCTGTAGATTAAAGCTTAACTAATCCCAGAATTGGCCTAATCCGTCTTTTCCACCAACAAGGTGCCAGTGCTTGTGCCGGAGCTGGTCCAAGTTTCCGGGGTCTGATGAACCCGTTAAGAACCACCCCTTCACTGGTTTTGAGGAGAGTACGATTATGTGTCTGGACATGCATGGGCCTTAGTCGACGATGGCGTATAAAAACAAGATGGCGGAACATTTTACCTTGACAGCAGACCGCTTTCATTGTGCCATCAACAGCTTTCATGGCCACGCCCTTTGGCCACATGCGTTACGGGTTCCACGGTTCCAGACCAACGACTTCATGAGGCAGGAACAGCACCAGTTTTGACAGCTGTGAACCCGTTTTAGTGGTTGACAAGCTCAGAACTGTTTATGACGATGGGAAAGAGCTAGAATTAGTTATGGTGGTGCTGAATTGGTTTGGTGGGACGCTATTTAATGGCACTGGTGTCGTCTTTTTGTCTCTATTGGAGGCATTCGTCCATTCTTGTAGACATATGCAAGGTCTGAAGCTCTTGGGTAAAGGTGTCGCAGTGCGTCCAGCCAGTCCATTGGCCTCTGCAGTGCTAAGATTCAGCAGTACGTGTCGAGACCCCGGAGCCGTCTCTGTGCTCTGTTCATTAACGCTTTAGTGTCCCCATTGGGAGTGCGTTTGTAGCACATTTGAGCCATTTCTGCTACAGCGTAAAATGTAGACTCCATCCATCCATCCTCCTGTATTCCTCTGTCTGCGACGGGAAATCAATAGCTTTCCCTTATTACAGTGAACGAGAAGAAGGCTTTACAGCCAGCCTGTGGGAACGAATGGAGCAGGATGGAGCGAACGTAGCAGGGAATGAATATGTGGAGTTGAGAAGATGTGATGTGACCTTTTGTGCTCGCTCACAGAAGTCTGATTATGGTCCGCAGACTTTTTTTGGCAGGAGAGAGAGGAAGGGAGACGGGGAGAAGGAGTGGGAGGGAGAGAGAAAGAGAGGGGAGGTGGTGGAGACTCGGGGAACAGGGAGTGACAAAGGGCAGAATTGATTTCTCTGCCATAATAATATTTTCTTTGACGAGAGACAAATCAAACCATATGGATTCCTGGAGGAGCTTGTCATGCTGTGAAATGGAGACAGGAGATTTCAGGTTTAGATATCTCCTGTGTTATACAGGTTCACATGACAAGGGGTGGTGAAGGTGAACTGTGGCCCCTAGGCTTTTTAGAAAACTGCAGTTTTCTACCATGGGACTTTGTATAGAAGAAAGTAGAAGTCGTTTGTAATTTAATAGAGATGCACCAAAATGGAAGTTTGGCCGAAACCAAACAAAATAAAACATTTGGTTGAAAGCCCCCAGCAGACCCACCACCAACATCCCAGCAAAAACACTGACACCGTCCCAGCAGACCCTCCACCAACATCCCAGCAAAAACACTGACATTGCCCCAGCAGACAAACCCAGAGTCCATCCCAGTAGACCCAGACTGACACCATCCCAGCAGAACCACCAACAACATCCCAGCAGACCCACACTGACACCATCCCAGCAGACAAACACAGAGTCCATCCGAGCCAACCCACCACCAACATCACAACAGATCCACCACCAACATCCCAGCAGACACACTGACGCCATCCCAGCAGACCCACCACCAACATCCCAGTAGACCCACACTGACACCATCCCAGCAGGCAAACCCCGAGTCCATCCCAGTAGACCCGCACTGACACCATCCCAGCAGAACCACCAACAACATCTCAGCAAAAACACTGACACCGTCCCAGCAGACAAACCCAGAGTCCATCCCAGTAGACCCACACTGACACCATCCCAGCAGGCAAACCCCGAGTCCATCCCAGTAGACCCAGACTGACACCATCCCAGCAGAACCACCAACAACATCCCAGCAGACCCACACTGACACCGTCCCAGCAGACAAACACAGAGTCCATCCCAGTAGACCCACCACCAACATCCCAGTAGACCCACACTGGCACCATCTCAGCAGACCCACCACCAACATCCCAGCAGACACACTGACACCATCCCAGCAGACCCACCACCAACATCCCAGCAGACACACTGACACCATCCCAGCAGGCCCACCACCAACATCCCAGCAGACACACTGACACCATCCCAGCAGACCCACCACCAACATCCAGCAGACAAACCACCAACATCCCAGTAGACCCACACTGGCACCATCTCAGCAGACCCACCACCAACATCCAGCAGACACACTGACACCATATCAGCAGACCCACCACCAACATCCCAGCAGACACACCACCAACATCCCAGTAGACCAACACTGACACCGTCCCAGCAGACACACCACCAACATCCCAGCAGACCCACACTGACACTGTCCCAGCAGACAAACACTGAGTCGATCCTAGTAGGCACACACTGGCACCATTCCAGCAGAGACACACACTGGCACCATCCCAGCAGACACCCAGATGACATCCCACAACATTATTTTCCACCATTTTCAGCCGAAGAATTTTGTTACTAACCATTCGGTGCATCCCTAAAATTTAGAGTGCTGATTGACTAAAACGAGTGACTGCATGTGGGCGTGGTCAAATAGTGTGAAGGAAGTAGCTGAATCTGCAGGTGTATGGAAGCGCACGGTCATACGGGTCTACCAGCAGTGGCTAAAATCCCAGTCTACAGGGAATTCTCCTCGGAATTGTGCCAGGGAAGGAATCCACCAAATCTGGAACCAACTGACCAATTCTTTAATGCAAGAGAATATTAATGTGGCCTACATCCAGGAACTTATCCAGTACCTGCCAAATCCAACCACAGCTGTTGGTGCTAATGGAGGTGTTATACACGGTCAGGTCTGTTTCCGGTGACTATGATACACAATTGCACTTTTCCATTGTTTTCCTGAGGAGGTTGTACCACCTGATACGGTACATTGAACCATTCTAACCAAAATGTCTCAAAAAACTTTTTTTTTTCTTTAACATTGTAAAAAGGGCTTCTGAGCTTGAGACTGTGTCATGAACGTCACTTGGGGTCTTCTTAGTGATGCAACACCCAGACCCCTCCACTGTAAACGTATGCTGAAATCAAAATTCCCTTTCAGGGTGTTCCACCTGCCATTTGAGGAAGTAAGAGACGAGAGTATTTCAGCTGGCTGTGTATATTTAAAAGTCTCATTTCTAACATCATGCTAAACTATTTTCTTTAGATATTTATGCAACTCATTTTCAATGTTTGTTTAACCTCCTGAGACCCAGACCCAATTTTAATTTCTCTTTGCAGTTTGTGATTAATAGGACCATACAAATATAAAACCTAAACATCATCTTTGTACAGGAAGTTATTTTGGCAAATAGCTGTGTCCTCATATGAGGCCAAAGGGTCAACGTTTTAAAGAGTATCATGGTGCAGAGAAGCAGAAAGGTAATGTCCTCATTTGCGGACGCTGGGGTCTCAGGATGTTAACACGTATGATTGAACTGTTGACATTTGAAGACTTTTTGGAGCAAAAAGAAACTTAAGTGAACTTCCATGTGGATGCACTGAAAACTGTAATGTATGGTCGTATGTCATTTGTGGAAAATAACTTGGGTCTTGTCAGTGATCCCGAATGCTTTGCTAGTTGATCCATGAGTGCTTCTCAACATGTTAGATATATGACCAACCCAGTAGGCACGGACAGCATGTCAGTGGGTTGTTAAAATTTCCCCATTCCACCTTAAACAAGGCAGCAGTTACACTGTGATTCCCACATGGCCATTACTGGAGCTGAGATGGAAAAGCTTCATCCGGGTTCGACCTGAGGAGGTTGGGTTCCGCCCTTGAGCCTGGTTCCTCTCGAGGTTTCTTCCTTACTCAAGGGAGTTTTTCCCCGCCACTGTTGCCTCTGGCTTGCTCAAGGGGGGCTTGGACCCAGTACCACCCCACCCTCGAATGTCTCGAATGTCTGTACATTTAACTCTGTGTTTTTTCTTTTCTTTTTTTTCTATACCAAATTGATTTTCTGTGAAGCTGCTTTGAGACAACGTTGGTTGTAAACAGCGCTATACAAATAAACATTGATTGATTGATTGATTGATCAACATCCAAAATGAAACCGCTAAAACGTGGAAGCTTGGAAGTTCGCGAGGCACGTTTGGCTCTGTGCAACTTGCCTTAGTTTGGGAAGAAGGATGCTGAGTGCTTTAGCCCCGTAATCATGCAACAGCTCAACAGCCCTCTGGAAGTTCTACCCCCTCAGACATTGTAGCTAGCTGTCTCACTCTTGCTAATTGAATCATGTGCTAGAACAGGGAACCCTAAACTGTGAAACCCTGTGGTCTTCTGGGACGGCATTTTCGGCCCCCTATTGCTTTAAATGCTGGCTTAGGACCGGCTGTCACTTCTCCCAGTCCCAGCCTGAGCCATTAAAGGAGAAGCAGCCAAACTGGTCTCAGATCACCGGGTTTGGGCACAATCCTCTCAACATGGTGACAGTCGCCACAGATACCACACAACCCTTGGAGATTAATTAAAGCGGTTCCGTCGAGCGTCTCGGCGCACGGGGCCTTCTTTATTTTCGCAGGTGTAGAAGTAGCTCATGTCATTAACTGTGGAATGCTATCCTCGGCTGAATAGCTCTGTTTCCTGCCGGGGCTGTAGGTTTACGCCGCTGTATAAACAAGGGCTAGTAGGTAGCAGAGCGGTCGTGGTTTGCTGACTAGCAGCCCGAGGCTGGGATTTCTGGGTAATTGACCTTGTGTAGCAGGATCTAAGGTCACAGTGATCACAGCTGATGTGTCCTTGAGCAAACCATCCCATTTTACACCAATCAGTGGATTGTTAGCGTGTTCGTGGTTCTAGCTTGTCCTCTGGGTGAATGCCTGTTGTGTTTTGTTTGTTGATGTCTTTAGGAGTCAGGTCATCCAAATATTCCCTGATGCTGGAGCTGCGCTACGTCCTAAGGTTGGCAGGCGCCTCCTCCTCCAGCGTTTGGTCTGAAATCAGGGGTAATGACGGGCAGTTTGTCCCCCTTTCGCCGCAGTAACAGCACTAGATGAGGCAGAACTATTGTGAGGGTTTGATTACATTCAGCCGCAAGAGCAGTAGTGAGGTCAGGGACTGATGCTGGATGATTAGCTCTGGGTCACTCCGAGTCATTCCAAAGGTTCTGGATGGATGTTGTAGTGGTGTCCGTTCAAGTTTAAAAACGCTAGCCAGTACATGACTAGCATTACATTCCTCATTAAACAGCAAAGTGTTTCAGTAGCTCTCTCACTATAGAAGGAACAGCTGCATCCAGAAGGAGGTGTGGGAGTGCGGTGCTGTTGGGAAGGAAGATAAAGGTGACCAGGATCAATAACTGATGATAGATTTAGACTGATATGATCAATATTTATTGAGCTACACATACAGAAGTCTGTCTCTCAGTATGGCGTGGGCCGCTGTGTTCGCTAACCCAACACGCCAGACGTCTCGGTATGGAGCTGTAGAGGTTCCTAATGGTGTCCTGTGATAATCCATCCCATGCAGCTTGAACATCCTCACACAGTTCCTGCAGATGGTGCGGTAGGGGTGGAGGTGGGGTGACACCAGGCCTTCTGGACGTGTGATAACAAGTTGTTCATCTTGGTGCTCAACACGGTGCCTCCACACACGGATTCGTTGGGCGTCTCCACCAAGACTAAAGCGGGACTCGTCACTGAAGATGACCCGCTGCCATTCTGAGTCACTCCATGACAGTCTGGCACGACACCACTGCAGTCTTTGGTGACGGTGACGTGGTGTTAAGGACAGTCGTGGTAACGGTCTGTGTGCATGTAGTCCTGCGTGGTGCAGCCGTCTGCCAGTGGTGCTAGCATCAACAGGACGACTCATGGAGGCATCACTGCTCAATGAATTATCAATCGTGGCTGTTTGGTCAGTCGTGTACAGTGATACGGCCGAGGGTGACCCTTAAATCGTTAACATGTTTTTCTTTAGCTTATTTACTAATTTAGCTTATTACTATTTCAATATATCAACATAAGCTTTGTACATATATATGTATATATATATATATATATATATTTTTTTTTTCACTGTGGTTTCTCAGTTAGTCCATATGAAACAGTCCAGACATGTTTAGGCAATATATAGTCAAATGCAAAATACAAAATAATAATAGTAATAAATAAATAATAATTAATAATAATAATAATAATAATGATAATAATACACATGTCTGAACTCTTCTCACCAATTGCTTTGTTTCTCTTTCAGACACTTTGACGTGGGACTGTACAAATGGCTTATCAGGTAGGCACCATCTTGTTTCTGGGCCTTCGTCTCTCCAACAAAAGTCTAATCCACAGGTACAGAATAGTAACTTACTGCTGAAATACTTCGGAATCTTCTGGATGATTTTAACGCTAATTGGACGTCATTATTAGGTCACACACTTTACCTGGGCATCATTAGGCTTAAAACAAGGCTTTCAATGCCTTGGATACAGGTAAATGTATAAATGGATATGTCATGTAATTCTTATTGCCTCTTTCGTCTAAACACTTACTTCATGTAGCGCTTCAGCTCTGTCCATCAGTCTGGACTCTTTCCAGGCTCATATTTTGAAGCCGTGTTGAATCTGTAGTTTCTAAGATCAGTTATTGTTCATATTATTGTTTTCGTCGTGTGTTTCACTTTAATAATTTACACTTATATAGCGCCTTTCCCAAACCCAAGGACGCTTTACAAAAATAAACCAACAAATAAAAAAATAAAATAAATAAAAAAAATAATAATAATAATAAAAAAAAGATCATGAAGAATGAAAATGTTTAGAGAAAAGGTAAGTTTTTAAGTGAGTTTTGAAGACGGAAAGAGAGGGTGAAGTGCGTATAGATGAGGGTAGGGAGTTCCAGAGTGTGGGGGCAGCAACACTAAATGACCTGCCACCCATAGAGGAAAGCCTGGACCTAGGAACAGCCAGGAGACCAGAGTCAGAGGACCTTAGCTGACGTGATGGAACGTAAGGATGAAGGACTTTAACACACATGCAAATCGTATACTGGTGCCTCGAGCCTTCATGGACAGCTGAACGCTACGTTTGTTGACGAGCTGAAGTTACAGAACCCGGCTACAAATTACACTCTGGATTTTGGTCGTTTCTATGTCTGAGTGGTGAATGTCTGATTCGGCTGTGGAGTCGGAATTTGGCACAACAGCATCTGAAGGGATAAACCATGTGGGCGTACATGTGGAGTCATATTACAGGGCTTTATTAGAGTCAGGATTCCAGAGTTTATGATCATATGCACAGAGAAATACCCAGTACAGTACAGTGAAACTCTCTCTGAACCTCCTAGACTACAAATACTAGCAGCTGCAATATCAGTATTATATACTATATGAAGAAGCTCACAGAGAGAGTGGAGAGAAAGCTGAATGTGTGAGTATGAATGAAGAAAGTCTACAAGGTGAGACAGTAGCTGTAGCAGACAGTCATAGACTCAAGTATCCTTATTAAGTGTACATGTATCATACACAGTGTACATAACGCAGTATTACCATAATAATAACATGGTCATAATACAGGTCTTATATAGAAATGATACATAGAATCACCAGGGTGCGTGCAAAACGTGCAGTCTGAGCAATACAGCAGTCTGTGATGTTCTGGTGGTCAGTCTGTAAAGTTCTGGTGGTCAGTCTGTGATGTTCTGGTGGTCAGTCTGTGCAGTTAAGCAGTCTAATGTTCTGGCGGTCAGTCTTTAAGGTTCTGGTGGTCAGTCTGTAATATTCTGGTGGTCAGTCTTTAAGATTATGGTGGTCAGTCTGTGATGTTCTGGTGGTCAGTCTGTGATGTTCTGGTCATCAGTCTGTAATGTTCTGGTGGTCAGTCTGTGATGTTCTGGTGGTCAGTCTGTGTAGGTAAGCAGTCTAATGTTCTGGTGGTCAGTATTTAAGGTTCTGGTGGTCAGTCTGTGATGTTCTGGTGGTCAGTCTTTAAGATTATGGTGGTCAGTCTGTGATGTTCTGGTGGTCAGTCTGTGATGTTCTGGTGGTCAGTCTGTGTAGGTAAGCAGTCTAATGTTCTGGTGGTCAGTCTTTAAGGTTCTGGTGGTCAGTCTTTAAGGTTCTGGTGGTCAGTCTGTGATGTTCTGGTGGTCAGTCTAAGGTTCTGTTGGTCAGTCTGTGATGTTCTGGTGGTCAGTCTGTGATGTTCTGGTTGTCAGTCTGTAAGGTTCTGGTGGTCAGTCTGTGATATTCTGGTTGTCAGTCTGTAAGGTTCTGGTGGTCAGTCTTTGATGTTCTGGTGGTCAGTCTGTGATGTTCTGGTCATCAGTCTGTAATGTTCTGGTGGTCAGTCTGTGATGTTCTGGTGGTCAGTCTGTGATGTTCTGGTGGTTAGTCTTTAAGGTTCTGGTGGTCAGTCTGTGATGTTCTGGCGGTCAGTCTGTGCAGTTAAGCAGTCTAATGTTCTGGTGGTCAGTCTGTAATATTCTGGTGGTCAGTCTTTAAGATTATGGTGGTCAGTCTGTAATATTCTGGTGGTCAGTCTTTAAGGTTCTGGTGGTCAGTCTGTAATATTCTGGTGGTCAGTCTTTAAGATTATGGTGGTCAGTCTGTGATGTTCTGGTGGTTAGTCTTTAAGGTTCTGGTGGTCAGTCTGTGTAGGTAAGCAGTCTAATGTTCTGGTGGTCAGTATTTAAGGTTCTGGTGGTCAGTCTGTGATGTTCTGGTGGTCAGTCTGAGATGTTCTGGTGGTCAGTCTGTAAGGTTCTGGTGGTCCATCTGTGATGTTCTGGTGGTCAGTCTGTAAGGTTCTGGTGGTCCGTCTGTGATGTTCTGGTGGTCAGTCTGTGCAGTTAAGCAGTCTAATGTTCTGGTGGTCAGTCTTTAAGGTTCTGGTGGTCAATCTTTAAGGTTCTGGTGGTCAGTCTGTGGCATGCCACAGCTTCCAACACCACAGGTTTGGCTCTCTAACATCAGCTGCTCTAGACAGGGGCAGTGTGAAGAGATTGTGTTGAGGCTTTACGTTTTGTCCTTGATGATCTAGTGGGCCCGGAAGTTCAAACGTTCAAGGTGAGTTTACTTCTTTGCATGCAGCCTGAAACTGCCCCCTGAAACGGGACTGCGGTAAGATGATGTTGGATAAAACGGAAAAACAAAAAAGCTCCAGGGAAATGATCCAGGGAAGACACGGATAGGGTTCCAGCCAACAGTACGATCATTCATAAACCCATTAGCAGGGATGGACACTGCCCTGCATCCTGTTATCTCTCTTATCTCTCGCCAATGAGTAAAAACGCCATTCCGAGACTTCCTCTGGTCTCCTGCTCTCTTTTTGTCTTCCCTGTAGCCTCTGCCAGGATGTCCATGGCGGGAATATGGAGCTCGCTTCTTCATAGAGGACGCTGAGGACCCACGGTTGTTGTTGCTGTGCAGCATGTGAAGTGTTACGCAGTTCTCGTGCAAGGTCTCATGCCCAGTCCTCCAAAGTTGCATCATAGCACTGCCAGGCGTTCCGTGTCAGGAGAGGGAATGCCAAAGACGCCATTCCCACTATTATCAGTCAGAGTACCATCAAAATGATTCTGAAGCTGTTAAAGTTAGGGCAGAATTCCGTTCCCTAAATCTCAGTCTCAAGGACGAGCCTTGTTGCTAGTCGTCCTCCTTGAGTGAGAGCCGAGTCGAGTCATGCGACTTGCTGACTTGAGCTTCCATCTCTGACATGCACGCACCCGAACACTGATTTAATGCCCTAGTTCCGTACACACATAAACATGCACCCCAAGACGCGCTCGTTCAATCATTCTCAGTGACCGACAGTGCCTTGTCCATTAGCCGATTGCTCGCTACTGCGTCGTTCTCAGCAGATAAATCGTTTCCCGTCCCCCCGTAAGACAGGGCTGCACGGCGAAGCCCAGCTGGACGGACGTTTTTAATCTCCCCTATTCTGATTATTCTGGAGCGAATGCCCTTTAGTAGACCAATATGCTAAATCAATAGCAGGAGCCCTTGGCCGGCTAACAAAGGCCTGTGTGAGACAGAGCGGCTCATTGCCTGCATTTCCTGACACCCCATATTCATATTCTAATGGCCTCTCGTGTCCTCTGGAGTGCCCGTCGTTGCATATTCAGCAGACGAGCGTGCAGGTTGCGTTCTCTCGTCAGGTTTTGGACCGCGGGCCGGCCGGTCGGCCCCCGGCCAAGACGGGCTTCTCCATCGACAAAGGGTGTTTGATCAGAGCTCGGATTTGCATGTTGAAGATGCTGTTCGCCCCCCTCTCTGCAGCCGTAATGCTGGAATCGCGCCAGGATGCGTGAATATGCGCATATGGAGGACAGGCGTAATGCCGTACGTGGGGCAGGCTCTTACTTTTGTTGCGTCCTGTAGTTGATGATGTGTAGGGAGGGACAGAATAGAGGCGTAGACGCTTTTGTTGCATACGTCGTCATTGTAAGGATTGGTGATGTGTACCATTACTGCATCTGGTCACAGGGAGGGAGATGGGAAGCGTCCTTGTCTGGAGGATAACCTGTGGAGAGAGGTTACGTGGGTTCTGGATAGCTTGAGGCTTTAGGACTCTACACTCAGTCTGTGATGTTCTGGTGGTTAGTCTTTAAGGTTCTGGTGGTCAGTCTGTAAGGCTCTGGTGGTTAGTCTTTAGTTCTGATGGTCAGTCTGTAAGGCTCTGGTGGTCAGTCTGTGATGTTCTGGTGGTCAGTCTGTGCAGTTAAGCAGTCTAATGTTCTGGTGGTCAGTCTGTAAGGTTCTGGTGGTCAGTCTGTAAGGCTCTGGTGGTCAGTCTGTGATGTTCTGGTGGTCAGTCTGTGCAGTTAAGCAGTCTAATGTTCTGGTGGTCAGTCTGTAAGGTTCTGGTGGCCAGTCTGTAAGGTTCTGGTAGTCAGTCTGTAAGGTTCTGGTGGTCCATCTGTGGTGTTCTGGTGGTCAGTCTGTGATGTCCTTGTCTGGAGGATAACCTGTGGAGAGAGGTTACGTGGGTTCTGGATAGCTTGAGGCTTTAGGACTCTACACTCAGTCTGTGATGTTCTGGTGGTTAGTCTTTAAGGTTCTGATGGTCAGTCTGTAAGGCTCTGGTGGTCAGTCTGTGATGTTCTGGTGGTCAGTCTGTGCAGTTAAGCAGTCTAATGTTCTGGTGGTCAGTCTGTAAGGTTCTGGTGGTCAGTCTGTAAGGTTCTGGTAGTCAGTCTGTAAGGTTTTGGTGGTCCTTCTGTGGTGTTCTGGTGGTCAGTCTGTGATGTCCTTGTCTGGAGGATAACCTGTGGAGAGAGGTTACGTGGGTTCTGGATAGCTTGAGGCTTTAGGACTCTACACTCTTGAGAGGGATGGTGTTTTGGAGTCGGAGGGCCTAGAACTGAATTTGGCCCAGGTTGGCCCTGTGTTGTAGCGTGTGGCGGCATCTTCCAACACCACAGGTTTGTCTGTCCAACACGTGACTATGACCGCTCTCTCTGCTTTTCATTGTCTACACTTGTAGAGCAGTAGGTTGGAACCCAACCTGGCAGTGATTGGATCTTTAAGCCTGTCTGCTAACTAGCGTCAGGCTAGCCGGTAGGCCCATCCCAGCCCTCCAGGAGAGGTTCCGTTTCGCCTTTTTGTCCCTCCAACACCAATAACTTGTCTTCAGTTCTTTAGACTTGGGTCCTGAACGTCTAAACTTGTCAGCACTTGACAGAACTGAACATGTTCTGTGGTGAGCAGAGCTGTTAGCATGCTAGTTAGCAGCATAGTTGTAGCAAGCTTCTCAGTTTACTTGCAGCAGAGTTGCACAGTGTTCTCCTACTTGGTGACTGTGAAGGTGATTTAAGGTGCCAGGCTCCCGGCTGCTGTCGAGTTCTGGCAGACTTTCCCCAGGCCACATTCAGGCTATCAGGAGTGGAGGAGTTCGTCTGGCTACCATCAGGGTCTGCTAGAAATCTTCCGGGCTGTCGTTGGACTAGGCTAGAAATTTCAGACCTGATCTCAAAGCTCTAGCAACGATCACACAACACCCTGCAGCTGGCACGTCTTCTGTGAAGGTCTCAAAGCAGATGGAAATACAGATGTGATTGATTCCAACATGGCAGTGAAGAATTAGAGCCATAGAAGATGACAAATAAACAAGATGGCTCGTGTAGCACGGCAGCTGGATTACAGAAAGGCCAGCCCTTCAGCAGAAGGAGCCAAAGGCCTTGCTGGGATGTGTGGCGGTCTCGTTTAAAGCCACAGGGATCCTGAATCTGTGTTTGCTGTCAAACAGGGTTGAACTTGTTTCTCTGGTGTACAATACTACCTGCACAAACCATGTCTGGACCTTCCCTAAAGTCTGATAAGCCTCTCCTGCGCTTCACCTTACTTCCCTTATTCCCATGTATCATGTGTGACGCTTCCAGATGCGTATTCTAACCAATCACAAGGCTGATATCTCTTGCCCCGCCCACACAGATCCGAATCAGAGAAACTTGGTGAGTGGTAGGTAACCCAGCATAACCAAAAGCTAGCACGCTAGACCTTCTGACTGGAGCCGCCGGTCGCCTGTTCATTCGCTTATCCATACACAAGCATTTACTCATTTGTCCAGCACTTTTTTTGTGCATTGCTTTGTCCATCTGTTCCTTTGCGTTTTGCTCTGTCTGTCCGGCTGTCCGTCCCTCCATTCCATCGCACATTGCTTCGTCCGTTTGCCGCCTGCCCATCTGTTCACCCATGGCTTTTTTTTTTTTTTAATCTGGTTAGCATCACATTAAAGATGGATAATGAGGTCCAGTGGTCTGTATGAGTGAGGGACCAGGCTAGGAGTGGACAGAGCGTTTTCAGTTAAGCTAATCGGAAAGGTCATTAGCCACGCCCACGCAGTTCTCAGAGAGGTCTGACCGTCAGTGTGTTTTAGAATATTCATGTCCTGTTATTCAAGCTTTGCTGGATGTTTATATGATAACCATTTTTAATATTTCATGTTTTTATTATTGCCCCTCTGGGCTTTAACATCCGGCTGGATGATATTTTGTAAATGCATAGCATAATTTAGTATATGTAGTTTAGATCTGTGAAGACACGTAGGAGAAGATGTCCGGGATTGTGTGCATGTGCTGGTATGGATGTCTCTGATGGAGAGCTACAGCTAGGGCTCGAGAGCAAATTGGCCCTGTTGTTGCTTTGAGACAGTGAAACTTGAATATGCTTGAACAGTCTCGGAGACTGCAGACAGCCTTGTGCTGTAACGTGATGCTCTTGGCTGTTATTGAGTTGTGAAGTGCCGTCTGCTCTGAGCCCAGATAGGAAGGGAGTTATCTGCTCATGTAATCACTCTTATATCTGGACTGCTTATTGCCATACAGATTGATTCCGACTTCAGGTTCCATCTCTCCGCCTGCCCCTTTCCGAACAGTTGTTATCGCGTGTTGTATAACCTTACCACCTTACGTTTGTCTGTGTGCTGATGAGGTCACTTCGTAACTCCTTCAGAACATTGCAGATGATCTTCCATTAACGTTAGGAGTCTGTGCATTTGTGAAAACCTTTATATTGACGGTATGAGGCAGGGGCATTTCCATGCCTAGGTCTACTCTGAGCTCGTTAAGAGATGGAGGTAAGGATTTGGGAGCCTGGGGCAGTCAGACGCTGTTTGTTAGAGCATATTTGGTAATTGGGGTTGTAGTTCATAGCCGGATCAGGGTACAGGCATGCGGGGTTAACACATGATAATTAAAATCTGGGAACAATCAGGCAAGGTCAAAACCAAAAACTGTAAGAAGCCAGAAATAGCAAGAAACGGTCTTTGAAGCAAGGAACCAAGAAATCATGGGCTGTGCTTGAAATGTAGTAAGTGCTCTCTGCTCATGCAATATTCTGAGGCAGCGAGGCACCCAGGTGTCACCATTCCACCACTTTACGAAGGCAGAGTAGATGTACAAGTCACTATAATACTCAGAGTCAGTCCCGAACTGACCTAGTGAAGAACAGCGCCTTTAACTAGAAAAGTGCATGTCCTGAAGACAACGCGGGATGGTTGCGCAGCTTGCTCAGTGAGGAAAGAAGGATGAGTAAACGAGTGCGGGTCAGTATGACTGTGGATTAGCGTCTGGGGGCCTGCCCATGGTACGTGAAGTTTGGTGGTTCTCCGGCGAACGAAAACGTTACTGCTTGGCTTCGGTCGAAAATGACTGGGACTCTATGGGAGGAACGAGGGATGAATACATGACAGATAGACGAGTGCGGGTCAGTATGGCTGTGCACTAGTGCTTGGGGACCTCCCCTTAGTGAGCATGTAAAGTTTGGTGGCTCTCGAGTGAAGTAAACAACCGGGTTTGGTTTGGGTCGAAAATGAGTGGGACTGTATGGGAGGATCGAGGCATGAATAAACGACAGATAGAGGAGTGCGGGTCAGTATGGCTGTGGATTAGTGCCTGGGGACCTGCCCTTAGTGTGTATGTGAAGTTTGGCGCCTCTAGGCCGAACAAAAGAGCCGGCTTTAGAGGGGTCCAAAAATGACTGGGACTCTATGGGAGGAATGAGGGATGTGAAACAAAAAGGAGAAACGAACGAGTGCAGGTCAATCAAACATTGTTTTCCTGCTTGGGGCTGCACCCCGAGTTAGTGTATCCGATTTG